>JAPKLW010000532.1:296182-402435 GCA_026898455.1 Plectranthus barbatus
CTATCTCCAGCTGGTAGATGCCCCGTCTACCAGTCCACTGGATCAACCGCTCCCGGTCCTTGTCCTTCTTCAGCTCTCGTCAGATGGATGGAGTGCGAGCACGTCACTTCAACCTCCTCCTCTGACTGGTTGGGTGTTGAGTTCTCCCAAGAACGTAAATCCTCTACGGCAAACTGCCCGTAATAACTCAAGAGCTGGCTGGCTCTAGAGCTGCTATGTTCTTCCTCAGAAAGAGAAAGCACACCAAGCGAGGTCTGTAACTTACAAGCTGGAAGCTTGAAGTCTCGTGTTTGAATAAATCAACACACGGATAGCCTTTAGAAAAAGGCCTCGAAAGTTGTATGCTTTTACTTGCTTGAGCGTAATAAATTTCAGTCTTTCGGTAGGTGAAGAGTTGGCCAAGAACATTGAATGTTGATGGATCCCAGGTATTTATAGCAGAGGGATCCCATTCAAATATTCTAGCCGTTTGGACACATCCGGAATGGTCTCTGTCCGCGCATGTCCTTCTGACGGCGGCAGGTAGGAATTTCCGGAAAGCGCCATGCTTGTGTCCGCTTTTTCTGACACAGACCTCTTTGTGTCAGAACGGCTCTATTCGTCCGTACGAGGAATCGGAACTGGTGTCTTGAACTGATAGACTTTAAGGATATCCTTCCTTAAAGTCTTACTTTGTCAGTATATTCCTCAGACGAATCTTCTTTTTGTCTCTAAGACTCTGGGAGAGCGAATCTTCAATTCTGCTGGTAACATCCGACTGGTAGATCGTGCTGGTGATCTTGTGCTGGCAGTCTCTGCTGGTGACTTAGCGCTTGCACAATCTTAGTCTACCAATTTGTCTGATGTTAACCCTTTCTTGGAATCTCCCATGACTGGTGGCTTCACCGCTGGTGAATAGTGTCAGCCAGAACACGTATTCTGCTGGTAGAATTTGTCAGCCTCCTGCTGATGAAATCCTTCCAACTGGTGAACAGTAGCCAGTCATTAGCTCTTGACTCCATGCTGATGAACAGTGTCAGTATGGGTCTGTCAGTCGTCTGCTGGTGAGACTTCTCTCAACTGGTAAGCACATCTCATGCTGGTGAACAGTAGCCAGCATGAGTCTTGATCAGCTACGACTTACAACTCAAAAGACCTAAACAGGACTTTACATTTGAGACTAGAGCTATTCTAGAGACAAACTGACGCTGGTTGGACTTAGGATTTGATCCACCAAAACACTTAAACACCAAATCAAAGATCTAAGCTATCAACTGGGGAAGGAAAACTTAGATAATTTTCCCAACAGTGTTAATATTAAACTTACCTGTCACATTAGCCGAAGGAGTCGACGTTCTGTTGCCATCATTTTGCTTTAAGAAATCTCTTATCTGAGTCAACTGCTCCACATTAAACCCCTGTGTAGTACTGGTATCACCCATTGTCGCAACATCAACGTGAGCGTCTTTGGGGGCATGCAGTGGTTTCCTCATGCTCTTTCGTACAACCCTTTTCCAGAATTTATTCGATCTCCTGCCTTCTGGATAACCCACTATCTCATAACAATTCTCTATTGTGTGCCATAACTTTCCACAATTTCCACACTGAGGTGGAACCTTATCTTTGTTACTTTTGTAGGGATTTATCCGTGAACCGAATTACTAAATCATAATAAGCCATATCGATTTATGGTTTATTGTTCACAATATCAATTCACAATCCCTAGCATGCTCCTATGAATTTAATGCGTGGATAATAGAGATTACCTTAATTCCGTAGTCTCTGTACCGATCTTTCGCGTTTGAATTCCAATACTTGAATCAACCACGCGACATTAATCAAATCTGCTGAAATATAAATTAGACAGATTCTAATTTCAAGATTTAATTAAAGAAAAGAGAAAAAGAGGAATCTGTACTCCAGATTAGAACTTCAGGGTTGTATCCCAATGCTGTTCAGATCTGCTACTGGTGAGGATTCCACATATCTGTAGTTGTGCAAGCCAGAATCGAAATTCTCCCCTTTGCACTGATAGAGGCGCCGCCCCCTGCTCTCTCTAATTAGGGTTTCTGTTTTTCAACTGTGTTATAACTTGTGAGGGAGAGCTGTCTATTTATAGATCTAGGGTTTTAACCCTAATGGGCTGCTGGGCTCAATTCAGCATATTCATTTTGGGCCAGACCCCGGATCTAATGCAAATAATAGAGTGGGCCTATAAATTAATTATTTCCCATGTCCACAACCCAGGACACAATTAATTAATTAATATTAATTCTTTTTCACCACAGAATTAATATTGGCCTACCCCTTTATTACCACATTATGAGAACGAGCTGCATTTAACGAGAATCCCCATATTTAAGGTTATCGAACATTCATTAATTAATCGGAGCTTCTGACAAGCTCTATCTACAATTAATTAATATCTTATTATTCCTGAGAAGTACCACTCAAACCTTATCACTCGTGCCTGAACTTAATCAGCCTGCAGGACTTGGCACGATGAATGTCATAGAGCTCCTCGTGGAATGTCTTCATCCTATTACTCGGATATGGTTACCTAAACCCAGTCTCAGGCAATACTACACGAACTGCTTCTACCGAAGATGCGGATATACAAGCACGTTACTTAGGCTCTCCACCATGGCAAGTAAAAGCAACAGTCAATCCGTGCAAACTCCTGAACCTTTGTTAGGGTTTGAACTCAATCAAGAACGAGATCTTGTATTCGCTGATGTAAGACAGTCGAATACATCTCACTGTGGTCCATCAATACGCCACCCTTGCGTACCAGCATGTCAAGTAACCAAGACAAACTACTTATTCCAACAATGCCGCAGCCATCCAGACAGACGTATCCTCATACGCTGTCTCGGCTGTGATCAGGTTTATGTCTCACTAAGTCAAGTGATCGTACTGTCTTCTGCGATCTACTACATGCCATATGATCGTCCCTATCGGTGAGACAAGAGTATACCATTGTTACATACATGTAAGTTTGTTTGACAGATAGGAGAAATAAATCGTTGTATACTCACTGTAATAAATGCTTTCTATATACAAAACCTATCAATTTTCACGTCGATCGGAGCCTCAAATAGTTGTTGAAGCTGAAAAGTTGCTCCGTCAATCACAGGATTCCTGGAGCTCGTAATGAGCTACGCCAAGGCTCGGCAAGGGGATCGTGCTCAGAATTTGGCTTCTAATCATATTAAAAACATCATCAAGGACCATCAGGAACTCATAAAGTCCATCCCTTTCGAACTTTTCAGTATAGAGTTTTACCATATTACAAGTGCAAAGGCCACAAGTGCACTTTGGAGCAACTGACACTGAATCTATCTCATGCCAGATCACCTTCAACTTTGTGTAATAGGCTGAAACTGACAATTTCTCTTGTCTAGTGAAGGTAAGGGTTCTTTTTAATTCATACGCCTTTGGTGCACTCTCCTTCCCAAACCTTTCTCTAAGAACTTTCCAGATTTCAGACGCAGTTTAGGTGTGCTTAACGCTATTTCTGATTTCCTTGTCCTTAGCAACAATCAGCCATCCTTTTACCATTGCATTACGCCGCTTCTAGAGAAGTAAATCGGCGGATTTCTCATCTGGCATGGGTTTGGAACCATCAACAAAACCATACTTATTCTTGGCCAACAGGCAATTTCTCATCTCCTCGAGCCAGTCTCCATTGTTTCTGTCATTAAGAACATCCGTAACATAAATGTGACTTGGGTTATCCCACAAACTAGAGACATAACATCGTTAACGATGCCTGCCTTATCAGCCATGGTGAACAAGAATATGCGGAATCTTGGTATTAGAGAATCAAGCACTGCTCTTGTACCATGATAAAAATCATATGTGGAATAATTCTCATTGATGAATGACAACGACAATTACAAGTTCTATATATATATATAGAGAGTTGTAAAAGGTATAACTGAAAAGAAATATACACGCTAACAAACCCTAAAATAAAGAAAAGAAAATATTTGTAAGTATCTTCAAGATATCATGCAAGGCTGTAGATATGGTAACAGGATACACGTCGAGATATGACAAATCTCAACAGAAGCGTGGATCTTAATTGATTGGACGATTGTGTAGTTCTTAATTAATACTCTAGAGATTTTTGGCTAATCCTAAAATTGAATCTTTTGGGTGGTTACAAGCTAAGTCGAGCTTAGTATAGCTAGCTTAAACTCGACATAAAAATTAGAGGCTTAAGCTCGACTTGGTTGAGCTCAAGTTTTCAAGTTTGAGTTTGAATTTGTGTCAAGCTAAACTCGACACGATCGAGCTCAATTTTTTAATTCTGATAAAAATTTAAATTATTTAAAAATAGATAATTAATTTAGGGATAGAAATTAAATTATATTAGATTCGATAATCCATTATTCTTTGCACGGTAAATTATAACCGCATACACAATGGCCATTGTAATAATTAATAATATACTTTTAAAAATTAAGCTTTGTATAATTGTTGAAAAGGAACTAATGTCGCATTATTTTGGAGGTAATTTTAATGTATAAATATATAATTAAATATATTATTCTTGAAATCCGCTTGTAACTACCCATTGCATTATCCCTTATAGTTGTCCCAAATTAGGTAAAGCATTTAAAAAAATCAAGAAGCGAAGAAAAAATAGATCTTGTTTGTGGCTAGGTCTAGCAATTCGTCCATGTTGGGTCGTTATCTTGTCGACACGATAATGACACGACCCATTAAGGTCCGACACAAATACGAAACATATACGATATTGGTCTGTGAAAAGTGTTAGATTAGGTTGATAAATGATAAGATAGCAATAATAATAATAATAATTATTATTATTATTATTATTATTATTAATTTCTTAGTGAGGTAACAATAATACAAACATGAAACGATTATGACATGAAATACAATATATTACGATACGAAAATTTTGTGTCATTATTGGGTCGACACGAACCCATTAAAGCTCAACACTAATCCATTATTATCGTGCGAATTCGTATTAGGTTATCTTGTTGTGTCAAAATTATCACCCCTATTTAAAAAACTAATTAATTCCTTTTTAGATATTTCATATTGACATATTAAAGTTATATGAATTATTATATAATAGTGAATAGGGTCTGGATCTCATAATAAAATCTCTTAGATTAAAAATAAGAATAAAATCCAATCACTCATTTTCCTCAAATCAAAGGCCGAGAATCAATAACAATTTTAGCTTAATTCTCCAGATTTGATTTTTTTAATTTACAAAGGGATATCATTGTAAATTAACATATCTACAATATCTTTCAAGATTTGAATTATCTACAATATTTCATATAATTCAAATAATCGTAACTGTCATAAAAATCTTCTGCTATTCCATCGCTCCTCCTCATCTCCTTCACCGTCGCCCTCTCTTCCATCACCGCATTCTCCTCCAACGCACCGTCACCTCCAATGTCGTCGTCACTTCAATCGCTGGCGTCTCTTCCAGTGCCATCCAGAAACTCCAGCGCCGTCGACTCCTTCACATATTCCACCTTCAATTTTTTTTTTTGTAAGAATTCAATGAGAACTATTTTATTTTTTATATTTAACCTAATCTAGTTTTCATATTTTATTGCTAATAATTAAGTTGTTGTCGTAGTCTGGCTATCAGAATATTTTTGAAAAATTTGGTTGGGAAAAGGTGCTTAGAACAGCAAGATAAAAATGAAGGTATTGCATAATTTATTAATAAATGTTTACAAAAAGTTAAGCTTGATATTTTCTATTTTATTGCTAGATATGTATTATTTAATAGCTTGATCTCCATGTTAGCTTTGATTTAATGGTTTAATACGTTTTAATGTATTGCTTATTTTGTTCTAGTTTATTGGTTACTAAGTTTATGTTTATTGCTTGATCACCATAATCTATTTTTCTATATTTTAGTTATGTTGTTTAATACGTTAAATTTTTATTGCATGGTATTTACAATTTAATAGCACCAAGTATTATGTATTGATTATTATGCTTTAGTTTATTGCTTACTTAGTTCTAGTTTACTGCTTGATAACGATATTCTATTTTCTTATATCTTTTGTTATGTTGTTTAATATGTTTAATTTGTATTGCTTGATATTTGCAGTTTAATAACATCAAGTATTACGCATTGATTATTATATTACAGTTTATTGCTTATTAAGTCTAGTTTATTATGTTCACACGCCAACATGCTTGATATTTTCTATTTTATTGCTTAGACATGTGTTGTTTAATCGCTTGATATACCATACAGTATCTATGGCAATAATATCCAGTATATTTAATAATCTTATTATATTTAATTTATCATTTATAAACTTGTAATATCTATTGTAATTTGTTTGTTTTGCAGCATAGATTTTTTGGTTGATATCTAATCCATCAAGGTTATGAATCAAGGGCACAAAGTTTTGCCAAACTTGAGTTGAAAATATTGAAAATGCCTTGGAGAGACGGTCAAAACGTAGTTGATTGTGGAGTATATTTCATGCGTCACATGGAGAGACATACATGGGTGAAAGTAAAGATATATGCGATAGTGGATTGTGAAAGAGATGCAAGAAAGCTTTATCTTATCTTCTGCATGCGCGATTTTACTTTGTGAAATTAATATGAATGCCCAAAAAATCAAGGATGATGCTGCACAATATTTCCAATTTAAAAAAACAGAAATCTAGATTTGTTATAATGACATATGATTATTCGTTTTGGCATGTAATTCATCAAAAAATAATTTTGGAAGACAATTTTGTTTTATGCAATTTACTGTTGGTGCTAATATATATTATTTTGAAACTTATGTTTGTTACCATGTTCGATCATATATATAATTAAACATATAAAATAAATATATCAAGGAATAAACTATTGAATATAAAGTTACAAGATGGTACATTACAAGCAACAAATAAATGAAATATTAACCCATGTATATTAATGTTTAGCAATAAGATTGGAAATATCAAACTATAAAATAACACATTCAAACAATAAATAAGTGAAGTATTAAACAATATATATTAATTAGTGAAGCAATAAACTCGAATTTAGTAAGCAATGACACAATAAGATTGAAGCCAAAAAATAAACAAAAAATATTAAACCACAGAAACAATAGACTAGATTAATGTTTTGACATAAATGAAATTGTTTACAATTAATCACCACAATTGAAAGTTGCAAAATAAAAATTGGTTGCCACATATTTTTTCCCTCTTTATTATGTAATATATCTTCAGATATTGATTTGCTCTTACTATCAAATTGTAGATATTAAGCGAACAAACCACACTTCACAATATATTTCTTATAGAACATAATTGCAACTTCTGATCGAATTATTTGACCTATAAATGATTGAATCTTGTCATCACATATTGGTTCAATATTTCAATATTTATAGATATATTATGCCCTGAAAAAAAAATCAGAAAACAAGACACAAAAAATTATAAAATTAAACATGTGAAAAAATCAAACTATACATGAATATATGATAAAGAAGCATGAATATTAAACAATATAAATGAATATATATCAAGCAATATATTATTGAGTATCAAGTTATAAAAGAGAACACATCAAGCAGTAAAAAAATGAAAGGATTAGATGATATATATATATATATATATATATATATATATATATAAATACATCAAGCATTAATCTTCAAGTATCAAGTTATAATATTGCACATATCAAGAAATAAAAACCTCCCATATAAAAATAACACAAATCAATGTATAAAGTAATAAACTAAAGCAACCAACCAATAAATTAATACATAGAAAGCAATAAAATAGCACATATCAAACAATAAAAAGTGAGAGTATTAAAGGATATATATAAATATATCAAGCAATAAACTTGAACATATCAAGCTATAAAATTGTAAATATCAAGCTATATTCATATGCATTTGATGTAGCGCCGTTGTCGCCATTGTGGCTAGCGGGCGTATTTCACCATCCCCAACAACCCTCAGACAGGGATCGCGCGCCGTAGGTCCCACTCTCCTCGAGGTGAAGAAGAAAATTGCAGACTCTCTCGCCACTGTACCATTGTCGTCAAGAAATCTGTATTGATCGGCTGCAGTGCTCCTAACCCACTAGACATCCTCATCATCGGCGGCGGGCAAATGACTGCAGTGCTGCTCTGGATGCCCTCATATGCGGACTTTGCATCGAGCTTATCGAGCGAGAGGGTTTTGTGTTGGGCACATCATTGAGATCTGCCGAATTCACATAGAAGTCTACATAGTTGGAGAAAGAGGAAAACTAATGTTGCGGGAAAGACTTGATGTGTGAAGACATCGTCGGAGGAAGATAGGCGGTGATTGAGGTTGGAGAAATGACATGTAGAAGAGGAAGGAATTTAATTACGTAAAAATAGAGAAAATTCAGACTAACCATATTTATGTGACTAAAATACCCTTTATTGAATATCAAATAAATTTGAAATCAATTTATCTCAACCATTTATTTCAAAATATCCAATGGATAAGATTCATTCTTATTTTTAATATATTTATTTATTATTATATGATCCCATCTCATAGTGAATATATCTCTTACTTTACAATCTGATTTTATAAAAGTGAATAAAGGTTAAACTTTTTACCATCCTATTATTTCTACATAAATTAATATTTTTGTACAGGGATACCATGTAAACATATATTATATATATTGTATACAATAAGCATCCCATGATTCAAGGAAAAAGAATATCACCAAAGATCCAATAAAAAATGTATGTTAACTATATATTCCAATATAATAAATTGAAAAGACCACCTATTTAGTTAACATAACATATATTAGAAAAGCTCTTTTATAGAATAAATAATAGTATAAAATAATAAAATTACTTTTTAAAAAACATCAGTGGTATTTCTAAAAAATGTAAAAAATACTAACAGAAGTACTACAGAAAATGTAAAAAATACTAACCCAATATTTAGTTAGCAACAAACCTTTTAATCCATTACTTTTGACTCCGTCAACATTTTAATCTCTTAAAAAAATAAAGAAGTAATTTTGGAAATTAATCTAAATTAATTGAGCACAAAAACGAAGTGAATCCTTTCTCTCTTTCCTCAGGCTTTGCCGGCTTCCATGAAATGTTGTGAAGAATGCACGGGGATTTCCTGCAGCAGCAGCAGCAGTTTCTGGGCCTCTCAACCCCAAGAAGAAGATATATTATTTTTTAGCAACGGAATAATCCGTTGTTAGCCATTTTTTATTTTCTTAACGGCGGATCTAATCCATAGTTAAAAAATAAAAATAAAAATGAAAAATTATATTAGTTACGGATTAATTCCGTCGTTAGTTATTTTTTATTTTCTTAGCGACGGAATTAATCCGTAACTAATATAATTTTTTATTTTTTAACTACGGATTAGATCCGTCACTAAAAAAATAAAAAATGGCTAACAACGGATTATTCCGCTGCTAAAAAATAAAAATAAAAAAGTACATTAGCTACAGATTAATTCCGTCGCTAAGAAAAAATACTAACGACGGATTATTTTGTATCTAAATAATAAAAATAAAATTAACTACAAATTATTTCCGAAGCGAAGAATATAAAAGAACAATAGATACAAAATTATTCCGTCACTAAAACAATAAAAAAAATGGACTTACAAAGGATTATTTGGTCGCCAAGTAATTAAAAAAAGTTAAAATTTTTTATAGCTAAGAATTAATAAAATCGCTAAGAAAATAAAAAATTTAGAACAACAGATTATTCCGTCAGTAAAAATAAAAAATAACATTAGCTATGCAAATTTTATATGGGTAAAGAGTCTTTGCGTTGCTTAGAAAATAAATAAAAAATATATGATAACGACGGAATAATATGACAAAAAAAAGTCAGTCGTAAATAAATAAAATAATCCAAAGCAACAATAGCTACGAAATTTTTTGTCGCTAAAATAAATAAAATAAAAAATTTCAAAATTGGTAACAATTGATTATTTTATGAGGAATAAATAATATTAACTACGGAATATATTCATTGTTAAAAATAAAAAAAATTAATTTAAAATGTTTTATTTTTAATTTTTTAAAAATTATTTTATGAAAATCTTAATAAGTATTATTTTAATTTATATAATGTAATAACTACTTTTTTGAATATATGTTGTTTATTTAATATATGAGTGACTTGGTTTGCTGGTCTAGGTATTCAGCAGGAATTGTCTTGTCCCCGTGTTCGAGCTCTATATGTTGCGTAATTATGGAAATTAGATATTGCGATCAAGGGCAAGAGCATTTTAACGGTGGAAAAAGTCTGTCGCTAATCCGTTAGAAAATGTAAATCTAGCGACGGAATTTTCCATCTCTAAATCGTAATTTTTTGTAGTGAATTACGTATCCCATCTAATTATCTAATTTCTTAAAATAGTAAATTTTTTTTTACACTCATCAATAAAATATTAATTTCACTAATTCACAAACTTTGGTAACTGTGTCAAAAATAAATTGAACTACTTCTATGGGACGAATGGAGTACAAATTTTTTGTTGAGGATCTCTCCTTTGACAAATCAAAGCCATGTAAATAAACAATTACATGTCTTTTATTACACTGCAATTAAAAATATAAGCCCCTAATCTTATTCTTGGATCAAGTGTTAGAATATAGAAAGAATCTTAATATTATTTTGTCAAGCAAAGTTTTTCTGTGTGGCAAGTATACCCAATTGAGTTGTGATTTGTGAACCTTTTAATACTTGAATTTAAGGAAAAAATAACATAATTATATGTGATCGCAAGATTTATATATATAGTACTAATTTATTTACATATATACTTATAAATAAATACAACTATAATTAAATAATGAATTCTCTTATATATTTAATTTGTAATTTTCTTAAATTAGAGTACACTATTTACTATTTAAATGTGGAGAGTATATCTTCAACATGATTCGAACTTGATCAAGTAATCATAAACAAAAGTGTAATAATTGATTGTCTTCTCCGAATCATTATAATAAAAATCGGTCCACATAGCCACATGGGCGCTATCTTACTTCAAAATTATAAAATTTACATACGCATTTTCGAGCTCAGACAACAATATTTATATTTTTAAGCAATATAGTTAAAATTTGTATAATTTTGTTATTTTTTAAAAATTAAAAATAGTACATTATAAGTTTATAGATTAATTACTGCATACAAACTACCTAAATTCTATTTATACGCTAGACCCTACTTAAACGTCGGACTAACTCCTAGCGAGGTTCACAACCATGCTCCTTGTGTCATATTTAACATGTTACGAATGTTCGATTTTCTTATTTCTAAGGCATATATGATATTCGGGTGAATGCAACATTTTCATCATTGACTGTTTTTTTATCTAATTGGCTCATGTTAATGTGATTAAAACCTCGCTTATGTAATGATTTTTCTATTATCTCATCATTTGATATTTATTAATTTTAGCAATAGTTATGATAAAATTAAAATAAGAAATATTATGCTAAAGAAATGGCAAGTACTAAGCCTTCAATTGAATAGTTGATTTGTTTGTTTACTCTACATTTAGATATAATTTTGATCCATCTATATCATAAATATATGGGGCTAGCATATGAGACAAGTTGCAATCTATATTATGCATAGTGTAGATTCTACACACGTTCATGTAATTGGTGGGTTTCGGAATCAGGGAATGGAATGATTCCGAAACCCACCGTTTGGTAGTCGGGTTTCATTCCCGTGGGAATGACTTGATTCCCAAAAATATGGGAATCCCCATTCCCCTATAATTTGGGGGGTTTCATTCCATTCCCATTTTTATGCTCAAATTTATTTTTTTAATTATTATTTCCCATAATATTAGTATTAATATAATAATATTATAATATTAAATAAGAATATTATTATAAGACATTATATTAATTATGATGTTATATAAATATATTATTATATAATCTTAATTATAATATAAAATATTATCATAATTATATATTATTATATTATTTAGTAATATTAATAAATAAAATATTATTATTAAGTAATATTAATAAATACATAAAATATTATATTAATAATGATGTTATGTAAATATATTATTATATAATATATTATTTAGTAATATTAATAAATAACATATTATTTAATTATATTTAATAATATTAGTAGAATAGTTATAATATAAAATATTATCATAATTATATATTATTATATTAATAAGTAATATTAATAAATACATAAAATATTATTATTATAAAATATTATATTAATTATGATGTTATATAAATATATTATTATATCATCTTAATTTTTTATTTTAATTATATATTATTATTATTATTATTATTATATTTTTAAAAATTAACAAATAAAATAAAATGATTATTAATATATAATTTAAAATTAAATATTAGTAATCTTAATATAATTATGATATCATTATAAAATATTATAGTAATTATGATATTATATGAAATTTTAATTAATACATAAACGTATTAGTATATAATCTTAATTATAATGTAAAATGTTATCATAATTTTATATTATTATATTATTCAGTAATATTAAAAAATAATTTTAATTGATAAAATTATATTAATTATTTTAAAATAATCATTTAACATTAATATAATTATAAATAAATATATAATATTATTTATTTTTTATTATCAAATTAATTATTATTTGTGTATTATTTAGCATTTTTCTTAATATATAAATTTAAAATGATTCCAAACCCATCTTCTATACCAAACATCTTTATTGGAATAGTTAAACCCATACCCATTCCTTTTACTTTCAAACCCATAACCATACCCATACCCATAGTGATTCCCACACTTATACCAAACGCCCCCTAAATATTGTGGCATACTGTTTCTAGTTAGGTTTTATAGACATTCAATATCCTACGCTCCAGTGGTACCATTTGTTGACGATTTACGAGTAATTTTTTTTTTAGTAAAGTTAAAATTATGGAGATTGAGAATATATTAAAGACATATTGGGCAAAATATATGTTAGAAAGTATTCTTATCTAATTGTTGTTTTGATGTGTCATATAGAAACCATCAAGTTAGAAATGTCTCTAGGTTAACTTAGTTCGTATAAACTTGTAAGGTTTTATATGGATATACAATCAAGTTGTAATAGAACTAATAAAGTTGATCAAGACACACTGAGTGGAAATCCAAAACCCCAGTTTGGATCGAAAACACCAGCCTGGATCATCTTAATTTTACAAGTTCAATTTCTAATCACACAAAGAAACAAAGAGAACAAGTCAGATGAATTATAAAGATCAATCTTTAAGAATGAAAATTCCTGAAAGACTAATGAAGCACGAACCAGTTTATATTCTTGGGATTGGCAAAGTCGTTCTAACACAAAAGCAGAGTGTCCACATCTTGTATTAGAAAAGGACGTAGCAAGTGCTGGACTTCAGAAAAAGCGCCCTTCTCCCGTCATAAAAGAGACGCATCAGATTGCACGCTGCTCAAATGTCTCGAAACGGCTACAAACTTTTAATGCTTCTAGTTCTACTTCGTCTATAAATAGACGAAGTACTAAGAATGATAATATATAGGCACCTGAAAACAACGACACTCTGCACAAGTTAAAATTCGAAGTGTTACTATCATCAAGGCTAACTCATAGCCTACAGTAGCTTTGAAGCTTGAGTTATCTTTTTTGTGTTATTTGTCTCTAAGAAAAAACACAGCAGTAACTGCAGATCTCCAACAATGATTAATACGAGCATCTAGCCAACCAATTCGACACTTCGGGAGGAACTTTAATGCTCATATCATCCAGAGGAGGAGGCTGCGCAGTGTTCCCATACTCCAAGTCTATGAAGGTAAAGGAACCAGAGGTCTGGACGAGAGAGCTAGTGGACTGGTAGACACTAGCATCTACCAGCTAGCGATAGATTGCGAGACCATTTTGTAACGGAGGCTTAATGAATTTTCAGAACACAGTCTAAAGAGAGGACGTAGGACTTGTTGTCCGAACCTCTATAATCCTTGTGTTTTTACTTCTTTTATTATTCTACAAGGGTTTTTGAAACTCAACACATTCTAGTGTTGTAGTATATTCGAATTAAACAATTAATTCTCTACTCTCTAACAAACTGTTTTCATAAACAAAAAATGGTCAAGAAACATAAGTTTGTGAATGCAAAGTTTGATATGAAAATTTCCATTAAACATTATACTTACTCTGATCTCAAGATCAAAAAGTGGTATCAGAGCGGGTCGATCTTTACAGGCTGAACTGCGTTGAGTCGCCAAGCACCGGATCCATTTCCTTGCACTCTTTCTTTTGTCTAGTGAGTAGGTAATATATTCAAGATGAATATTAGAAAGCTACCTCCTTACTCGGCGGAGAAGTTCTACATCTGGAAGAAGAGTTCTACTATTTAACTCAAGAGTATACATACAAAGATGGTTGATTGTCTTCTCCTAATCATTGTAATAAAAATCGGCCCACATCTCCACGTGGGCGCTATCTTACTTCAAAATTATAAAATTTACATCCTCGCACATTTTCGATCTCAGACAGCAATTTTTATATTTTTAAGCAATATAGTTAAAATTTGTATAATTTTGTTATTTGTAAAAAATTAAATATAATACATTATCAGTTTATAAATTAATTACTGCATACAAACTATCAAAATTCTATTTATACGCTAGACCCTACCTAAACGTTGGACTAACTCCTAGCGAGGTTCGCAACAATGCTCCTTATATCAAATTTAACATGTTACGAGTGTTCGATTTTCTTATTTTTAAGGCATATATGATATTCGGGTGCATGCAACATTTTCATCATAGACTGCTTTTTTATCTAATTGGCTCATGTTAATGTGATTAAAACCTCGCTTATGTAATGATTTTTCTATTATCTCATCATTTGATATTTATTAATTTTAGTAATAGTTATGATAAAAATAAGAAATATTATGCTAAAGAAATGGCAAGTACTAAGCCTTCAATTGAATAGTTGATTTGTTTGTTTACTCTACCTTTAGATATAATTTTGATCCATCTATATCATAAATATATGGGGCTAGCATATTAAACAAGTTGCAATCTATATTATGCATAGTATAGGTTCTACACACCTTCATATAATACAAGTAAATATCACATCATATTGTTTCTAGTAAGGTTTTATAGGCATTCAATATCCTACGCTCCAGTAGTATCATTTGTTGATGATTTACGAGTATTTTTCTAAAGTAAACGTTAAATTATGGAGATTGAGAATATATTAAAGACATATTAGGCAAAATATATGTTAGAAAGTATTTTTATCTAATTGTTGTTTTGATGTGTCAAAAAAATGTATAGAAACCAACAATTTAGAAATGTGTCTAGATTAACTTAGTTCGTATAAACTTGTAAAGTTCTATTAGGATATACAATCAAGTTGTAATAGTACTAATAAAGTTGATCAAGACAAACTGAATGGAAATCTAAAACCCCAGTTTGGATCGTGTGAAGAGAAAGAATAGACAAACTTCTAGTTTGAAAATGATGACTCAGATAAATTGATCAAAAACACCAGCCTGGATGATCTTAATTTTACAAGTTTAATTTCTAATCACACAAAGAGACAAAGAAAACCAGTCAGATGAATTATAAAGATCAATCTTTAAGAATGAAAATTTCTTAAAGACTGATGAAGCACGAACAAGTTTAGATTCTTGGGATTGGAAAAGTCTTTCTGACACAAAAGCAGAGTGTCCACATCTTGTGTCAGAGAAGGACGTAGCAAGTGCTGGACTTTAGGAAAAACTCCCTTCTCCCTTCATAAAAGAGACGCATCAGATTGGACGCTGCAGAAATATCTCGAAACGGCTAAAAATTTTAAATGCTTCTACTTAGTCTATAAATAGATGAAGTACTAAGAATGATAATGTATAGGCACCTGAAAATTGTAACAACACTCTGCACAAGTTAAAATTTGAAGCGTTATTATCATCAAGGCTAATTCATAGCCTACCTTAGCTTTGAAGCTTAAGTTATCTTTTTGTGTTATTTGTCTCTAAGAAAAAACACAACAGTAACTGCAGATCTCCAACAATGATTAATACGGGCATCTAGCCAACCAATTCGACACTTCGGGAGGAACTATAAAGCTCGCAAAATCCAGAGGAGGGGGCTGCGTGGTGTTCTTATACTCTAAGTCTATGAAGTTAAAGGAACCAGAGGCCTGGACGAGAGAGCTAGTGGACTGGTACACACTAGCATCAACCAGCTAGCGATAGATCGCGAGACTATTTTGTAACGGAGGCTTAGTGAATTTTCAGACCATGGTCTGATGAGAGGACGTAGGACGTGTTGTCCGAACCTCTATAATCCTTGTTTTTTACTGTTTTTATTTTTCTACTAGGGTTTTTGAAACTCTACACATTCTAGTGTTGTAGTATATTCGAATTAAATAATTAATTCTCTACTGTAGGTCCCAAATCAGAGTTGTGATAAGCAGCGAAAGATTAACTTAACAAATGCAGCGGAATGTAAACATATCTTGCACTTAGTTTCTTCACAAATGTTTAGCTCGAGATAGGTGTTAGATTGTTTCAGAGATATACTCTAGCAACTTGAGGTTGCTAGGTTTTAAATCAACAAGTAGAAACAATAAAACAGTAAAGATTACGAGGGTTTTATAGTGGTTCGATCCTTAAAGATCTACTTCCACTCCTCAGTCGAACACTGAGAATTTCACTAAAAAGATATGTTCAAGTACAAGGAATCGCCTATCTCCTGCAGCAGGTGGTGAGCTTTCGAGCCAGCCACTACAAGACTATCCTCCGTTACCTGTATCTTTCAGACGACAGTTGTGGCTAAGTCAAGGGCGGGACCTTCGTAAAACTTGCCTTACTGTAATGGAAGCTTTATAGTTCCTTCCGAACTTTCTAGGGGTTTTGCCGCAACAGCCCATGATAGTCAATCTCTTTTCAGAGATGTGACTGGTTGATGCTTCCTTGGATGGAAGTTATCCCAATGATTAGAGATTTTTGAGCTAAGTCAAGGAATCCTCTTGAATGCAGTGTCATATGTATTCAATGGTCGACACTTGCTATTGAGAGCGTTGAGATTCTTCTTGTCTCTTTAATACGCTTTCAACTGACTACTCTCTTTTTGTTTTGTTCGCTTTGTTCGTCAAATGTATCTTTTGCGATTTTCAATTGTGTGTTGTAGTAGAGCAGTAGTTCTCTCTCTATTTGGACTTCTCTTTTATATATGGAGATTCAAAACTTGAATCTCCATACCCGTTGGACACAACAGTCTTCTTCGTCCAAAATGGTGTCTGCTTTTTTTGCTCTTTCTGGCGTGGTACAGTGCTTTTCCACCTACTTTTGGAAAGCTTATCGTCATTGTTTGTACCTTTGTCAGAACGGGTGTCTTAGCAGTCGTTGCTATGTGTTTATTTACTTGGAATTCTATCGGAGAATGCTGTGAACAATCTGCTAAGTACTTCGACCTTTTGACTGCTAAATTCTTCTAGCATCCTACTTTGTATCCAACTGCTGACTCCTCAGCAGTTGCTAATTCAGCATTTAGGTCTTGGTTCCTTATTGCTATTACTTCTAGCAATCTTCTGAGTAATTAGTGAATGTTGACTCCTTCAGCATTCTGCTATCTCTTTTCTTATGACTGCTGAATTAGTACTCCTAGCAGTCATTTCTTCTTAGCACTTTGTCTGCTATCTCCTTAGCAGTCGTATCTGTGTGCTGACTTCTCTAGAAATATGCTTGACTGCTGAGAACGTTCATAGCATCTAGAATTTCCGAAGTCTTCATTTCAATTGCTGAATCCTTCAGCAATCTTCCACAAGCACTTCTAATCTATTACAACTCGAAATATTTCCTAAACAGGACATTACACAGGAGTTGCTAGACTATCTAGATTTCAGCAATGATCGACCAACTAACTAAGGTTTTGATTCAACAAAACCTTTATAATTTGATCTAAAGAGGGAATTTACAACATATATTTAGGAATAATTCCCAACATCTACTCTCTAACAAACTATTTTCAGAAACACAAAATGGTCATGAAACACCATTTGTGAATGCAAAGTTTGATATGAAAATTTCCATTAAACATTATACTTACTCTGATCTCAAGATCAATAAGTGGTATTAGAGCGGGTCGATCTTTACAGACTGAACTGTTTTGAGTCGCCAAGCACCGGATCCATTTCCTTGCACTCTTTTCTTTTGTCTAAGGAGTAGGTAATATATTCAAGATGAATATAAGAAAGCTACATCCTTACTCGGCGGAGAAGTTCTGTATCTGGAAGAAGAGTTCTACTATCCAACTCAAGAGTATACATCCAAAGATGGTTAACGTTATCGAGCATGGACCAATAAAGACCATAAAGGTCAACACCCAGATCGGAGGTGAAGATAGCCCGTAGATGATCGAGAAGCCCTATGGTGAATGGTCACCGAAGGACAAATGACGTGCCCAACATAACTCCATTGCTCATGAGCTGATCTTGTATGCTCTACCCGAGGTACTTGTCGATGAAGTCATGCAGTTCGACAACGCCAAGGAAGTATGAGACTACCTTGGAGGCTTTAGTCAAGAAACAAAGGAAATAAATCGGAACAAGATCCAAGTGTGAGTCAACAAGTGTGAGTCTTTGTATATGATTCCCCGAGAAATCATCAAATCTATGGGGGCAAAATTCAACACAATCGTGAGCGAACTCAAGGCATTGGATAAAGTATACTCAACGAAAAATCTCAATGCAAAAATTATGTCCTAAATGCCTAAGGAGGACTGGTTCGTGTAGACAACCAACTTTAAGGAGAAAGATCTCTCCAAGACCTCTACAAAGGAGTTCTTTGCCCAACTCCAAGCTCACGAGTGAGATATTCAAATGGTGAACAAAAATTAAGTTTTTTGTGTGGCTAGTTCACCAACCCACCTCACCTAAGATAAAAAATACTTCGTTAAGAAGGATGCTAAATGGAGACC
Organism: Plectranthus barbatus; assembly: GCA_026898455.1. Lineage (NCBI taxonomy): Eukaryota > Viridiplantae > Streptophyta > Magnoliopsida > Lamiales > Lamiaceae > Plectranthus > Plectranthus barbatus. The sequence continues at coordinate 315,175 of JAPKLW010000532.1, forward strand.
AATGAAGCAATTCAAAATTGATAGACCAGCCGGTTAGTTGAATTTGGTAAAGGAGGCGCCATCTACCTCAACCTCCTACTCGAAGGAAGGACTGAGCTCTATGGAGGAGCTTGAAGAACAGATGAGGAAACTGGCCAAGCTCCCGGAGAAAGTAAAGGCCGAATATTCCTCAATTAGAATACAAGAGATTTGTGAAGAGTTCACCTCAATTTTGCTTTGAATGCAACTCTCCAGATCACTTCAAGTTCGAATGTCCACGTGTGGACAAAGAGGAGAGAGAATGACTCAAAAAGATTTTTTCAGCGAAGAGCTTCAAAGGCCATTGCCAAGGCGATGCTGTAAAAAATAGCGATTCGAGACAACGATGATGTTGTAAATTAAATACCTACACGCTAAAAAACCATTTTTAGAAACACAAACTGGTCAAGAACCACTACTTTGTGAGTGTAAGTTTGATCTGAAAATTTCCACTGCATATTATAATTACTCTGATCTCAGGACCAACAATATATCAATTCACAAAGGAAATGATTATTTTCTAGGTTCATTTTAATTTCCTTTTCCAATTAGAATAAATATAGGCAATATTCAACGTAATATTACAATTAATACCTGAATAATGTAATTCTCGGGGTGTGTAAGTTTGTTGGTCCCGAGATCAGAGTAAGGAAAAAGTGCGATGAAAGTCTGTTAAGATTAAGCCCTCTGAGTTGGTGATTCTTGCACCAACTCAGGCTTAGAAATGCGTTTATTTTGTTGGTTGAATATATTACTTAGCCGATTTCAGTAGTGTACTCTATCACTTGATGTGTTCGGTTTTAAATCTAGTGTAGAAATTTAAAGAAAGTAATAAATAACACAAGATTTTATTGAGGTTTGGATAAAACCATTGTATGTTCACTCTTCAGACGCGTAGTCTGTTATCACTAAATTGTCAATTACAAAGATTTCAACGATCTATTGCTAGCGGGTGAATACCACATCCACTAGCGCACTCGCCATGTTCTTTGCAATCTAGAACTTCTTCAGGCTTGAAGCTTGGGCACACCACTTTGACCTTCAAGCTGGACATGAGAGTTTGAGTTCCTCTCAAGAATGTCAGTTTTTGTTGTACAACCGTGATAGTTACCACCAGAAATGTGACAACTATAAGATGTTTTCTTACTCAGGGAATAAGAAAATAGAAATAGCGCTTGCTTAAAGCATTAAGCCTCGTGTTAGAGAAAGAACACAAGAAACTAATAGAATACTCAGCTTGAAAGTTTTAGGATATGGAAATGGATACATTTTTGAGAAATTGACATAGAGAGATTGTAAGATAAGTTCGTTTAGTTCTCGTAAATTGGTAACCTTCTCAAGGTGAAATGTGACCTCTATTTTTAGGCGCTCCATGGAAGGATTAAATCTCTACGCCGTTTGGAGCCGTTATGAGACAAAAGGTACACGTCTTGTCGAAGTCTCACTTTTTATGACTTGCAATTTCTTTTCTATAAGAAAAGGGGGTTTTTACTACGTTAGTCAAAATGGCTCTTTTTAGCAAGTCCAAGGAATATTTGCTGGTTGACTCATGGGACGAACAAGCCTTTGAATACATCACACTTCAAGTTCTCCAATCTTAAAGTCTGGTCATGAAAAAGTCCTTGATTATTCTGGCTTTAGTGTGTCTTCTAGATGGTGGGGTAGCGCCATGCTGGTGATGACATTGCTGATAAGCTCCGTGCCGGTTATCCTTCTAGCTGATGATGATCTGTCCGCCAGCTCCTCCATAGATGTTTTGTTGGTAGCAGAGTGTTAGCAAGCAACCCATACAAGCCTATTTGCTCGTAAAGAATGTGCCAGAAAATCCACCAAGACTTGTAAATTAGCTTCTATTACAAATCGATAATTCATATACATGACATTACAAGTGTAAGCTAACATTGTGGTGATGTCTTTGTTGTTAAGCTATATGCTGGTGATCCTTCTAGCTATTGATAACATGTTCACCAGCTTCACCACAAACACTTTGTTGGTTACGGAGTGTTAGCCAACAACCCATACAAGCCTATTTGCTGGCGAAGAATGCACCAGCAAATCCCCTAAGGCTTGTAAATCCCATAGCTAGGCACACTATTCTCGTGGGATGTTTGACTTATCAAAACAACATATACTGTAGGAACTTTTGACAAAATTTCCTAACAATTACCCCCTTTTAGATGTAGCCAACCCCTCTCTAAAGCTTGCAAAATTTTATCACAAGTTTTTGAGTTTGCAAACTTGTCAATCTAGTCTATACTCGAAAACAAGGACTTTCACATAACGTTCCCTAAGATCTTCCCCCTGAATGGGAGAGATATTGCTCAATTAATCATAGGGCAAAAAAATGTTTGCTGATAACAAAAAGCAAACAGGTGGTCCCAATTATTTTCCCTTACACAAGGAAAGGCTGGGAGTTAAGCGCCTTTATCCAATGGGTGAGACTGATAAGATAGTGAATTACACACTTCTCACTCAAAAGTTATTAGTTTGTGTTGTTCTTTTAGTTATTCGACTTTGTTTATTTCTTGGCCAAAGAAGATGATTTAGGAATAAATAAGCAAATTAGAATAGGAGCAATAATTTTATTAGCTTTGCATGAATGTTGTTGGATACAATCATTCGCATGTAATCCTATCTAGAACAATGTAACTACAAGAGTAGGACCAAATGGAAAACAAAAGTTCTAAGTCTAGATGTCTATTCAGGAGCTGCATCTTGGCATGTGGTATGCTCTAGTCATCTTCTTTTTTGATAGCTAGAAGCTTTCTTGTAGATGAATATCGTGCTATCGGAGGCTGGAACCCGTTCCCCCATACGTATATCTGTGACACTTCTCCTCCAAAATCGAGGGATGCTGAGAAGTGCACAGATAGGGTGATCAAGATCATTGTTCCAGAGAGAGATCACAGAGATTCTCGTCAAAGGACAAATGATCTTCTTCCATCCTCCATAAGATAAGAAAATTGAGGGATAGTTGTTCCACATTGATGTGAAGAGGATGGGAGGTGTGGATATGCTGAACTTGAAATGTCATGCATGATCTACAAATCGATCTAACGTTCATCTTCGCATAAATGATGTGAACAAGTGATTGGATAAACCTTGGAATGATCAGAGACATTTAGAACGTAGATTTGAGGAGCTGAGATTTTTTCCAAGGGGAGGAAAGTTTGTAAGAATGGAGGTTAATCTGAGAGCATTTTGATTAGGAGGGGAACAAAAAGGAATGAGACTGAGTGTTCAAGATCATTCTCTATATATAGATGATAAACCTTAAGTGTTCTCATCTCAATCTACTATTAGAAGATGAAGGATTTGAAAAAACAGTTGGATGTCTTAACATAGTTGTTACTCCTTCGAGTAATATTCCAATAATTCTACTGACAATCCACCATCTCATAAATAGAATATCCAAAATTTGATTTGAAGGTTGCATGAAGAGAAAAAATTGATAAATCTCGAATAGAGAAAAGATACTTACAAGTTATATCAGTTTCCCTTCGGAATAAATGACTTCAACTATAATGACTGAGAGTTTGGACTTAGTAATAATCCACTACCAGCTAACTACTAATAAGGTTCAGGTCGTGCCATTCATATTGATTTACCCTGAATATGTATGTAAGATTGACGAGCTAGCGGTCTTCGGTTTTAATTGCCCTTGGATAATAACTCATGGCTCGGATATTGTTGTTAATTGATAAGCTCATATTTATACTCACTTATCGCATGTGTTTCTTATTTCTTTTATGCATTTTAGTTTGATTTCAATAATATATTGAGCATGAGTATGTTTTAGAGGGTATAATGCTTGTGGTGTAAAGTTTTGCAGGAAAAATCATCGAAAAAGAACAAAAGTGAAGAAAAGATAAAGAAATCCACAACAAAGTATTCTGTTTCAATCGAAGTGGAGAGAGTATCGACCGATGCAAGGGATTTATTCACATCCACCGCGATCGACATTAATCTGTCAACATAGGTAGAATTTCGAGCCAAAGGAAGATCGACATTGGGGATAGTGCACCGACCGACGCAGACCCATGTCGGTCGATGCGAGCCTATTTTCAAAGAAGGAAACTTCCCTTTCACAAATTTGGTGAGAATGAAGAAGGAAATTGCCCATTTGTGTTTTGAAGAAGAAAATGCCAAATTTATCAATTCCTACCATTCAAGAGCTAATCTCTACTACTATATAAACTCATGTTTAGCTCAATATTCTATATTAAGCAATTTTTTTGTTTTTTTACTCTTTAATTTTCAGCTTTCTTTAGCTGGATCAAAACCTTTATTCTCTTGTATCTTTATTTTTCAATAAGTATTTAATGCAATCTTTAATTTTTATTTCAATGTTTATTTTCAATATGCTAGGCTAAATCCTTTATAGATTGTAGGGTTTCTCCATCTGTGATATATGTTTTGATTCAAATTCTTCAAACCTTAAAATTGGTTTAAACTCTTCGGTTTTGTTTTAATCAATTTCTCAATTTAAAGATCGAGATATGAAGATTGGAATAGGTTTTTTGTTGTTTCACTTGGTGGACCGAGAGGTGAAGATTAATAAGAGGAAGGAAGAGTTTAATATGATTTATTTTCTATCCAACCAAGAAGAATTCAACTGTAGGAATAATCTGAATTTTATTGAGATTGATTAACATGTATTTTTGAGACCGAGTGGAGATAATCATAGTTAATAATCTAGGTATTAATTGCCCAACAAATGAATTAATTTCACATTAACAGATTTTCCACCAAAAGTATCTTTTATGGGTTTGATTAATTTGTTTCTTGCATGTTGATCAGATTGGTAGATTTCCCTAGGATCTGTGCTTTCTTATATTTGATTTTTTTTAAAAAAGTTATTTTCATAAATCCCAAAACCCTTCAAATTTTGATTCACCTAAAAAAACATTGAAAAACTATATTCAGTACATGAAATACCTTCGTTGCACTATCCCTGTAGGTTCGAGAACTTTAGGGTTCTTATAAATTTGTTTGCCCGTGCTATAATCTGTATGCAGATTTTGCATCGATCAAATTGGTGCAATTGCATGTGATAGTCATATTGTGTTTTGTTACTATTTTGTTTTGATATTTTATGGATTGGATGTTTATTTCTTTGTTGTGTGCGTAAGTTTGTGATTTATGTCTCTGTTTCGACCGATGCAGCAGGCACATCGATCGACGTAGAATTTCTACTCACATCAGTCGACACGCTTACTTGTTGGTACGTGTCGGTCAAAATATAATTTCTACTTACGTCGGTCGACATGCTTACGTGTCAGTTGATGCAGACTAATATTTTACCATTTTCCTGTGCAGGTGCATGAACACGCGAGCCAAGGGTTAAACACTTGAGATAATTGATCGTGAGATCGAAGCAAACTGTAGGATGAATAGAAGAAAAAAAAGGAGCAACAAGGAGAGATGGCGGATAATCAAGAAACCCCGTTGCAGTATATGACTTCGAAAGAACAAAGGCAGTTTGTGCAAGAGGTGCAACAACTGAGAGCACAACTTCTAGCTGCTCAAGCAGCACAGGCTGAGCAAGCAACAAGATTGGAAAGCTCAATGCAGGAGGAAAAAACGAGAGGCAAGTCTTAGTACAACAAAGGTCCATCTTGGACAGATTTCTACCACAACACGAGGAGCCTGGATTCAGAGTTGGCATCAATGCCAACAACTTTGAACTACGGACTAGCCTAATTCAAATGGTGCAACAGAACCAGTTTGCGCAGAAGGCCATAGAAGATTCGTATGAACATCTCAACTAATTCATCGAGATATGTGATATGGTGAAGAAAAATAGAGTACCTCGAGATGTGATCAGAATGAGACTATTCTCATTCTCACTCAAAGACGAGGTGGGGTCTTGGTTCGCTAGCCTGGATAAAAGTAATATAGGGACATTGGAGGAACTTCGAGCTGAATTTTTTACCAATTACTTCTCGCTAAACCTGTTGTTAAAGAAGAAAGTTGTCATCACACACATCAATCACAAATATGATGAATCACTATATGAAGCCTGGAAGAGATACAAGGAATTGATCAGACCGTTCCCTGGACATGGAATCAACTAGGAGATGCAGGTATGTTACTTTTATGAAGACTAACTCCACACATGAAGGAGTTAGTCGATGCATCTGCCGGTGGAATCCTGATGAATAAGAGTGGAGCGGTAGGCATGAGATTACTAGCTGACATGGCTGTGAACAGCCATCAGAGGCCGGTCAAGAGACAGCTTTCGATCAAAGTAGTGGAAGCCAAGTTGGAGTTTTATGTTGTTGTTGAAGTGAAGAAACTTCGAGAGGATATTGGGAAGTTAGAGGCAGTGAAAACCACAGCTACAGCCGATTAGAGTATGGCCATAGTCCCCGTCAAAGCAGATTACATCAACAGTGGGGGAGCAAGAAGCTCGAGTGCCACAAGTGGATCTGAAGTTAATTACATTGGAGTTGGTCACCAAAACAACTACCGAGGAGGAAATCAAGGCTACCATTATAACCATGGGAGAAATCATTCTGGTTTCTCTTATGACAATCCCTCTATAGCTGAGCACCCACTACCTGGTTTAGATGTAGGAATCAGGGGGAGATATTCTGGAGAAAAAAATCAGTTCTGGAGGAAACATTGGAAAAATTCATCAAAAGCTCTGTTCGCTTTGGAAAGGTAGAGACTGATGTCAAAGGGATGGACAACCACATGTAATTGATGACCAAACACCTTCAGATGCTTGATACTCAGTCGAGTCGGAATGCCACCACCCTCAGCAATCAACACAAGCTGTGACAGTTGTCGTGTTCCACATAAGTGAATCCAGCAAAATAAAAGCAAGTCAATGTAATTGCTTTGAAGTCCGAGAAGGAGTATGAAGGTCCAAGGGGGACAAGAAATGAGTTTTGGGGAGAAAGAGAGGAAATTCCTGAGGAGGAGCCCTCAATTTCGACCGACGCACACCCTGTGTTGGTCAAGGCCGAGGGTCCACGGGTAGAGAAATCGAGCGACAGAGCCATGTCGAACAACGTACCCTATGTTGATCGACGCGAAGGCCCAATAGGCGGATTGTTCGACACGGAGGCGTATCGGTCGAAACAGAGCCCTGTTTTTGGCGAAAAAGAGAAGGAAAAGAAGAAAATTCCCCAATGATTTGCAAAGAAGAAAGAAGACTCAAAGTTCACCAGGTTTGTTGAAAAGTTGAAAAAAGTGAACATCAACATCCTATTGGTAGAAGCACTCTGAGAAATCCTGGGGTACATGAAGTTTTTTAGAAGGCTGACGAGTGAGAAGAAGCAGTTCCTGGAGAATGAAACCGTCAAGATACATGAAGAATGCAGCCTTCTACTTAAAAAACAAATCCCCATCAAAAGATCAGATCCAGGTTGTTTCTTCATTCCGATCAAAATTGGAGGCGAGGAATTCCAGCACGTGCTATGTGATACTGGGGCCACCACAATAAGTTGGAGATATGAGAAATGAGAGCCACCACAATCACATTGCAAATGATGGACCAAACTGTGTCTCGACCTAAAGGTATTGTGGAAGATGTTTTAATTAGAGTTGGTCATTTGATCTTTCCTGCTAATTTTGTAGTGCACGAGATGATAGAAAATGCCAACACTCCGATGATTTTGGGGAGAGAATTCCATGACACTGCTGGAGCCCTCATAGTATACAAAAAAGGGGAGATCACTCTTCGAGATAATGATGAATCCATTACTTTCTCAATTGACAAAAACAAGAGAAGAGAAGAGTGCAATCAAGTGAAATCTGCCAAGGAAGAATAAGGAGATGAGACGTCGAATGAAGAAGAAGAAGCTATTTGGTGGAAACGAGGTAATGAGACAGTGAAATCAATAATTAAGAAACATCATTTCGAGTTCACCATTATTATCAAAGACGGGCGAGTCTACACTGTAGATTCAAGGAATCAAAGACTTTGGACTCGTATGCCTTGGTGATTTGAAGCTGTGTCGAGCCACAACTGTAACAAAGGCACTGCATTTGAGGTAACCCATTATTTTACTGCTTTCTGTTTTAATTTTTTGTTTTATTTCATGTTTGTTCCTTTTTCCCTTCTTTGATTTTTGAAATAATAATAATAATAAAAATTTTTGATCTTTGTGTTGATCGACACGACTTTATGTGGGTTGACACAAATGCTAACGACGTGGCAAACTTCGATAGACAAGGGGATCGATGTAGAAGGCTCCACATCAACTGACGTAGGTTCGTGTCTGTCGACGCAGAGTGCTAGTAGCCAAAAGATCACACTGCTCGAGTCCTGAAAAGGAGTGGATAAAAAGTTGGTGTCTGAGGCCAACATTTGAGGTACCGTTTCAAACCCTAAGTCTGATTTTCTAATTTATTTTCTCTACCTTTCGAATAAGTTCGGGGGGAGGAAGACTAAGGGAATTAAAACTATTTTCTACCTTTATATTTACTTGCTTTCTGTCATTTAAATTTTGCCTAGGTAAATTTCGGGGAAAATTGAAAAATTTTGTGATTTTGTGGGGATTTGTGACTTATGATTGAACCTTATAACTTGAGTATGAGATTAGAACTGATTGACAGTAGTTTGGACTATTTGAAATTGTGATTGAGAATGCCTATGAATGTAGAATACCGCATGATTTACTAATTTGAAATATGCATTCCCATGATGTTAGAAGAGGATTTGAAGTTTTTTGAGGAAGAAATTTTGTCCCAAGTGTAAGAATTTGAGCCTTTAATTTCGATTGTGAGTGTGCCTGCATGATTAAGTATCTCTAGAACTTTCTCTTTTTCTGTTTCAAAGCTGCGTAGTGTGCTCAAGTCTAGGAAGTGATTTTAGGCCATCTTTGTTAGCTTATATCCTAAACATTGTCCTAATTAAAAATTTATCTCTAGTCAGTCCTTTTGAGCCTATCTATTTTTCTTTCTTTGTATATGAAGTATAGAAAAGTGATGGCACGATCACTCTTGTCTATAAGAGTTGGGTGTGGAGATTATTTGAGAAGGATAAAAAATTAATTATTGGGAGAACAAAAAGTTGGGCTCAAGAAAAAGAAGAAAAAAATATGTGTTGTGTTATCCTTATAAGCTCAAATTCATCAACAAAATTATTTAGAGCATAAAAGGATGTGAAAAAAAAAGAAGAAAATATAAAAATAAAGAGCCATGTTATGTATTGAATAATTCAAGGAGATCGGTAAATGAAGTAAGATGGTGGGTTAGATTTGTATAGGTCACGAACTCTATCGATTTTTGTCACTTGGCCATATTTTCTTACCCCTCACAAAAGCCTTACATTACAACCTTAAATAAAGTCCTTTCTGATCTTAGTTCTTGTGTGCATATTTTTGCAGTGGAGGAATGAGAATATTTGCAAGCCTATGGTAGAACTTAACTTGCATGACTTTTCTGTTTGATCTCATATGAAAATCCTAAATACTTGAGTGAATGAGCGAAACACTTTATCCTATGAGTCTTCCACAAGTTACAAACTGTCCAAATCTTTCAAAGTGTTGGTGTATTATGGATTTTTGGTTTTGAATGAGATGGATCTTGTGAGGCATTGCACTTCTCAATTACTTGAGCTTTTGGTTTATTCTTTCTGTTGATTGAGGACAATAAAGTATTTAAGTTTGGGGGGATTGATAAACTCATATTTCTACTCACTTATCGCATGTGTTTTTTATTTCTTTTATGCATCTTAGTTTAATTTCAATAATAAATTGAGCATGAGTATGTTTTAGATGGTATTATGCTTGTGGTGCAAAATTTTGCAGGAAAGATCATCCAAAAAGGAGAAAAGTGACAAAAAGATAAAGAAATCCGCAACAATGTGTTATGTTTTGATCAACATGGAGAGAGCATCAACTGACGCGGAGGATCAATTTGCGTCGACTGAAACAAATTAGTGTCGATCGACATGAATCTGTCGACGTAGGTAGAATCTCAAGCCGGAGGAAGATCGACACTGGGGATGGCGCGTTGACTGGCACAGACCCATGTCAGTCGACGCGAGCCTATTTTCAAAGAAAGAAAATTTCCCTTTCACAAATATGGCAAGAATGAAGAAGGAAATTGTCAATTTGAGTTTTGGGAGAGATTTGAAGAAGAAAATGCCAAATTTATCAATTTCTACCATTCAAGGCTAATTCCTACTATTATATAAACTCATGTTTAGCTCAATATTCTATATCCAGTAATTTTTAAGTGTTTTTACTCTTTAATTTTAAGTTTTCTTTAGCTGGATCAAAACCTTTATTTTCTTGTATCTTTGTTTTTCAGTAAGTTTATTTAATGCAATCTTTAATTTTTGTTTCAATGTTAATTTTCAATATGCTAGGCTAAATCCTTTACAGATTCTAGGGTTTCTCCATCAGTGATACATGTTTTGATTCGAAGTCTTAAAACCCTAAAATTTGTTGAAACTCTTTGATTTGTTTCAAATCTATTTTTCAATTTAAGGATCGATAGATGAAGATTGGAATAGATTTTTTTATTAATTAATGGACCGAGAGGTAAATATTAATAATAGGAAGGAAGAGTTTAGTATGATTGATTTTCTGTCTGACCATGAAGAATTCAATTGTAGGGATAATATGATTTTTATTGAGATTGATTAACTAGTGTTTTTTAGAAAGAGAGGAGATAATCACTAGTTAAAAATCTAGGTATGAATTGCTCGACCAAGGAATTAATTCCACTTTAACAGATTTTCCACCAAAAGTATCTTTTATGAGTTTGAATCATTTGTATCTTGCATGTTAATCAAATTTGTAGATTTTCCTAGGATCGGTGCTTTCTTATATTTGAATTTCTTTTAAAAAGTTATTTTCATAAATCCCAAAACCCTTCAAATTTTGATTAAACCAAACAAAAGATTGAAAAACTATATTCAGTACATGAAATAACTTCGTTGCACTATCGATGTGGGTTCGACAACCTTAGGGTTCTTTTAAATTTATTGCCCGTGCTATAATTTGTATGCAGATTTTGCATCGATCACTGATCTATAGTTGATTCGGCTTTTATCTGACTTTAGATCCTTGAATATTGAGCACTGACTTGCTGACATGGCGTGTATTGATAAGGCATTTTTCTGCTCTATGATAACATCTTATTGATGATGCATATCGCTCGAGATCTCTATTCATCTTTTCTCCTATTGAACTACTCATTAGCTGTATTTTCCCCCACAAGTGTAGTTAGCCTTTTACCAGTTTATTCCCTAGTAAAGTAAGAACTTCAACAAATATTAATTACCAGCAAATCCAAAGCTAGAAGCTGAGATCCAGCTTTCTTCCGCAACCCTTCACAAAAATTATATTTGGTGAAGGAAAATTCCTAGAATTCTTCCCTACAACCTTCCTCTTCCACCTAAAATAATGTATGGATTTCATATGAGAGGATAGAGGTTGTGCACAGGTATGTGTAGTTCGATCGGAAGATTTCTTCCTTACTGGACCTCAGAACTTGAGTTCCGAATAGGTGTGGAAACCATGTGGCTTTGTAAGAGTGAGTCATATGCCACATTAGTTAGCCTTCATAATCCTAAAATGAGAAATTTTATTGGACCCAGGCCTCAAGTAGGTTTTCCCTTATTTGCATGAACTATTTTCTCATTTTGATTATCAGAAAAGGGTTTCTGGTTAGGGCAATAACAAGGAGAAGTGTTTGGCTTCATCGCATACTGAGATGGTGCACTTTTTGTTGGTGCCCACTTTGCTGGCTCCTTGGCCAAATTGGCTGTACAAAATGGCGTCCTGTCAGCAGGGACATGTTGATCAACCAGTTTGTGGGATTTTACTGGTTTCCTCAGAACATGTTGTGTGTCCAGCTTGGGGTTGTTAGTAGACCAACATTTAGCAGTCCCAGCATAAGCTGGTATAACATATGTTATTCCCCCTTTTCCCTTCATCCCTTGCTAATCACTAGACTTGGTTTTCACATAAATAATTTTATTTTTATCTAATGCCACCATTAGATGAAGATGCATGATTGCTCAAATCAGTTTTATTAAAACCTAGACCCAATTTATCTAAGGGATTCCTCTGGATCTAGAAAACTTCATCTAAAACTCTTGAGCTTTTACAAAATGAACAATAGGCTCATGCTCCAGTTTATTCTTTTTCACGGATTTGCACTCTTGTTTTAAGATTTTAAATTTTTTAAGAAGCATATAGTGTTCATTCCTATGTTTTGCTAGCTCCGCACTGATTGACCTGGATTTTTCTACCTCATCGGTCAAAGTAGAAACTTGTGTTTTCAGTGAGGCATTTTCACCTGCTAAGGCATTTTTCAACTCATAAAATTTAGCAAATTCTAAAGATAGTGAGTTGAGGGAAATGTCCTCTAAGTCGGACGAATACGACTCTGGATCCTCTAAGATGCATGCTAACATAACTGAGAAAGATAAAGAGTTTGTGATTAGTCTGAGCTTGCTAACTATTATCTCCTGTATATTCTCCTTTTGCAGTCGTGAATGCCAACAATGCTTCTCCGACTCGTTGTTTCACAACTCTGATCCATTGTTGTGGTCGTAAATATCTGGGATCTCCGTCCTAGAAAGCATGGCTTTGGCATCGGCTATTGAAGCTCTGATTTCAAACAACCTCCTTAGATGATCTCTCTCCTCTTTGTTCACTAGAGGGCACTTGAACTATAGATGGTTGGGAGAGTTTCACTCAAAACACGTGCCTTGGGGGCGTTTGACGAATCTTCTTTAAGCTGATTGAAGAGTATCAGCTTGAGCTTTTGCCTTCTCCAACAATCTGGAGAGTCTTCTCACATGCTCTTCAAGTTCCAAGATAGAACTCTCTCCTTCTTTCAAGGTGGAGGTAGAAGTGGAGGTGGATGTAATTTCTATCACTGGGGGTCCCGCTGGTCTCTCCATGTGAATTGGATTATTTTGTCTCCTTTGACTCTGGAGTCCCTCTTCACAAAGTAGGCAACATCTTCGTTGTGTTTGCCCGGTGAACATGTGGTTATCCTGATGACTTTGTTCTAGTTCTCCATATGGATATACAATTCATTAGGTTGAAGCTGAGCAAACAGATCTTTCATGGACATCCTAGAGAGAAACTTATTCTTGACAGTGATCGTTTTCATGAACTAATCTTCTTTGGCCATATTGGACATGATCTTAGCATTTAGATCTGCTGCAGAGTATACCTTGTCCAAGGCCTTCAACTCATTGCTTAACGAGTTAAATCGAATCTCCACATCCTTGATGCTTTCTTTGGGGAGCATCATAAAGAACTCATACATGTCCACGCAGATCTGAAGTTTTTTCCTCGTCATTTGGTCTATCAGGTGGCTTAAGTTGCTCAAATGATCCAAGACGTCTTTAGCATTGTTAAATTCAATGACATCCTTGATCATGGTATCTTGGAGAGTTACGAGAATCAGCTCATGAGGGATGGAGTCAAGTTGGACAGTGTTCTTGTGTAGGGATTTCATGGCGAATCAAACCGCAAAATCCAAATAAACCCGGATCGTTCATGGATGTTGAGAACAATTAACATAAGATAAAACCCTATCATGCTCCTATGAATTTAATGCAATGAATATTAAATATACCTTAACTCCATAAGGTCTGATCTGATCTTTCGCGTTTGAATTCCAATCCCTTGATTCAACCAAGCGAATTAATTAAATCTACAGAATAAGAAATTAATAACATATCAAATTTCTAGATTTAATTAATAAAAAGAGAAGAAGGGGAAGTCCGTTCTCCATATTAGATCTTCAGATTTGTATCCCAATGCCGTTCAATCCTGCTACTGGTGAGGATTCCACAAGACTATGAATTGTGTAAGCTAGATTCGAATTTCTCCTCCTCCCGAACACAACAGATGCGCCGCCCACTGCTCTCTCTCTCTCCCCTAGTGATTCAACTGATTTGAACTAAACTTGGGTTTTGAGAGAGAGAATCATCTATTTATAGATCTAGGGTTACAAACCCTAATGAGATATTGGGCTCCTTTCAGGCTATTTAATTGGGCCAGATCTGGGACCTAATGCAAATAATAAAGTGGGCCTAACAATTAATAAAATTCACATGTCCACAACCCAGGACACAATTAGTAATTAATATTAATTCTTTTTAACCATAATATTAATACTGACTTACCCTTTTATTACCACGTTATGAGAACGGGTTGCATTTACTTGAGAATCACGTATTTAAGGTTATTGGACATTCATTAATTTATTGGAGCTTCTGACAAGCTACTACAATTAATTAATTTCTTATTTTCCTGAACATTACAACTCAAACCTTATCACTCGTGCTTGAACTTAATCGGCCTGCAAGACTTTAGCACGATGAATGTTATTAAGCTCCTCAGGGAATGTCCACATCCTATTACTCGGATACGGTAACCTAACTCCAGTCTCAGGCTGTAGTACATGAACTTTTGCTACCCAAGATGCGGGTATTAGAGCACGTTACTCAGGCTCTCCACCACGGCAAGTCAAAGTAACAGTCAACCCGTGCATACCCCTAAACCTTCGTTAGGTTTTGGACTTAATCAACATCGAGATCTTGTATTCTCTGATGTCAGACAGTAAAATACATCTCACTGTGGTCCAATCAATACGCAACTGCACGTACCAGCATATCAAGTAATCAAGACAGATTACTTCTTTCTGACTAGGCTGGAGCCTACACCGACAGACTTATCCTCAAATGTTGTCTCGGTTGTGATATTATTTATATCTCACTAGGTCAAGTGATCATACTATCTTCTGCGATCTACAACATGCAGTATGATCGTCCCTATCGGTGAGATAAGAGGATACCATTGTTACTCACATGAAAGTTTGTTTAACATATAGGGATTACCGTTGAATGTATACTCATCGTCATAACGCTTTCTGTATACAAAACCCAACATCTTGTTCTCTGTTGTCCACTCGTCATACGACTTCTTTATCATCTCTAGACTGGTAGTATCTCCACTGTGACGAGGATTGACCTTCATAATCCTAATAGGTCTGGTCTCCAACACATCTATCATTTTTTGATAGATATACTTTAGCTGGATAAGCTTTTCTTCCATGCTGCGAATTTCTCCGAGTTGTTGGTGTAAGCTTCGAGATATTCATTGTACCTACCAAGGATAAAACCAAACCATAGACTATTATATATGGTCCTAAGGGATAAAACAAGTAGTTCTAAAAACCACCCGCTCTGATACCAATTGTTGGTCTCGGGATCAGAGTCAGACAAAGGTGCGGTTGAAGAACTTCTTCAGGTTAGAAGCGGACACACTACCTTGACCTTGAAACTGAACGTGAGAGTTTGAGTTTCTCTAAAGAACGTCGGTTTTTGGTATACACCCGTGATAGTTACTGATCACTGTTATTTCTAACAGATTAATTATAATAACAGCGACAAATAAATTTGTAAACCCTAAAGTTATCGATCCAGGGGAATTGTGTGGGGAAATTATCCTATATACTAGCTATGATCCTAAGATTCATTGTTTGGGGAATTCAAATCAGGGTTTTGGTTTTGGAAAATAAAGAAAACAATACTGAAAATTAAAGGGATTGTGAAAGCAAATTTAAAAGAACACAGATTCTAGGGAAGAATTCTTATTATGGATGACATGTAGGAACCAATTAATTTAACAGGTGCAATACTGCAATAATGCTATATTTCCTTGTTTGGCAAATATAACCTAGATTACTAATTAGTGACTATCTCCGCTCGGTCTCAAAGTACACCAAATAAGTCAATCTGATAAGCAAATCAGTTCAATTCCTAGAGTCTAGTACATCTTTTTGGATAGTGTAGATAGTATCATGCATTCCTAATCCCACTATCAATATTCACCTCTTGGTCCTTCTATCAATAGCTAGACATCTAAGTTAATCGTCACCTCTCGGTCCTTGAATTAAATTAGAATTATAAAATAAATACTGGAATCATGAACCTAATTAATTAATCCTAACATGCATCCATAATAATATCAACCCCTAGAACCTGCTAGGGTTACTAGCCACTCATCGCAGATAGAAATCCAAAAGAAAACATATTGTATTGCATAAACATAAAGAACTTACAAGAAAATAAAAGGGTTTCGTGTTCCCCAAGTCTCCAAACTCTAAAAACTAAATTGTGGAATGAAAATATGATAGGGAATGCTGAAAAAGTCGAGTTTTCTAAGTATTTATAGGGGTGGATGTGTATCCTATCAAATCTAGGGCTACAATTATGAATAAATCCGATTTTCATCAAATTTCCCGCATCAGCAGATCCGCGTCGATCGTTGCTGATTGGCATCGATCGACGTGGCTTCCTCTTCGGCGTCGATCGATGATGATTGGCATCGATCGACGTGGTCTCTTGCCCCTTCAGCGCTGTCTCACGGTTTTGGCCTTAACTTTCTCTCCCGAACTCCGATTGACCCGATTCCAGTTGCGTTGGAGAGCTAACTCAAAGATTCATCCATTTACATGTGCCAATGGCCCGAATTCCCCTTGTGGAAGAACTCTTCACTGCTACTCTTACACGTCACTGCTTTCGGAACGGATTTCAAGTGAAATTAGGCCTAAAACCTGCAAAAACACCAAGAAGCGCATAATACCACCTAATATAGACTCATGCATAAAATATATATATAAACTCAAAAAAACTACATAAAATAGTAGAAAATAATATAGATAAGCGAGTAAAATAATGAGCTTATCAGTGGCCGCCAGAGAAGTGACGACTCCAAGATGTTTTCTTACTCATGGATTAAGTAAACATAAATAGTTCTTGCTTAAAGTACAGAGCCTTGTGTTCTCGAAAGAACACAAAAAGATGATAGAATATTCAGCCTGAAATTTTAGGATATGGAAATAAATAGCTTTCGAGAAATCAACAAAGAGTGATTGTAAGATAAGTTCATTCGGTTCTCGTACATTAGTAACCTTCTCAAGGTGAAATGCGACCTCTATTTATAGGCACTCCATGGAAGGTTTGAATCTCTTTGCCATTTGGAGCTGTTGTGAGACAAAGGAACACGTCTTGTCAAAGTCTGACTTTTTCTTACTTGAAATGTTCTTTCTGCTAGAGCATGTGGACTTTTAATGCGTCAGTAAAAACTACTCTTTTTAGCCAGTCCGAAGAATATTTTTTGGTTGATTCCTGGGACGAACAAGTCTTCGAATACATTAGACTTCAAGTTCTCCAATCTTAAAGTTTGGTCTTGTGTGTGTTTTCTAGATGGTTGGGTAGCATCGTGCCGGTGATGTCTTTGCCGATAAGCTTCGTGTTGGTGATCCTTCCAAATGATGATGACGTGTATGCCGGCTCCTCCACAGACACTTTGCTAGTAACAAAGTGTTAGCCACTAACCCATACAAGCCTATTTGCTGGTGAAGAATGCGCCAATAAATCTCCTAAGGCTTGTAGATAAGTTTCTATTACAACTCGATAATTCCTATGCATGATATTATAAGTTTAAGCTAGCCTTATTCGACACACTATTCTAGTAGGATGTTTGACTCATCAAAATAACAAATAAGATAGGAATTTCAAACTAAAATTCCTGACAAAGTTAATTAAATGTAAGGTATTACTTATTTTCGGTGACATTTGAGTTTGTGAGTTTAATTCAATGTAATTCATTAGAAAAATGAAAAAATTATCAAATTAAAATTTATAAAATTGTTATTAATATAAAAACATTACTTTAAAAAAATGAAAAATACCATATCAATGACACTTGACTTTGAGTCAATGGCACTTGTTCCCTAACATAAATAAATTTTGTAATATAATTCCGTAACAAAAAAAATATATGTAATATACTTCTGTAATTTATTAAACTTGATGTTATGTTTCCTATTATGTTCCCAGAAAAGAACTACAAAATTGAATGAATTTTCGTAGCTGGTGGTGGCATAAATTTCATAAAAACTCTCGCTCTAGAATTATGACAGTAGAATAAAATTGTACTCCCTCCGTCCGGAAACAATTGTTTTTTTTTCCTTTTTCGTCTGTCCCAAACAATTGTCCTTTTTCCTAAAATGAAAAGTTAATACACACTTACTAATAAAATACTAATTTTCTTTATCTTTACTCGCATTGGTATCTGTGTCATTTAGAAATAGGACAATTGTTTCGGGACGGAGGTAGTAAGTATTATTTTGGATTTCTAATTTCTAAAAGAATTCAGTTTCCTAATGGGGAAATTTTAAAATACCAAAATGGAAAGACGAAAATACCCTTTCAGATGTCATGAGGGCACGTGAATCCTTGGGGAATTGTTATATTATGCGACGTCATATGAATTTCTATGAAATTTGTAGTTCTATATGTAGGTTTAAAACATGATGAATTTGAAGATAATTTGTACAGTAAAATAGTATTCTATATCTCTTTCATCATGTGGATAATGTGTACCAATTATCTGAGATGTACACTTTATAAAATCATTTCTATCAATAAATTGTTCATAAGCTAGTTGAGTTGTGACTCGATAAATGCTTTTTTATTAAATAAAATAAATTTGAATTTTATAGTGTTCGACTCGTTAACTTACAATCAAACTTGTTAGCTAAAATAAGTATGAAATATAAAATTACTTAACTTAATAAAATTTATATATATATATATATATGTACATAAGAAATTTTTATCATTTTTGGATAATAAAATTTTCCTTTAAATTATAAATATTTCAAATAATTTTGTCTTTCATATAATGACTATTTAAAATATGATCTAAATTTAGCAAATTCGTCTACGCTCTACTATGACTCGATAAAATTCATTAATTATAAAATATTTGGTAAAAAGATTCGAAATTTGACTTGATAATAAACGAATCAATAAATTTGAAAAATACACTACTCATCCTTACTTGATTGGGTTACATTCCCACACACCACAAAAAAACTAAAATATATAAAACTTATCATATTGGATAAATCCGATTTATATAAAGACAGATGAGATTGGATACGAGAATTAACCTTCTCCACCGTTATAAATAAGAGGAAATATATGAAAATGACCACTTTGGTTATATAAAAACCTTAAATAGCCATTCTTATCTACACATTCAAATAATAGCCAAAATATCCTTATTATTGATTTAATATTTATATGGTTTTGAATTTTATGAAAAACTGAAATTATTAATTTTTATTTAATTACTTTATAATTTTAATTTATTAAAAAACTAATTTTTTATAATTTAAATTAATTTTATAAGTTCATCCAGGGTTCATCCTTCCCAGTTAGGGTATATAATATAGTGAGTCAATAAATTTTACTTCTAATTACTTTCTTCAAATAATTTGAATTCTTTAAAATTATTTTAATATAAATAAAAAATTAAATATATTTTACGCAAGTTGGTAAATTTTTTTTATATTGTGTTTGTGTTTTTATCAAAATATTTAAACTAAAAAATATTATAAAATCTGAAAAAAGGGGATATTTCTGGAAAATGGTTAATTCTTGAATGTGTACATAATATTGGCTATTTAAGGTTTTAATATAGTCAAATAGGCTATTTAAGGTTTCCACTATATAAATAATATAACCTACTTATAACTTATAAGGCAACGCTAGCTAGTTAAATCAAAATGACTCCTCTGTATATCATTTGCTACTTTGCCTACACAGCTTTCATTTCTACCATACTGTCCCTCCTCCTTGGCTTCCGCCTCCTCCTCCGCCGCATTTTCCCTTCAGCCACGGCCTCTGATGAGAACGTCGGAAATGTCATAGCTCTATATGAAGGCGTTCTCCATCACGAGCGGCGCCACCCGGTTCGCAACTCCTTCAGATTTACAGCTCGCTACGCTCTCATCGACCTCGACCAGCCGCCTTACTCGCCGCCCACGTTCCTCTCTGCCGACGAGGCTCGTCGAGCTGCCAAGACTAATGGACCTGTGTAATGGTCCCTTCATACTCTTGCTGTCATCATCGTTTTACATGAAAATCGAATCCTTTGGGATTTGATTAATCTAAATTTTGTTCATTATTAATTAGAAAACAATTGTTTTTGTAGATCGATAGATTTTGAATTTGAACCATGAGATCCACTAATGTTTTGATGAGTTCTAGGTTTCCTTTAACATCTACTAAAACAAAAGATTGTCTTCACCTTTTTTTAGACTAGCACTTTGTTAAGAAATTTAAAAAAAAAAAAAAAAAAAAGGCAAACGCTTTGTGCATGTGTCACGCGAGAAATCTTCTTTAATTTTCAGGTTTATTTCAAAATTATAGGGTTTGTTTCAACTTTCAAGTCCATATACATCTTTTTAATTTAAGTAACTGAAATTTAAAAAATGTGTAAAGTAGAAGGGAAATTAACGAAATCTGATTGGAGAGTTTCTCCACGTCAAAAGAAACTCGACTCCCCTACCTCGGAGTGCTGTAAATATAGAATTTTTCCCAGTTAAAATTGAATCCCAATTTCTTTAAAGAAATTTAAAAAGCTTGAGCTAACTAGTTGGGATATCAATAATTAATTATAAGAGCTATATATTGGGCAAAATCCAAGTCAAAGGGAGGCTTTCAAAGATTTTTTAAAATTTACCCATCCTGTAAATCTTTTATAATAAAAATCTTAACTATATTCAACTGTGAATTTCAATAAACTTATGGTACCAATAATTAGAAAGTTGCTATTCCGGTTCTTATTTTAAATTAGATGTTTGTAATTTTTCTCTCTCTTTCACAATATTTAAAAATTATATGTGATGTTGGCTTTGTCTCTCTTTCTATCCATGTTGAATCTTGGCTTAATTCAAATAAATAATTATGAAATGTATATTTTATCAGATTTCTTCTGACAACACTTCCAAGTTTGGGATATCGAAGCACTCCCGTGAGTTACTACTACTGTTACGACATCCAAGGCTCTTCCAAAATTTTCAAGAAATGTATAATCGAGGCATGCCATCTTCTTTCCATTGCAAACTTCAGATTTAGTTTAATTATATAATTAAATAGGGTATACAATTTATGATATTTATATAGTATTTTTTCATTATTTTAATAACATGTATTAAAATAAATTAAATACATCATAAAAGACAAAAAAAAAAAATTCTTTTGTAAATTTAGCAATGACTCGCAAAAAGTTAGTGAATGATATTTTGAAATAGCGACTGTTTTTTCCATCGCTAATTCGGCCTTTTTTTGTAGCTTTGACTTGTATTGGATTATAGTTTATAATATCTTGTTTAATCTGATTAAGGTCTATTATGTTTTTTTTATTCTTGTATAGACTATTACTAAAATAAATAAGTTTGATAATAGTATATGAAATAAAACATAAAATATGGACCAAAATATCTCAACTCAGAAAGAAAAAACTAAGACATCTTTAATCTTTGTCTAACATTTGGTTTTTCATTTACATTTGTCTCAGGGAACCAATACACCATGGGGCGAAAGTGTAACATTTGTATTCAACCCGAGCTCGGATTCGGTCCCAAAATGCGAATATATTAGCCCTTTTTCGGTTCGTAGCTCGACTTAGAAGATATGGATAAAACTCAAATTAACAATTTTTAAATCACGAAGATTAATCGATAGCGTAAAATTTTCAGGATATGCTTGGAAACTGGAGGCTGAAAGTGAGTGAACCTGGGGAGGATCTGTATGCTTATATTTCTATTGAACATCCAGATTTCGGCAATAATTATTTTATAGCAACGTTGAAAGCCAAGAAAGTGAGCATCTCTTCTACCACGACAGACGATCTTGAAGCATTCTTCTGGTTGCAACCCCACAAAGGTTCACTCATTTCTTACTGGAATGTAAGTGGCATTAGTTCTATTTCTTTGATACATTTTCTTGGTGGTGTACGTGCACTTATAATGTTCCCGATCTCGCAGCATAGTGGTTAAACACTTTCCTAAGAAGTTAGAGTAGTGTTGGAGACAACTATAACCCCATTTGAATGTAGTGTAGCCCATTTTTTGTTTTTTTAAATATATGCATATTTATGAATTTCAACACTGATGTGTTGCATTTATGATGTATGTGTTTGTTTAGGGTTTGAAGCTTTGGTGGAAAAATGTTCATTTCTATGAACATCCAAGAAAGAACAATCCTTCCTACAGAGATGATGCTTTAGCCTTAAATGGGAAAAGGACTCAAATTTGTACTGCATTTGGGGGAGACAATGCAACCAACGACGTCGGATCAAACACGATTGATCGATGTTTCATGTGGAAAGATGCTCCATGGCCATGGTCATACCTTATCTCATCACGTCCTAGCTCATCAATTCACTCAAAAAATGATGTTTTACGCAAACCATTCGAGTCTTCTATGGGAAAAAGAGTTATTTAGGTATCACAATTTCAAGTCTTGCATTTTGAGAAGTCTAGTATTGATCGTTCTGTAATAAATAGAGGAAAATAAACACAAACTTCTCACATTTTTACAATCCTTGCTATACCTCTGATAGGATGTCAAGGGAGCCAACTCATTGATCTTTGGGTTAACTCTATCGGATATCAGTTGGTCTTCTCTTGGCCTTTTCACTTATATCAACCCATACATCTGTAAAATAGTGCACCATATGTTGGGATTTGTATATTGAAAATATTTATTATGTAGTGTATATAATTTATCTTTTTATTATCAGTGAAAAAACATATGCGAGAAGAACAATATCTCCTTATGTCATCGATAGAGAGATTATACAACATGTAGGAGATTGCGGAAGATCGTATAGATCGTTTTATTTAGCGAGTATAAATAACATCATATTTGAGACAGTCTAATGTAGCACCTCGCATTTTTCCGCGCTATATTCTTGCTAAATAATTAATTTCAAATCGCGCGCGATGACGAATAAGGTTTCAAATAAATTAATCGATTGCGTATAGTTAATTTCGGCCATCATAATATATGGGCTAGATAAATTATTTTGAGTCCAAGTATTAATTCAAGAAGAGTGTTGGGCTAGTGTACCCAATTGATTAATTCTACACTTTTGGGCCAACTTAGAATAATATTAATTTAGGCTCATTCTACTCTAACAATATTAATTAAACCCCATGAGGATTTATTTAAGGACCAATCGCGTATATTAATCGATGCAAATATTATTCGGAAATTAATCCCAAGACGAAATTCGGAATTAAAATTCCTAAATTATTGTATGTAATTTTCGGCCCTTTTGCCTTAAATTAATTAAAGGCACATTAGTGTACATATGTGAATAAACTCGAGTTTGACTCCGACGAAATATCTTGGAAATTATATTACTAAGTTTCCTTATTAAATTTCGGTCCCTATTAATTTAAGATAAGGGAATTTTATTAATCCCAACCTTATGTTATTTGATGAGGGCAATTATACAAGTATATAAATTAACTTAGAAATCCAAATATATGAGTGGAATGGATATTTACAAATATGGGTCTTCTAGTAGAATAATTGTGCTTGACCACCAAAATTATTGAGGGACAAATTAGTAAAGGTGGATTTGAGACATCATCATTTCACACCTAGGAACTCATACATACAAGACAACCTTTACACTCTACCCTCACCTCTCTCCCCTCTTGAACGGCTCCTTTACCCTCTCACCCCCATCACACTTCATCTTCAACCTTGAAATCTTCTAACTCCATTGAAGAACCCCCATTGAAGCACCAAGCTTGCAGCCACCTTCTAACCACCATAAACCACCTCAAAACACCTCAAATCGCCACCATCTTCCACCAAACTCACCCCCACACTCTTCTCTACCTAAATATCAAGAAAGCCCTATCATATTCCTACATGGAAGAATCGACCAAGGCTGGAAATCCTAGATCCATGGAGGTATGTTGAAGATCTAAAGATGTACAAGAAGATTGGAGCTAGCAAGGAAACACCAAGATCTAACTAGCAAGGAGCACTTTCGAGTTTTTGGAAGAGAGAACCCAAATCTGAACCTCAACCCCTCAAGTAACCCCTTATTTACCCTCTTTAGATCCTCCTAAGCATGATTATAAGATTGCATGTATGATCAAGAAACCCCATATCGAATTTGAAGCTATATGATGAACTATGGTTGATGATATGCATGTTTGATGGCCAATATTGACTATGTTGTTGTTGATTGATGTTATATTCCTTGTATGCATGATATAGCTTGATATCTATGTTATAGGATCATGATATAAAGTGTTGGATGTCTGAAATTGAACATATATGTTGTTGGATGAGGAGTTGCCACTAATTTATACATGTTAAAGTTAAACGAACATGCTGTGAGGAAGTCTATAAAACGAGCTCTCTGTTTGGTTGTGGCAGACGGGTCAAATGGAACCCGATTGATCTGAAATTTAAATATGTTATACTTGAATGTGATAGGAAGATATTGGCTTTAGTTTCATGTCAAAATGTTATGCAGTTCGAAAGTTATGCACTCTGCAAAAATGTGTATCATTCTGTGTCGCATTTTGAAAATAGTTTTGAAAACTGCACTTAAACATTTCATAAAATTCTCAAAATTTATTTATAGGTCTTAGACACATCATAGAGTCTGAAAATGAATTTTAAAGTCATTATCATGTGTATTTTAGTCACAATCAATTTTTAAAGTTGCACCCTGTTTTCAGAATCGTAGTAAAAACGTTCAGGAAATCTAATCTCCCCCAGCCCATATCTCCCCAACGAAAAATGATTTTCATAAACCGTCAATTGGAGTATACTCATACAAAAATCTAGTTTCTTCATGTAAAATTTTATGTCTTAATTCCCTGTACATTTTATTCGGCATTGTTTTGAAAATGACATTATCTAGAATGCATAAATAGGAGTCTTTTAGGTTCAAGGTCATAAAGTACTTCTAAATTGCATCCAATTATTTTCTTAAACTTCATTACCACATTTTCAGAAATAAAGAATATTTTCAAAATTGTTTTACATAAATATCAATCATTTATATGCATTTAATTATAGGACTTAAACATGTTAGAGAGTCTCATTGCATACACCTTAAAACAAAATATGAAAGCCACAAGAAATTATATGGTGAGTCTATAAGCATGTAAATGGTCAAGGAAGTCTAGAGGAACTCATATAGTACTTGGTACATAATTATCGAGCATGTTGATTAAATTAAAAGAGCATGATGTATACAAGCCTACTTGTTAAATAAATCCTAGCAAGCATGATTATATGTTGAGCCTAAGTATGAGGCAACTACTTGAAGCATGCTAAATGAATTAGATGAATAATCACTTATGTGAAGCATGCATGAAGTTAAGTGAACACACCTAGTAATTTAGTGTTATAATCTAGGTGTCGGTGATTGTGGCAAAGAAGCATCAACTAAAGGTACAAAGTGATCAACTAGCATAAACCATGCATAAGGTGGGCACTACTTTATCCTATTTGCTTTTTGGTTTTCTGTTCAAAATGATTTCCAAATTGAAAGTAAATGATTTCGTTTTTAAAGTAAAGCATGATACACCGCAAATTATTTTGACACCGTATGATTGTTGTGATTATGTGAATTGGTGGATTGATGAATGATGATCCATTTTGGAGATGTGCTGGATCGGGGAAGTGGCTACCCCCGTGGTATTGTAAGCCTAATGCATTAGCCCGGATAGTAATAAGACTACCGGTTGGGTAAGAGTGATTAAACCTTACCGGGTAGATAGCGAGCGGCCACTCCTATCTTACCCCATGTGATTATGTGGATCATGATGAATATGAAATGTGATGATGAATATGAAATGTTGATGATGTTGATGGAAAACAATTATGTGGTGCCTAATTCGAGTTGAAGCTTCCATGTGAGGAAAAATGTTTTGTGCATATACATGATGATTTCAACAAAAACTTGTATTATGCATGAGTGTGCGGTGTTATCATGATATATGTATGTAATCGGTTTTCGGGACACCGTGAACACTGGGTACGCGGAGTACTCAGCCCCTGTGTGTGTTTTTCCCCACATGCAGGTACAAGGTGATGGCAGTGGCGGCGGCGTTGTGGTAAAAGTGGGAAGAAGACAATCAAATGTAATCTCATTATCGATGTAATCTTTTGTAATATCTCAAACTCCTTTCCCCTTGTTTGGCATGAGATTGTGTTTTGGCATGTCTATTTGAATCCCATGAAATTATTTGATTGTAAATCCATTTGAGCCTATACTTGAATGCCTTTTGATGTTGAACCTATTATGACATGATCTATCTTGAATTCATACGGCATGATTCTTGTTAACTTAATTAATTCAATTGTCGATCGGTATCGGGACACAAAGGGACTAT
The DNA here is from genome assembly GCA_026898455.1 of Plectranthus barbatus. Lineage (NCBI taxonomy): Eukaryota > Viridiplantae > Streptophyta > Magnoliopsida > Lamiales > Lamiaceae > Plectranthus > Plectranthus barbatus. Next base: position 341,425 of record JAPKLW010000532.1, read on the forward strand.
GTCCTCATACATAGTACCCATTCACTTGTTCGTGTCTATGAATTGTTTTTCCCAAGTCGTACTTGGCGTAAGACCCGCGTGGTGGTCATTATTTGAACTCCATTGTTATTCATTGTTTCCCCACGCTTTAATTGTAAACACTTCATAATGCTTCCGCTACACTTGATTATCATTGGATTAAAATTTATTCTTTCAAAACAAATCCATATTCTTTTGATAAACTTCAAATTGCTTCCGCTATTATTTAAATGATCTTCGAAAATTGTCATTAAATCACTAAAACCCTTAGCGTGCATTGTTCGCACGTGGGACTGTCGCATAGGCCCGGTTTGGGGGCGCGACATCTAAGGTTTAGTCTATCATTGTAAGTTACATTACAACATACTCGGTTATAAGTGGTTTGTCTTGATCACTTGATATCTTGATATGCGATATGCTGGTACGTTGGATTGGGTATTGACACAATTAGATGTGTTCTTTCTAACATATGAAAAACTAGATCTCATGACTTGGTTGAGTCCGAAGTCTAATAAAGGTTCAGAAGTATATACGTCTTGTATGTCACTTCAGCTTATCATGGTGGAAAGTCTTAGTAACGTACTCGTATATCCAGATCATGGGTAACAACAACTTGTGTAGTACGTTCTTGTAACTGGCATTACGTAACCATACCCGAGAATAGGATTAGGACATTGCCTGAAGAACTCAAAAAACTTCATCATGCTAAAGTCATGCAACTTGATTAAGTTCAAACATTAATGATAATGGTGGAGTGATATACTACTCATGATAAGAATATGAAAATTAATTGTTTGAAGGTTGTTAGAGGCTTAAATTAATAAACAAATGTCCAAAACCTTACATATGAGAATTCACTAAGTTGATGCAACTCGTTCCTCATAATGTGGTAATAAAAAGGTAGATTGGTATTAGTTTTCTGGTGGAATAAATTAATATTTATTAATTAATTATGTTCAGAGGTGAACATTCATAGACCCACTTTATTATTTGCATCATTGGTAAATACTCAACTTGTGCATTTATTTAAGTGAATTAGTTGAATATATACCTTGGATTGGACCTCTGAGTAATGTTCTGTACTTGATTCGTTATTTTCTATGAAATTTTACGTTTGGTCTGTTTATGAGCTATATTTCCAAGATTCCTGTACATTTGACTTGTTTATAAAATATAACAAAGTGTTGAAGTGTCTTATGTTGTTGGTATGCATCGGGAAGAGGATGAAGTGAGAAAAGATCGAGAAAAATTGCAGAGAGCACAAATCAAAGGAAATAGGAAACCACCTTACGAACTCTATGGTACGTAGCTGACTTTGTATAAAATTCACTGAGCTCTCTATACAAACTCGGCGACCAAATTGTGCAGATGGCGGCCGCCAAGTTTGTTAAATAAGTTGCCGAGCATGTTAAACATTCAACGAGCTCTCAGTATGAACTTGTCGACCAAATTGTGCATATGACAATTTCCAATATTGTTTTACAGGTTGCAAAACGTGTTATGATGGCTGCATTTTGAAGTATTTTTTGTATCTTTTTGGGCTTGTACTAACTAGGGATATATATAGGGTTCTAAAGTTTATTTTTCATAGTTAGTCATTACTTTCTGAGTTTATTTTGTAGAGGACGGAGAAGCCCAATGGATAATACAAACAAAGGAGGCTTGAAGTTTAAGAATTGTAAACCACGACTTTTAGTTCTATGTTTTCTAAGCATTTCTGTATTTCTTTTTCCTTGTTGGTGGAATTTAGCATGTATGGATAAATATCCATTAGATTCCAAGGTTTGAACCTGTGATGAATTTTATGCACTCATTTATTTAATTTAATTTTCCTTCTCCATTCGCATTCTGGTTGTCCCATGTTTTAATTATTCAGTAGATATTGTCCATTGATGGCGAATTGAATGATATTTCTCGAACTGAGAGGTCTAGGTTTATTAATAGGTTGCAGGATAATTGGACTCAATTAATTAATATCTGAGAGGAATTTAATTGATTGAAGGGTTTTTAAATATGATGTTTTGATTAAGACTAAAATAATTTATGTGCATCCGAAAGGAGTTATTAGGATTTGTTTCCATGTTATGGTATAGAACTCGAGAGAGTCTCCTCATAATATATTCGTGATTAACCCATGTTGGTCCTGGTTTATCAGAGTAAAAAGTATATGGACAATGGAAATTAAGTTTGTTTGTTTTGTAAGCTTGCACTTATCCAAGCTAATGGTGATGTGTCAGCTTGGTTTGTCAAATCTCGTTCAAGTATTTAGCGTCAAATATGCTTCATGTCAGTGTTCAGTATTATACTACGACACTTGAGTGTTGAGTCTTAAATATAAGTAAGCTGACAAAATGAAGAAAGCAATAAAAGATAAACAGATTTATAATGGTTCTGCCTATACCGTCCTACGTCCATTCTTCAGACACTCGGTCTCGTAATCCATTAAGCTTAGAATTTAACACGTGCTCCTATGATCTATATCTTGTCAGTGAATGCCTTATCCACCAATCCACAAGTGCACTAGCCTGGTTCTTGTAGGGATTTCTTTGTCTCGAATTGAATTGCTTAATCTAAGCGAAACCCGAATTGTTCATGGATGTCAAAATAATTGCCCTCGATAAAAACCCCAGGCATGCTCCTATGAATTTAATACGATGGATATTAGGATTACCTGAAATTCGTATGGTCTGAAATGATCTTCGCATTGAATTCAATCTTTCGATTCCACCACGCAATTTGATTAAATCTACGGAATAAGAAATTAGAACAAAACCCTAATTTCAAGATTTAATCAAAAAGGAACAAAAAAGAAGAAGAAGAAGAAGAAGAATGGTTGTTCTCCAGATTAGAACTTCAGATCTCTATCCTAATGTTGTTCAATCCTGCTACTGGTGAGGATTCCACATGACTGTGATTGTGCAGGATAGAGTCGAAAACTTTCTCCTCCCACTGCAAACACTAGAGCCGCCCCCTCTCACTCTCTCTCTAGGGTTTCTGTATATTTCTACTAATATGATTTGAGAGAGAGTGACATCGATTTATAGATCTAGGGTTGAAACCCTAATGGGCTACTGGGCTCCTTTTCAGCATATTGGGTCAGACTTGGGACCTAATGCAAATAATAAAATGGGCTTATGAATTAATTAATTCTCATATCCACAACACAAAATACAATTAACTAATTAATATTAATCCTTTTTCACCACATAATTAATACTGACCTACCCCTTTATTACCACGTTATGAGAACGAGCTGCATATACTTGAGAATCCCCATATTTAAGGTTAGTGGACATTCATTAATTAATTAGAGCTTCTGACAAACTTCCTTAATTAATTAATTTCTTATTTTCCTGAGCAGTACCACTCAAACCTCATCATTCGTGCTTGAACTTAATCAGCTTGCAGGACATTAGCACGATGAACATTATTGAGCTCCTCAGGGAATGTTCCCATCCTATTAGTCGGATATGGTAACCTAACTCCAGTCTCAAAGCGTACTACATGAACTGTAGTTACCTAAAATGCGGGTATACGAGCACATTACTCAGGCTCTCCACCTTGCAAGTCAAAGCAACAGTCAACCCGTGCATACCCCTGAATATTTGTTAGGGTTTGGACTCAATCAAGATTTGAGATCTTGTATTCTCTGATGTCAGACATAATAATACATCTCATTGTGGTCCAATCAATACGCAACCGCACATACCGGCATATCAAGTGATCATGATAGATCACTTAATTCCAACTATGCTTCAACCTATACCGATAGACTTATCCTCAAAGGTGTCTCGGTAGTGATCACTATATTTATATCTCACTAGATCAAGTGATCATACTGTCTTCAACGATCTACAATACGCCGTATGATCGTCCCTATCGGTAAGATAAGAGAATACCATTGTTTCTCGCATGTAAGTTTGTTTAACATATAGGAAATATAGTTGAATGTATACACACTTGAATAAATTCTTTCTGTATTCAAAACCCAACAGTCCTTGTTTGGTTCTTCGCTTTGCAACTGCTTAGAGTGTGGGCGCACCACTCAGCCTCCTCGTAGCCAGGATGGGGGCTTTATAGTTTCCCCTTGAAGTATCTCCTTGACGGCAGGTTGCCCATAAGAGTAAGAGTACAAGACGTACTTGACTATTTTACTCTGTTATGGAGAGAAAGACTACCAAGAAATAAATCAAGAACACTAAGGTTTTGAGTCTCGTGTTCACTCAGGTAACAGACAAAAAATCTTAGAAATCATCAAACGTGAGTAGTAAGCTTGAAAGTCGTCTGCTTTTACGAACTTAGTGCAGTGATTGCGTACTTCGTAATTTGTATGAATTGTAAATTCATAACTCGTAACCTTCTTCTGACGATTTCTCTGGTATTTGTAGCCATGAGTTTAAAGGTTTGAAATAAATGCTCTTAGAGACAAATTGGAAGAAGTCCGATTAGATGTCTCTGTTGGCTGCTGCGCTAAGCAAGTAGGTGGTGCTTTTCCAGAAGTTCCGTGTTTGCTCTGCCTTTTTCTGATTTTAACAGCGACGGTTTGTCTTTATGTCAGAATGATAGTATTTGTCAGTTTGAGGAATCTCGAACTGGTTGTCCTAGATGACGAAACTTGGAGTTTCGTGCTTGCAGACATTAACGCATCTCTAATCCTTAAAGTTTGTACTCTTTAGTACATTCCTCAATCGATCTTCATTGTTTTTATGCGCTAGGACCTAGACTAGGAAGTCCATGCTGATGTCATCATACTTCCAAGTCCATGCTAATGACATCATCCTTTGATGTATGCTTGATCCTTATGCTGGTAAGTATAGCGTAATCGATGTGACCATACTTGTTGGATCCGTACATGGTGAAATCCAAACTTCAGCTAGACTCATAGTCATTCAGACTTGTAGAGTTCGGCGTGAATCTTAGTATATTTATTCTTTTGCGCGTACTAGATTGATCAGCCAGTCTAGTCTTCAGATTAGCTTCAGCTTATAATTCGATGAAAGAACCTATACAGGAAATTACAATTTCCGACTCTGCTAAAACTATCTTAGATGGCTTTGACATACTTTGACCCACCAAAACATAAAAACAAAGGAAGGAAATTTCTTTTCAAATTTCCTAACAATTTTCCCCTTTTTGGTGTGGTCAAAGCCATCTCTAACCTAAGCTAACGAGGAGAGAAAACTTTAGAGTTTATACTAGTAAAAACTATCAATCTATAAAATCAGAAAGATTCCCCCTCAAACTTCGCTTACTCTACTTAAGATCTTCTTCTTATATGCTTGGAGAGATATTGCTCGATTAATATTTAAGGTAAGTTTAGAGCATAGAAATCTTACGTAAATAAGAGAGCAAAAGAAGCTTTCTGATTACACTAGAATGTGTAAGTTCAACTATGAAGAACAAAAACCACTGTTGGACAAAAAAAGATTGTCATCAACAAGTCAGTTTATCCTTTTTAAGTATTTTTGTTACAAGTATTGAGATAAACTAACTCAAGAAACCTATACAAATTTCTTACAAGACTATGTTAGGTTACTCTTGGTCTTCATCTTCAACTGGAAGCTACTTGTACTGTCATCCAAGCACAATACTGCACCGAGGGAAGCGTGTTTGATATTCTGACCAGCTTTCAACTTCCCTCACGCTGGCTTTTAGCAGTTTTGCTTACGGAGGTGTTGTGGCCGTTGGCAAAGGTAACTCCAGCAGTAGTGGCAAGAAAAATGGGGATGTCCTTCTCAAATTTTGAAGTTGAGATGAGCAAGGAGACATCCTTCTCCGTTTTCACCTTACCCCTCCGGACTTGTCTTCTCATTCGATTGTAATAAATGGTTTCATTGTTTTGTACATCATGCAGCAAAGAGCTCTCTAAGATGTGAGCCTAGAGCAGTCTATCTCTTGATCTTGTAAGAACGAGACAGCTAGTAGAAGGAGATGTCAGAAGAAGAAACCTTTTGATTTCTTCTACTCGTTCTACTACATCTTCAAACTGCTATGCTCACGATTTCTTATCTCTTCTGCACCTTCCATACTTCTCCCCCCTCTTTGACAATACCCAAAAAGGTGGTGATTTTGGATATATCGGGTGGCTTTGTCTTCTTCTTCATCGAGAGATTTCAAAAGGATAGAAAATAGATCTTGAAGTATAAGCTTAATGGAAGGTAGGGTTTGTCAAAGAATATGTCACCTAAGGGGACAAGTAAACCCTATTTATACTCAGAAGAGAATCAGTGGTTTCGAAAAATTGGCTGTTGAGATTGTGTACCGGAAAGTTGGATCGACTTCTAGGAAATCGGCGATGGTTAGGCGGCCCTATACCTATGACTAGGGTCATGGGTTTCGACATGGCTTTCCTCCTCAAGTCCAAAATATGCTGACTTGGTTGGGTGCTATTGGACCACAGATGTTGAAGGAATATTTGAATGTCTGTTCACGATCCTTTGCATTAATTTGCATTTAATGTGACATGTATCATACACGATAATAAAGTTCAAATGTCCCGCCCGAAATATGGTCATTAGCCTGGTTGACAAGCATGGAATGCTTTAGAGTCAATACAGGTGCATGAGCTTGGACCAAAAGTTTGTCAGCACGGACCATTGTCAGCTTAGTCTTCATTCTTCAAATAAAGTGAGAGCTTGGACTCAACTTTAATCTACATATAATCATCTTCAGTAGCCTTGAAAGATTGAGAGCTTGGACTCAATATTAGTCCGCTTCACATCGTCTTCAACAACTTTTTGAATCACTTATTGATATTAAAATTGATATCCTCTGAATGATTACTGAAAGGCGTATTGAGAGCTTGGACTTTGAATCAACCTTTAATGTGATAAAAACTAAGAGCTTGGACTTAATTTTATTCCGTAGTCCTTAAGAAATCCAAGAGAGTGAATGAGATCTTGGACTCCCTTCTCCTTCTTCAATCTCATCAAACTCCATATGACCGAGTTTGATACAGAGCTCCTTAAATCGAGCTTCTAGAATTGGTTTTGTGAAGATGTTGACAAGATGATTGTCAGTAGGAATGTACTCCACACTTATATCTTTCTTCTCGACATGATCACAAATAAAGTGTTCTCGTATGTCAATGTTCTTGGTTCTGGAATGATGAACCAGATCTTTTGTGATGCACATTGCACTGTTATTGTCACAATAGATTGGAACACATCCTAAGTCCACATCATAGTCGAGCAGCTGTTGTTTGATCCATAGAATTTGAGCACAACAACTAGCAGCATCAATGTACTCCACTTCTGTTGTAGACGTTGCAACCGAGTATTTTTTCTTGCTGAACCAACTTATTAGCTTATGTCCAAGAAAGTGACAAGTTCCACTCATGCTCTTGCGATCAATACGACGACCTCCGAAGTCTAAGTCTGAGTACCCATTGAGAATAAGCTCATCGCATCTTGGATACCAAATTCTAAGTGCGATTTCTTCGGATTGGCTTGAAATCTCGTACATACTCTAATGGCATAAGCAATATCAGGTTGGCTTGCTGTCAAGTACAGGAGTGAGCCTATGATTCCTCTGTATGATGACGGATTGACTGACTCTCCATCTTCATCCAATGTGATCTGCACACTTGTGCTCATAGGAGTCCTCAGAGATTTAGTCTTTTCTGGAAGAAACTTGTTGATCAGATCTCTGGTGCACTTCTTCTTAGTGATGAATATCCATTCGCTGGACTGATGAACATAAAGTCCTAAGAAGTACGCCATTTTACCCTTCATACTCATTTGAAAATAACTTTGCATATGCTGGGCAAATTTCTCACAAAAGCTCATATTCCTTGACCAGAAAATTATGTCATATTCATCTTTGATTAAAAACGAAGTCCAGTTCATCTTCCCTTTTCTGAATCCATTCTTGAGTAGGAATTGAGATAGGGTCTCATACCAAGCTCGCGGTGCTTGCTTTAATCCATATAGTGCTTTCCGTTGCTTGTATACTTGATTGTCTTCTTTGAAACCAGAAGGCTGCTCCACATATATGCAGCATAAGCTAGAAACAACATTATAGTCTCCAAATTGGCTACGAGAGCAGAGGTCTAATCAAAATTGATTCATTCGCACTGCGCATATCCTTTGGCAACTAGTGTAGCTTTGTTTCTGACTATATTACAAGCTTCATTTCGCTTGTTCTTGAATACCCACTTGGTTCCAATCACAAACTGATGTGATGGACGATCCACCAAGTCCTAAACAAGATTGCGAGTGAATTCTGCAAGCTCCTCTTGCATGGTGTTTATCCAGTCAGCTGATTGAAGTGCGTCTGCTACTCTTGTTGGCTCGATTTGAGAGACGTAGCACATGTGTAGTGCACTGCCTTGTCTAGTTCAAACTGGATTGGCGACATCATCTAGTATAACTTCTTCTGCATGATTGCAAAGCCATTTGGGTCGTTGAACTTCTTTGACCTCGATGGATTGAATGAAGGGCTCCTCGGAGTGAACATCTAAAACTGGCACGTTTGTGAGAAAGTAGTATTCATGTATAATCTCATTTCCTAGTACTTGATTGTCTGCACCTTAGTTGGACTGGAAGATGAGTCTGAGCATGATCTTTAGTATGGACTCCATCTTTAGTCTGTACTTCGTATTATGCTTTGACCCTATCTTTGACATTTATTTGAGCTTGAGCATCCTCAATCCTAGCTTCTTGATCATCAACATGGCCTTCAATATTACCATTCTGAATTTCTGGGTCTTCAGGTTCTTCATCAGCATTGTTAGCTTGGAACACACCAGTATGAATTCCCCCTTAGTTTATTTTATCTCTTAAGGTTATGGAATTCGATGTCTCAGCACGATCGTTAGCATCATCGACCCTCTAGATTGTCTTATGCACAATCGAGGAAGCTCGTTGAGATGATCTATCCTTCAATGATCTAGTCGAAACAATCAATTTGCCATTAGAAGAATTCGTGCCCAACTGATCATTGACATCATTGATATCAGGAATATCTTCTCCCAGCTCTCTCATGGTCCTGCGCACCAAGGTAGCTTCATAAAAAATATCATTACATGTTATCTCCACAAGTTTGGTAGTCTTATTGAATACCCAATATCCTTGTGAGATGGGTGCCCATATCCAAGCAACAAACCTTCATCAGCTTTGGGAGAAAAGACATTCTATTTTGAACATAACATGGTGAACTAAAAGAACGAAGATTAGCTAAGGAGGGCTTAGCTAATTCTGCTGCGGAGTTCTTGGAGTTGAACGTTCATGCCCAATGCCAGCTTCAGCACAGAAAGCCATCAGAGGCCCATTCCAAAAATTTGTTCCACTGTCGGATCTGAATCTCTTGACTGTAACCTCTCATTGGTTCAGGACTCGCATGATCAGCTCTGACAGTACGATCTTCACCTTGCCCTTGGCCTTGAGAAGTTTGATTCAAGTATAGCGCGAGTAGTCATCGATGATTACTAGTGAGAACCTCTTTCCTCCCATGGTTGGTCGAGTTACAGGACCGAACAAGTCCATATAGAGTAACTCCAGCACTCGAGTGGTGCTTGGGCTTACTGCTTTGTTCTTAAAGAAGGCCTAGGTTTGCTTTCCTTACTGGCAGGCCTTCCATACTACTTCCTTCTTGAACACTCCATTTAGTAAACATTTTACCAAATTGTGCTTAGTGAAATAGTTGATTGTCTTGAAATGCAGATGGCTTAGTCTCTTGTGACATAATCAGTTTGTTTCTGTCGTACTAGTGGCAAAAAGACATGAGTTAATTTGCCCTCTCAGCCAGTCTATTACATAGAGTCCACCTTTGCGAACTCCCCTCAGCTTGATGTCTCTAGTAGCTTTATCCTTCATTTGACATTCAGATTCTTCAAAGGAGACAACATATCCATTCTCGCTGAGTTGACTGGCGTTGAGTAAATTGTGCTTCAGGTTGGTGACGAGTGATACATTAACCAATCTCAGCCCTTTATGCTCGATGCATCATCTACCAATGGTTTTCCCTTGGAATTCTCACCAAACAGCACCAGTGTCCCTCGTATCATGTTAAGCTCAGTGAAGAATTCTTTGATTCTCGTCATGTGTGCTGATCATTCATTGTTGAGGATCCACTCACTTCTCTCTAGCAGTACATGTTCCTGCAATTACAAGATTCAGTTTTTAGGTCCCTGATAAGTTCGTATTTTCACTAACTTATCAATGTGTTTCTTTCGTATTTTTAGTGTTTTTAGAGTAGTTTAGACGTTTTTGCATGCATGATAGGGTTATTGCATAGTAGATGCTTGTGATGGTATGTTTTGTAAGTTTTTGGGATGAAAAATGGCTAAGGAAGAAAGGAAGCCCGAAGGAAGAATTCTCGACTTCGATCGACGCAGACCCGAGTCAATCGAAGTCGAGAGAAAGAGGCAGTTGGCGCAAGGTGCTCCACCTCGATAGATGCCGGTGTGCGTCGATCGAAGTAGATGGGAAAATAAAGATCAACGCAAGGGTCCACCTGAAATTCCATGTCGACCGATGGGAGTTCATGTTGGTCGACGCCGACATCTTGTGGTGGATTTTTCTTAGTTTTTGAGATAGATTAGTATCTTAATTGTAATCCTATCAAAATACATCCAAGACAACTATAAAAAGCCCTACTTTGGTCGAAAATTAGTGTGCTAGAGTTTAGATTTCATTAGAGAAACATTATTTTAGTAGTTTTTGTTTGCATTCAAATATTGTGGCAACAACTCAAGATCATTCGGAATTCAAGTTTTTATTTTATGTAAGACTTTTACAGGTTTTATCTTTTTATGTTAATTCCTATGATGTGCTCGCATAGCTAAATTCTTTGTAGATTTTGGGGATTCAAATATTATGCCTAGGTATGATTGAATTGAATTAATTACTTTTCTGATTGGTAGTTTATGAAAACTAGAGTTTTTACAATCTTGATTTACTGGCCATAAATTAGGATTAATATTTGTTGAAATTTAGAGACTTAAAAAGTAATGAATTTCAACAGATCAAGGTTTTCAAATTACAACTCGTTTTCTTGTCTGAAAGGAGGGAATAACTTGTAGGAATAAATCTGTAGGTTCTTTTAGGAGTTAATTATATTTATTCGAGACCGAAAGGGTAGAGTAAATTAATTGATCAACATTGTGAATTGTCCTCAATAGAAATTCATAATATTTTCATGATGTTCCACTATGAAAAAGAATGAGAATTAGTAATTAATTGATTCATGATTACATGTATGGCATAATAGGTAGAATACCCTAGGATCTATACTTCTCATTTTTGAAACTTAAAAAATCTTTCACAAAATTTACTGCTTTATTTTATTTTCCAAATTTTCTCATCCGAAACCAGTTTTCTACTTTCCTAACCATTATTCCAAAAACAATTGAATTATTACTTAAGTTTTTTTCGTTACTTTACTCCTCTGGGTTCGATAATTTCATTTGCTGCTATATTATTAGCATTAGCTAAGTTGCTAGTTAAAATAATTAGCGATCAAATTTTGGCGCCGTTGCTGGGGAATGAATAGATAAAATCTTACAATTAATTCTGTGCTTGGAATTTTGATTTAGGCTGTAAAATTTCGTAATTTTTATTTTTGTGTTTACTTTCGAAAATTTTCTTCGACTTCGACCGACGTGCACAAGCGTCGATCGAAGTCGAAGTTTTTGCTCTTTAAATTTTAGTTTGCTTTTATTTTTTGTTTTTCTTTTTCAGTTAACCTCACTACCTCCTTTGCTGTACAGGTAGTGCATGAGTACGAGAGCTACAGGGAAACACCTGTTAAACTACGATCCAGAAATTGAAGCTACTTGCCAAAAGATCCGACGGAAGAAGCAGGAACAAGGAAGCTCGAGTAACCAAACGATGGCCGACAATGTGCCACCGCCATTTGAAGCGCCATCTCCATCGGTACTTACTGCGGAGGAGGAAACCTTGCTTCTCCAAGAAGTTCAATCCATGAGGGCGCAACTCCAACAACTGAATTTGGAGAGGAATAATCAGAACAATTGGAACCCTCGCCACAACCCACTATTCGAGGATGTTCATGATGATGAAGGGGAAGACAATTTGGATCTGCCCAACGAATCAGATGACGATGAGGACGAAGAAGCCATGCAGGCGCGATATCAACCTCAGTTCAGAGAGACATATTTCAGAATTGGCATCAATGCCGATAACTTCGAGCTAAAAACTGGATTGGTGCAGATGGTACAACAAACTAGTTTGGCGGAAGAACAACTGAGGATCCATAAGCGCATTTGGACAAATTCCTTATGCTCTGCAATACTGTCAAGATCGGGGGAGTCAGCAAGAGTGCCATCCGAATGCATCTGTTCGCATTATCTCTGCGGGATAAAGCACAATCCTGGTTTACTGCATTGGATAAGTCAAACATCAGTACATGGACAGAGCTACGAAATTAATTCCTAGGGATGTTTTTCCCTGCGAACGTTATCAGACAAAGAACGAAGGAAATCATCCAATTTGCTCAAAGGCCAGACGAGAACTTCTACGAAGCATGGGAATGCTACAAGGAATTGCTCAGATCTTGTCCAGGTCATGGTCTACCCCTGGGAGAGCAGGCAGAAGCATTATACGAAGGGCTTAATGAGAAGACCGTTGAGTTGGTTGATACCACACTGGGCGATACCAACATGACGAAAAGTGGAAACAAAGCCATGGAATTCTTCCAAAAGATGGCTAACAATAATCAACGTTGGTCTTCGAATCGACATCGACCTGTGAAAGCCATTGAAAAAGTAGTGGAGAAGGTAGCCGAAAAACCTGATTTGGTAGCCGAGGTGAAGAAACTGCATGAAGACTTCGCTTCCTTGAAAGTGGAGAAGACAGTGCTTGTAGGAGAGCAGGTACAACCTCCGGTTGAAGTGGACTGTGCTGATGTGAATTTCATTCAAAGGGGTGGCTACCAGAATAAGTACCGCGGAGGATATCAACAGCACAACCAGCAACACAATCAGTCCTACAACTACAATCACGCTAGGAATCACCCTGGATTTTCCTACGCAAACCCCCAAGCGGCGGAGCAACCACCTCCTGGATTTGCTGTACAGGATAGAGCAGTGGTGGAAAAGAAAAAACCGAATCTCGAGGATATACTAGGTAAATTTATTCAAGGGTCCACTGATAAAGTGAACAAGCTGGAGCAAGATATCTCAGGAGTCAAAACTAAAGTAGACCTTGTGGAAAAACATATGCAAATCATCGAAACACAGGTCAGTCAAATCGCTAATGCCCTCGGAGCCCAGCACAAGCCCGGACAGCTACCAAGCAATACAGAAGTGAACCCCAAAAATCAGAATCAGAGAAAACAGATGAATGCCATCACGCTGAGAGTGGTAAAAACTTATGACGGGCCACAACATCCAGATACAGACCCAATGGAGACCGACCAAGGCGAAAAGGAAGGGGAGACCGAAGAGGAACCCTCGACTTTGACCGATGCCAGACACGTCAATCAAAGTCAAGGCCTGAGCGCATCAAACACTCAATGCCCCACATCGATCGATGCAGGGCCACCTCAGTCAAATTTGACGCCTCCTCTGCCTCCGAAAAAGCCACCGATGTCGTTCCCTCATCGGTTCGCCAAGACCAAAATGCAAGAACGATACGCACATTTCCTGGAGAACATGAGGAAGGTGAATATCAAAATCCCTTTAATCGAAGCACTGTAGGAGATGCCCGGGTACATCAAATTTCTAAAAGACATGGTCTCTCAGAAACGACCATTCCTGGAGCATGAAACGGTAAATCTATTCGAAGAATGCAGCGCTATCATTCAAAGAAATATGCCACTAAAGAGAGGAGACCCAGGATCCTTCACCATACCCTGCATCATCGGAGAAGAGACTTTTGGAAAGGTTCTCTTTGACTCGGGGGCATTGATATGTGCGTAAAATGACCTTCATTTTGGTATGTGAATGAGCATGTTTGTGGCCATTTTACTCTCATATCATATGTTTTCGTTGTTGTTTTGTTGTGTTTTCGTGTTTTTATGTTTGGAAAGGTGTAGATTGAGTTTCGAGCATAAAATGACACTTTTGGTAGAGTTTTGGAGGCAAATTGTCTGAGTTTGGAGTCAAAGAAGGATAGGCTCGCCCGAGCGGAGCAGAAAAAGGAATTTTCTGGAGTTCAGAGGTAGTGCCAATCTAGCTCGGCCGAGCTACATCGCGATTCCCGGTAGTTTTGACGGTTATTGAGCCATCCTAGGCGAGCCGTCTGAGGCTCGGGCGAGCCAATGCCCTGTATGCTCACCTATAATAGGGGGATTTTCGAGATTTAAGAGAACTTTTGCCCATTTTTCAAATAAACACTAAAGAAATTCTCTCCCAATCCATTTTTCCATCCACTTCTCATCCACATTCAAGGAGATCTAGGCCACATTCATCCATATTTGGTGAAGATCAAGGGGTAGATTGAGGACAAGGAATACAATTGAGGAAGATCTATATTTTACCTTCAATTTGTAATGGATTCTCTTACTCTTTCTATTGTATTTGAACGAAATTGAAGGTATGAGGAGCTAAACCTTTATGTGAGTGTTGTATGAATGGATAATTTGTGATATTGAGATTGAATGTTGATTGTTTACTTTCGTTTTAGAGCTTGAATTGCACTAGATCTTAATCCTTACCACCTAGGTGTAAGTAATAGCCAACCTAGGAGGTATTTGATGTGAACACTGCAGCCAACACGCAGGTGGAATCATCGTGAATAGTGTAGATTCATACGATTGTAGATCCAATCCCCGTGCGGAGATAGGTCATAGGGCAATAATCCACGTTCTAGAAGGAGTGGTCTAGGATTTGATAACGTGATTGTTTGATAGTTCTAGTATCATCAATGGTTGGCTCACCATGACAAGGGGTTGACTAATTGAGGGTGGATTGCTCAATCTTCTAGGGATTAAATAGGTTTACAACACGATTTGATCTCAATTGAACACTTTAGACATTCTTACAACACTCACACTTGTCTCATTGTTGCACTTGATACTCTATCTACCTAAGTTGAGAGAATTGTTTGATTTGATTATTGAATTAGTTTGAACATGATTAGAAATGTGCTTTATTTCATGTATGTTTAGTTTTGCTATGATTTTGCCTAGATAATTGACAAACAACGACAAAAGTCTTGCGTAGCTATAAACTTCTAAGCAAGTAAATGGTAGTCTATAGGGCGAATCGAAAGGACCTTGGATTGAAAATTTAACTTGGTTTGTGTGTTGAATGACACGTGCATCAAGTTTTTGGCGCCGTTTCCTGGGATTCTTTTGAGTAGGCTTATAGATATTGTTGAAAGTTTGGAGAGTCTTATGCTAGGTGTTTGATTAATTGCTTGTGTGAATATTGTTTTTTAGTTCTTGTTTGAATATTGTTCTTGTTTTGTGTATTTGATTTGTGTTGGTTTGGTAATTGGTTCTTGTGGAAGTTGTAGGTTGTTTATGATCACTAGGTCTAAAGCTCGGGAGCTTGAAGAAAGGAAGTTTCGTCAAAGAAGAGATAATATTGAAGTTGAGTTAGAGATGGATCACCATGGTGAGGATACAGTTAGAATGGAAGAGTTGGAGAGGCAGCTTGAATTAATGAAAACAATGATGAATGAGAGAAACGGACTACGGAGACCGTTACAAAATTTGTTTAGACCACAAGGGGGACCAACAACCGAAGGATTCCGGTTAGGAGTGAATGTCACGCAGTTTGAAATCAAGCCACAGTTGGTACAAATGATTCAAAATAACCAATTCGGGGGGCATATGACCGAGGATCCTAATATCCACATCTCTAGGTTCTTGGAGATCACGGATACGATCAAAATCAATCAAGTGCCCCAGGATCAAATTAGATTGCGGTTATTTACATTTTCCTTCAGAGATGGAGCTCGAAGTTGGTTTGAAGGGTTAGATAAATCCAACATTGCTACATGGGAGGAACTTCGAGAGAAGTTCTTGTTCAAGTTCTTTCCACCTAGTTTGACGTTGAAAATGCCCTAGGCATGGTCTCTCTCGTAGTCAACAAATCTATCAATTTTATGGGGGATTGAATTATGATACGAAAGTGATTATGGATGCATCATCGGGGGGTGCTTTCCTCGATCAAGAGGAAGAAGAAGCATGGCAGACAATTGAAAAAATGGCAGAAAATAGCTTCCAATGGCCAAAGGAACGGAAAGATTATAGACCAGTGAAGTCGGTAAATGATGCCAAGGAAAGCGAGGACTTCAAAGAGCAAATAGCTGCTATGCAAAGAAAGCTCGACGCATTATCTACTTCGGGGAGTAGAAAGGAGGATATGATGGTGATTAAGCATGAGGATGCTTATTCGGAGAATATTAACTTTGTCAACCAAAGGATGAGGTACAATAATCGGCCTCAATACAACCCTTCGGGAAACATGTACTACCATCCCTCCAACCGGTTTCACCCGAACTTCTCCTATGTGAATCCTAACAATGCTCTCAATCCTCAAATGCAATTGGAAGGAGGAGGGAGTAGTGGTCAAGGAGGATATGCTGCGGGAAGTGGAAGATACGCCAACCAAGAGATGAGGAGAAACCCGAATGAAGAAGTATGATGGAATGTTCACGGAAATTCAGCTGCAAATTTCCTCAATTGCCAAACAACTAAGTGGAAAACATCAAGCGGGGAAATTTCCAAGTGACACCGAAATTATACAAAAGAAAGGGTGTAATATGGTTGACGGTGAAAATAGAATGGATGAGAAATTGGAGGTTATGACTCCAAAAGTTGAGAGTGTGGAAGTAGTGGAAGAAGTGAGTGTAGTGAAGGAAGAAGGAAAGGAGGTTGAAGTTGAGAAGAAGGAAGAAAAGAATGAAGAGCAAACCAAAGAGGTGCATTTCTTTGACTATGTGAGGAAAGGAGATATAGAGATGCCACTTCCAGAAGAAATTGAACGTGTCCCAATGTTAGATGAACTTATTGGAGTTGAGATAGTTCCGGATGGTGAGCTATATGATTTGAGGAATAATAAACAAGAAGGAAAGAGCATAGCTAGCAAGAAGGAGGATCCGGGGGGATTTGTCATTGGTTGTACAATTGGAGATGTAAATGTGAGGAAAGCTTGTGTGACTCTAGTGCTAGTGTGAACGTAATGTCATGGGACTTATATAAGGAATTAGATATTGGAGAACTTAAACCTACGAGTCAAGTCCTACAATTGGCAAATCATTCTCTATTTTGCCCACGGGGAATTGTTGAAGACGTGCATGTTGAGGTCTTAACATTTACATTCCCGAGTGATTTTCTTGTGGTGGATATGAGGAATAAAGGTGGAATACAATTGATTTTTGGAAGGCCATTCTTCCATACGACCGATGCACTCTTTGACATGAAACATGCCGTTGTTGTGGGAAAGAAGTTGTCTTTTCTTTACCTCCAAGGAGTGTTGATGAGAATGAAGCTGAAAAAGTTGGAAAAAAGAAGAGATTGAAGGAGAATTATGAGAATGATGATCCGGGGGATGATATTGAGTTTGATTAAGGTAGAACAAAGAAAGCTCGTGTTGATGGTGATACACCCCGGAGTGCTCGGAGAAAGTTGTCTTCCCGGACGATCATGTGACAATAGAACGAGGTATGAGTTCCGGGTCCGCATCTTTTGATCATGATTGAAATTGAGGTATGGTCGTCGAGCTATCGACGTTAAAAAAGTGCTTGTTGAGAGGCAACCCAACGGTTTTACATCTTGTTTACTTTCATGTTTTGAATAAATGTTTGTTATTTTCTTGTTTTAGTTTAATGTTTTGGGGTTTTGTTGAAGGATTCTTGATTAATAGTGTTCTACGGACTTACATTGTGTTGTGATGAGAGATCGGAGAAGTGGGGAGGCCAAGTGCCCGGAATGGTGAATGAAAAGTGCAGCGAAATAGAGAGGAAGCTCATCCGGGATAGATGCGGATCGTCCGAGATTGGAAAAAGCTAGAAAATTCAAATTTTGTTGGGATCAGGGGGCCGCTCGGCCGAGCCAGACCGCGCCCCTACTGCAGCTCAGACATTCGCGTTGCTCGGCCGAGCCATCTGTCGCTCGGTCGAGTGGCGCACAAATTTAAAGTTTGATTTCAATCCCATTTTGCCCCATCTTCATTTCGGTCGAGATTTTCCCTTCCCAATTTTCTCTAACATATATTTGCTTAGATTTGTGCATTTCTCACCCTTTAATTCCATTGATGGCTAGCAAACGTGCAAGGGGGGCTTCATCTTCTTCCATTAGTCGCCCAAAGGGATTTGATGACGAAGAATTCGCTAGATACAAGAGCCTTGCGGAATGCCAAGTCGTGGGGACTAAATATCTTTGCCGGGAGACATTGAAGTTATTGAAGTTGAAGGTCGATGTTTGGAGTCTCCTCACGGGCATTGGTTGGGAGAAATTGCTCACGGCGGATTGGCCAGGCTATCTCGAGTTGGCTAAGGAGTTCTTGGCCTCCGTTACAATCATGAAAGGTGCTGGAGGTCTATCCCTTTCCATGAAGTTTAGAATTCGAGGTAAGGAACATTTCTTTCAAAGGGCTCAAACTGATGCAATTTTTTTGCTGTGCTGCTGATTTGGTGTTTATTCTTGAGAATGTCAATATTGGGGAATTTTCGGAGCAAATTACTGTGATTGGTTTTGGTAGAAGCTTTAATATAAAGAATTGTAGAGCTACGTCTATTAGGAATCCTGTGATTCGATATATTCAAAAATTTGTGGGGAGTTCGGTGTGTAGTAGATATGAACCTAACAATGTGATCACTCCTGAGTTGTATATGTTATATGCCATGATGAATGGAATGAAGTTTTCTCTTGGGGCTATGTTGATGGATGGATGGAGTAGGGTTGCCTATGTCAAAGCCTCTATTTTTAGTTGTGGAATGATCACTCCTATCTTTGAGTATTTGGAGTTATCATTGTCGGGTGTGTCTGCTCCTGCTGTGTATTTAGAAACAAATTCTTTGTTGGCTGGAAGGTTTTTGGTTCCTGGGCATAGGGGGTATATATACTACAAATTTGGAAATTTTACTTTAAAAAGGCCCCGGAGAGAGTGGACAACGGTGTCGGATTTGAGTGATAGATCCAATTGGTTGCTGGATACGGAGGATCACAAGGATGTTGTTGGAGTGTTGTCCCCAGATGGGTATTTCACTATTCTCCGTCATCTATCGTAGGAGAGGCAGGCGGGTTTGCAGGGTGTTGGTCCAAGTACCTGTGCACTTTCACAGCCACAGTAGGCCCTGGTTCAGGAGTGGCAGCAGCAGATGAGGTCGATGATGCAGAGGACCGCCGAGACTATTGACTCTTTGTCTTTGTCTTTGCAGGGTTTGGATGTGAGGATGACCGCTATACATGGTGATTTTTCTACCTTCCAGAGCGGCTACATTGCTGATCAGACCTCCATCGCTACTCGATTTGACAGAGTTGATCGGAGGATGGATGAGGTTCAGGAGGATGTCCGAGAACTGCAGCGCCGTGTCCCTATTCCGCATCAGCCCCGCAGAGCCCGCTAACCACCACAGTATAGGATGGAGTGATGCCTCACTGCCTACCTTTTAACAAACTTAGTCTCACTTGAATAAGTTTGGGGGGAAGTGTCGGTAGTCGGTGTTGTGGTTTACTCTATTCCTCTATCTCTTTACCTTGCTTTCTAGTTTAGTTTGTTTGAATTGAATAATGATTTGATCTTCAATGGGGTTGTATAATGATTTGATGTACTTTTTGGATTTGGATGTGGATTGGATGTTTGTATTTTTAAGATTATGATATTTTTTGATGGATTATTAGCGAGCTTACATGATTTAATACTTTCTATTTGGCATGGTTAGTGGATTGTTGAATGGTTTGGTATGTATGGTGAGCTAGTGGATATTGTTTTATCATTGTAGATTATGGTTTGTGGAAAGTTTCGTGGAAATGAGAGCTTAATTGGTTTGTTTTATGCTCAATTATTTGGTGGTGTTTGTGTTGATTTAGTAGGTACAAATAAGGCATGGGAGAATGGTTCGATCGTGGCTACCGATGGATAACGCATTCTATCGTTTCTCTTACCAATTGTTCATTGCATATAGATTGTTAGGATGTTTTGTGTTTGTGAGTTTGTGTGTTGAACCCAAACAAGAACTTGAGATTGGACCATGATTGACTTAGTGGAGCTTGAATATTGTCTCAACCAATGATAGGGCGGAATCTTGATGTCGATGCATGTTTGAGTCTTACTTTTGAATTGCCGAGTTTTGTGTGTGGTTAATGTGTTGGACTTGACAAAAAGTTGAGAGTATTTGAGCCATGATATTTTCATATCTTGTTCGTTTGAGAGAGGCGAGATTGAGAGTGAAAAATCTAGAACTTGCATCTATTCTCTATCTATTTGGCATGAGTTTGGTGACTAGAAAATGATATTAGGCCATCGATTCTTAGTCCTACCATGCACATCGGGAGTATAAGGTGGATTAACTTGATCAATTTTTTGTCATTCATATCTTTGAGCCCCGTGATTGAGCTTATTTGGAGATATCTCTTTGGTCTTATTAAGAACAAATTTGGGGGAAAAAGTGTATGAGGGTGAATACGGTGTTGTGAGTTGGGTTGGGAATTGATTGGATTCGTGATGGTTGAAAAATATTGAAGCATGAATATTATGAAATAAAGGATTGATTTGAATGCTAGAAAATGAGGCACCAATAAAAATATGTAGGGTTTGAGTCTACGATGGACAACATGAGTTGCCATTAATTAAATTCTTGCCAAGGATCGTTCTTAGGATACCAGGAACAAATTTCAATTAAATAAACCATGCGATCCTAGCATGCTCCTACAAAGTTAATTGCAGAGGATGGAATTTAGGAATACTTGATCTTCACCGTTTGATCTACAAATCTAGATCGGAGAATAAAACAATGAAGTAAATCTGGATCTGAATCTGAATGCCGGCGATGAACAGTTGTTCCTACTGATCTGATCTTCTGATCTGTTCCCTTGCTCCTTGGAAATCTGGTGAGGATTATCTACCAAGTTGGATCCGAGATCTGGAGAAATCGATCAGTTTCTCCCACAGATCAGCCGCCGCCGTTTCTCTCTCTTTTCTTTCAATATACTGAAAAACATTTTTTGATCTGATAGAGAGAAGGCCTATATATAGTGCTAGGGTTTTGAGAAACCCTAACCCTAATGGGCTTGAGCAATTCATGGGCTAGACCAGGGACCAGATGCAAATATTAAAGTGGGCCCTCTTTATTAATTAATCCTTCCTAGTTCAACCCAGAACATAATTAATTAATAAAACATTGTTTTAACCTTCACCACGGTAACAATGCTGACTCGCCCCTTTATTACCACGTTATTAGGAACGGGTTGCACCAAACTAACATGATCCACATATTTAAGGTTTTAGACATTCATTGATTAATTTAGCTTATGACAATCAACCATAATTAATTAATCTCTTATTTCCTGAGTAATACCACTCACTCCTTCACTTAAGCCTGAATTAAATAATTCAACCTGTAAGATTTAGAATAATGAACCCAGTGAGCTCCTCAGGGAATGTCACCATCCTGAAATGAATATGCTTACCTAAACGTCCAGCCTAAGCGGGCCACACACAAATTGCCAATATCCAAAATACGAGTATTAGAGTACATTTAAGACTCGCCACCCTGGTAAATCAAAGTGTGGTCAATCTGTGTGTGCCCCTTATCCTTCAGTTAGATTTAAGATCATAGGAAGTATGTTAGGGATCTGGCTCATTCATATGTGAATGAGAATGGCACATCCCACTGTTGATCCCATCAATACATAACCATGTACCGACACATCAAATAGCTAGGATAAGCCCACTTATGAACCAATGTGTCACAGCTTAGACCGACAGCCAATCCAGGGACTGTCTCAACTGTGATACTGTGTATATCTCGCTAGGTCAAACGATTCATATGATGCTCTGTGATCTCCTACACACCATATGGCCATCCCTATAGGCAAGATAATAGGATATTATGGTTCGTTGTGTGTTTGTTTCATCAGACAGCGAGCATTGTTGTAGCAACACATATATGAAGACCAATGTACAAAACACTTAATCATATATGCTTTCAGTATACAATCCCAACAATCTCCCACTTATACTTAAACCATAATACTAATGTTTTACCAAGTATTAAGTGTGTGTATACTGTCAATCACTCCCACTGCATTCACGTCACCTCTTGTCACGATTTCTCGTATGATGTGATTCCACACATCCTATGTGTTTCAGCACCTTGTGAGTCTTGGGTTCCCATGAGTTTGTCATTGCACCAACATGATCACAATTCCATGTGACTTTATTAGGCAGACTCAGAACACACACCTCTAGAGTATAACATCGGAGTTATACTGCTTCTTGCAAAGCTAATGAAGCTATCAAAAATACAGCCTTCATACCGGAATCTGCAACACACTTCTATGTTAGATTCCTATAACTACTCCTCCAAGGCCAACACATAGTTAGAGGTCGATTTCCTTTCCTTATGATCCTCCTGGATATCCGATGCCATTCAACTCACATGGCACATTTTGTAAGCCAATGTGCTTGTGCTGAGTTGAATTGATATCTGTTTAACATGCTTATAGCATTACAAATATCTAACTTCGTTCATTTACAATGTAGAAAGATAACAATCTTTCTTGCTATGAACGACTCACCACAGAATCAATTTAGGCGACTTGAGATACCTGAACATCCTTTTCTTGTGACAACACAAGACCTTAATTCAAAAGATGTTTCAAAATCTCATAAGTCCTACTTCTGAAACTGTTCGGATAACCATCTCTTTATGCCTGACAATATCTCCACTCCGTTTCCGAAAGTGAAAATACCATCTACATAATGTGCAAGGAAAACCACGCTTCCGCTGACACATAACTGGTACATGAAACTATCATTCTCGATAGACAATATCGAAATGTCTGTTACATGACCTTGAAGCTCCTTTGAGTTCATACTTGAACTACCTTGGCTTCCAGACATGATGTTTTTCACTTTACTGCACATAACTTATCTGGTCGTCACCTTTTATCAAGGTACACGTTTATTAAATTCGGATGATGCCATTTATCTTCCAGATAGTTAGATTCATATGTGTTGTTATGGTTAAAAGAATTCGAATAGGTTTAATAGTTGCAACCAGTGAGAAAGTCTTGTTGTGAAACATACCTTACTCACTAACCTAGACATTCGAATATACCAGGTTACCATTCGAGCACTTTTCTTGTATATCAATCAGTTGCCTATAGTTGGAAAGTTATTTGGCAATCACTGATCCTGATACACAACCATAACCTTTACTGATTCATTTCTAAATTAATGACTTGACGTCATTAAACTGCATCGTTTGTCTTAACAGCTTCGTTGCGCTTTAAGGGATAAGTACGATGTTGTTCGTTAAGCTGGGAACAAGCTCAGAGACTGTTTGCACGAACTAGTACCATTAAGCCTGTTAAAGGAACCTCCCACTACAACGATGCTCTTTTTACGTTGTCAGTTAATGGTGCATTAATTTGTGGTTTACCACCTTACATAGATGACCGTGCAATTGGTACCATACCTTCCAAGGTATGCTCAATATGCAACGGGGTATTTTCTGATGGATTTGAATTGTTTTCTCTAAAACGTTAGAGAACAATCTCACATTTGGATTCACGGTTTCATCCTATACAACTTGTTTGTATTTAGGATACACAAAGCATCCATCCTTTTTCGTTTACCTGGAATAGCCCACAAAGTAGTATTAGCTTAAACCTTTCTTCCAACCAATCAGTTTCCTGTATCAGCTTAACAGCTGAATTACCCATCATTGCCCTTTTGACAGAGTCAAGGTCTGCTAGGGTAATTTGAACTGATCTAGAAGACACTAGATTAAGCTAACATACAAATGCTTTTGGCACTGTTCCCAAAACGAAAAATTGGCAAAGCTGGCATAAATTATAAATTTTTAAAGAATCTTATTTAGTTTTACCTACACTATCCCAATCGAGGAATAATAGGTGTAGTTAACTGGGATGCAATCCCTTTGCTCTGCCAGATACTGTAAAACCCCATCATTTAAGATATACCATTATGGATAAACCATAATGTTTTTACGGTCTTGTTTAACTTATTCTCTACCTTAGTCTTGAACGCTCTTGATTAAAGCGAGAGACTAAGACTTGTAGTGAACTAGATAAACATATCCAAATCTTAAATGATTACAGTATCAATGCCTGTTAAGGCAACTGCGGAAGTGGACTCAAACCAGCAAACCAGAGCAAACACGAAATAACCTATAGAGATACAATTGCCTATTAAAAGGCTTGGTTACCACCTTATATCTCTAAGTAGTTGTCATAAGTACCATTCTTAGGAATACCTGGATTGATTCCATCGTTCCATGAATTACTTAAAACTACTTAGACTGATGTAACCTATCTCTATAGAGATTCTTTAAATTATACCTTAGAACACTGATAGTTTATATAATCAAGTAATGAAGAGATAAACATCCATAATAGAAAACACTGTTATTCATCGAGATAGAAAAACTTTATCTGAATAACTGATAATCCATAACAATAGATGAAAATTGTTTATCAAAACAAAACCAACATCTCTTCAAAAACTTGAATCAAAACAGAGTTTTTTAACATAAACTCAAAGCAAATAACTCCAACAGCTGAAGTAGCAACTTCCAGCATAAATCTTGGAGATGGTAATCCCGCCATGTTCAAGCCTTATCATCGACTTGATTCTCTGCACAGTGCAGCCAAAACATGATTAGTACTCACAGTAACCACTACTCACAAGGAGTAGAGAACTGATACTAAACATGTAAATGATGACGTACCTTCTCCATTGGTGTTAACACCTGGACAATTTGCTTTCCAGTGTCCTATCTTGCCACAGCGGTAACACTTGCCCTTTCCTTTAACTTTCCCAGCCCTTTTCTTTGGAGCATAAACTCCATTGTTCCCACCAGCAGTTTTCTTGTTCTTATTCCTAGTCGTTCTCTTAGATTTTGCTCGTTTAGGAGCAGCAGACCGGCTACCGGAAGAAACTAAAATTGCTTTTTCGGGTTCCATCAGGGACTGTGCTGCCATCAAGTCACTGAGTAACTCATTAAGAGTATACTCTTTCTTGTTTATCACAACATTATACCTGAAGTTTTCAAAGGACTTGGGAAGAGAGTTTAGTATGATATCGACTTGGGCTTCCGCGTCAATACCACCACCATGCAACGTTAGTTCATCCATGAGGTGAGTCATGGCAACCACGTGCTCTCTCACTGAACTGCCTTCAGACATTTTCTTACTCACAATCTCCCTCATGAGATTGAATCTGACAGTTCTGTCTGTCTCCCCATAAGTCGCTGTTAGATTATCCATAATCTCACAAGCCTTATCATAATGCTGATGCTGCAGCTGCAGTACCTTACTCATAGTGGTCATCATGTAGCATTTCACTACATTATTAGATGTGATCCACTTATCGTAAGACCGCTGCCGCTCGGCAGTAGCATCAGCAGCTAGGACTGGCGGACAAGGATCAGTAAGGACAAACTTGTGTTCTTCCGCAGCAAGGATATAATCCAAATTATGTTTCCATTCAAGGAAATTGGGACCATTGAGAGGATTTTGAGCGAGGATATTAATGACATTATTCATAGACATATCTGAAAACAAATAAGCGAATTAAAGTAAGCACATACTACGAACAATTGAAACAAATATGCATAGAACCTTTAGATAAAACAATGCAATTTGCTTCCTCCAATTGCCCAAGCTAATTCATCGCAAGCTACCCGAGTAGACGTTTACGGCAAATGCTCAACTAGACCTAAATAGGTCCTTTAATTTCTTAACATGCCAGGTATCTTAAGCAAAAGAAATTAATATTGGAGATCTTAAGACCATGTTCACCTATCCGGAGCAGGGACATCACAAATGAGTTATACTCCAGGAAACATCTAAGCCAAAATAAACCACAATCCTAACTCCGGACGTTTAGAGCGATTTAGCATACATAATGGACCCATACTGCATGCCCATAACATCCTTTGTTATCCCACTTAGATTAATCTTAGAGACCAGTGAAAGTTGTCTCAATGCAAGCTACCCGAGTAGACCGTTTGCTTAGAGGCTCCCACTTCTCAACTTAAAATAAGTGTTTTATTTGGAAACCTCATCGCATTGGAACTGGTGAGGAACCCCTAACGTAAGCTACCCGAGTAGACCTTTTACGCTTCGAGATGTCCCACCTCCAATGAGAAGTCGTATTTGTGGAGGTCTAATGATTTTGGTTTAAAAAGAACCAAAATCCAGCTTAGTATTTTTTTAAATCTAAAGGTTTCATGCGCACACATTATTTTAAGTTGCCATATATTATGTCATATCTAAAATTCCATCATAAATTAATATGATTCCGGAATTTATAGACACAATTTAAAACATAAAATAAATCACATAAATCATGTTTGATAATTAAAAATTACAACATGCTTAAACAGTAAATAATTAAAGCAAGTAAACATGCTTTCCTATTATTTACTAGTGCGCACATAATAAATCACATCAGTACGAGAAATAATTAAATAAACAAATAAAATCTCTGGTGGCCCACAGATACCATTACAACTGAAAATAATTAAATCTAATTTATTACAAGATTTAATTTCAGTACAGATCTTCAAACTGGGCCTCCGTTTCACTTGAAATCTGAATTGAATTTTGCAATAATAGCAATTGGGCTTCAATTAGGGTTTCAGGCCCAAACAGCAGCCAAACCCTAATTTTAAGAACTGCGGGCCGCCTCCAGGCTGACAGTCCCGAGCTACAGCCCGCACTTGGAAACCCTAGCAGCAGCCGCCACCTTGCTGCCGCCGCCACCCGTCCAGCCCCGGCCGCCGGAGACCACGCAGCAGCCCTTGGCCGCCGCTTGCGGCCGCCTCCAGTCCAGCCCAGCCATCGTTGCAGGCCGCCGGTGAGTCGGAGGAGTCGCAGATCAGTGGCAAGACACAGCAGAACTGTGCTGCTTCACCATCTCCGCACACAGTCGTGCGCAGCCCCCTGTTGCTTCGCCTTCCCCATCGTGCCCGCAGCCCAGCCACCATCGCCGGTCGTGGCAGCCAACCGCGACGTCGCTGGAGCTGCTGAAGACGTCTACGCAAACAAGGACAGCGCCGCACGCCTCGTCGGATTCGCGAGCAGCAGCAGCGAGATGGGCGCGGCCCATCCGCAGGGAAAATCCCTGCCGCCACCACCCACCGTGGCCCCCACTGGTGCTGCCTCTCCTGCGCACGTCACCTGGACCATCATGCTCGCCGAAAAGTGCGAGCAGCAGTAGCGAGATGGGCGCGGCCCAGCCGCAGGGAAGAACCCCTACCGCTGCCACCCACCACCGTGTTACCGCCTGCCGCCGGCAAGATCTGGTGGGTGAAGGGGCTGAACCCTAATTCATGTCGCCTTCTTTGTTCTTCGTTCTTCAATTCTCATTCTTCTTCCGGATCACAATATTTTACAGATTTGAAAAATTAAAGAAAATACAAAAAATAGATCTAGACCTATTACATGATTTCCTATCAAATCTAACTACATATTTTCTCGTGGTGAAAAAACAGATCCAAAAATGAGAAGGCCACGAGAACAAAAACATCCACGATAATTTAAATCCATCCATGAACGTACATATTTATTTAATTTTCAATCCATCCAAGATAGAGCCTAAAAACATGAACCTCGCTCTGATACCAGTTGTAGGGTTTGAGTCTACGATGGACAACATGAGTTGCCATTAATTAAATTCTTGCCAAAGATCGTTCTTAGGATACCAGGAACAAATTTCAATTAAATAAACCATGCGATCCTATGCATGCTCCTACAAAGTTAATTGCAGAGGACGGAATTTAGGAATACATGATCTTCACCGTTTGATCTACAAATCTAGATCGGAGAATAAAACAATGAAGTAAATTTGGATCTGAATCTGAATGCCGGTGATGAGCAATTGTTCCTACAGATCTGATCTTCTGATTTGTTCCCTTACTCCTTGGAAATCTGGTGAGGATTATCTACCAAGTTGGATCCGAGATCTGGAGAAATCGATCAATTTCTCACTCAGATCAGCCGCCGTCGTTTCTCTCTCTTTTTTTTCAATATACTGAAAAACATTTTTTGATCTGATAGAGAGAAGGCCTATATATAGTGCTAGGGTTTTGAGAAACCCTAACCCTAATGGGCTTGAGCGGTTCATGGGCCAGACCAAGGACCAGATGCAAATAATAAAGTGGGCCCTCTTTATTAATTAATCATTCCTTGTTCAACCCAGAACATAATTAATTAATAAAACATTGTTTTAACCTTCACCACGGTATCAATGCTGACTCGCCCCTTTATTACCACTTTATTAGGAACGGGTTGCACCAAACTAACATGATCCACATATTTAAGGTTTTAGTCATTCATTAATTAATTTGGCTTATGACAATCAAGCATAATTAATTAATCTCTTATTTCTTGAGTAATACCACTCAATCATTTTCACTTATGCCTGAATTAAATAATTCAACCTGCAGGGTTTAGCATAATGAACCTTGTGAGCTCCTCAGGGAATGTCACCATCCTGAAACGGATATGCTTACCTAAACGTCCAGCCTAAGTGGGCCACACACAAATTGCCAACACCCAAAATACTAGTATTAGAGTACATTTAAGACTCGCCACCCTGGTAAATCAAAGTGTGGTCAATCTGTGTGTGCCCCTTATCCTTCAGTTAGATTTAAGATCATAGGAAGTATGTTAGGGATCTGGCTCATTCATATGTCAATGAGAATGGCACATCCCACTGTTGATCCCATCAATACATAACCATGTACTGACACATCAAGTAGCTAGGATAAGCCCACTTATGAACCAATGTGTCGCAGCTTAGACCGACAGCCTATCCTGGGACTGTCTCAACTGTGATATTGTTTATATCTCGCTAGGTCAAACGATTCATATGATCCTCTGTGATCTCCTACACACCATATGGTCATCCCTATAGGAGAGATAATAGGATATGGTTCGTTTTATGTTTGTTTCTTCAGACAGCGAGCATTGTTGTAGTAACACTTATATGATGACCAGTGTACCAAACACTAAATCATATATGCTTTCAAATACAATCCCAACAAAATTTTGGTGCAAGTGTCTGAAAAAAAGGAAGAGAGACACCATGAATTGCATAAATGATGGTGTTAGAAAAAAAAAGATGAAAAGAAAAACAAAAAAAAGAAAGAAAAAAAAAGAGAGAATTGTTGTGAAAACAAATAAGCCTCGGGCATTGAAATGGTCCGAAGGAAACAAGTTTGGGGGTTTTGGGGGATTGAGAAGTTTAGTCACTTTGGCCCAAAACCACCTACCATTTAGTAAGCCACCTTATAACCAAAAACAAAGACCTTCTTGATTTTAGAAGCCAACTCATTGTAGTATAGTGGTGAGAATGGATGCAAGCCTATGGAAATTGAGCTCGATATCTTGTGAATGAGTGATTCTCATCATCCCAAAACACGTGAGGGAGTGCTTTCGTTTCTTTATCCATATTTGATGAGTGATTCAAGTCCTTATCATTAAACGTGTCACAAAGTTAGGTGATAATCTCGTTTCACAAGGGCATGCTAAGGTAATCAAGATAAGCTGTGAGGTAGTTTCATGAGGTTAATTGATTGCTTTACTTTGTTTTGATTGAGGACAATCAAAGGCCAGAAAAGAAAACCTAAAGCCCTAGAACCCAAAGAAAACATATTATTAATTACCTCAACAATTGAAGAGGAACCTTCAATGTCTTGAAAAATTCCAATGCCAAAATGTTATAAGTGTAAAAAAACAAGGGTTCGAATGATAAAAATTTCGTGCATAACTGAGTTCCTTATTTATAGAGGTGCCAAAACATCTAAACTAGGTATTGAGCTAAAATAACAAAAATAACCAAAACAAACCAATTTGCCTACTCGGGATTTTGTGTCTCGACACAGTGTGTCGATCTTCACACATGCTGCAATTCCATCCAACATCTTTTCTCATCCGTGTCGATCGACACCGAGTGTGTCGATCGACATGCTTGCTATCATGTCGAGCCCTTCATCTTCCTTTCCTCTAATCGACATTCGACCTCTGTGTCGATCGACATGCACTACGTCAATCGACACAGAGGTCCTGCTTTAGGATTTTTGCTCGTCTTCCAACTTGGTCGACTTCCCGTGTGTCAATCGAAGTGGCAACTCTGTGTAACTAAGCTCTTTTCATCATTTGACCTCTTTTTAGCCCTAAATACCTGCTAAACTCTCCATCAAGAGCATAGCATCATTTATAATAGACTCATGCATGGAATTAACTAAAAACATAAACTAATTCAACTAAAACAATGGAGAAAAACATGGATAAGTGAGTACAAATATTAACTTATCACAGGCGGCAGAGCAGAGCAAAGAAAACCAAATTATGGGCTATGATTGGACGGCATTCTCCATGTGTCTAATGACTTGATTTATGTGTCTAGCTGGTGGAAATTTGATTTGTCCCCCTAAAGACTAAAAATAGCCCAACAGTTCGAACGAAGAACACACCTGAATCCCGTAAAAAGCTAAGCTGACATTCTGCTCAGCTTTCTACTCATTTTCTCTGAATTTTTTTGAGTTCTATCACGAGACTTGAGTTTCAAACTAAAGTTATTCTTTTCGTGCTATTGTTTTAAAACACGAGGCAAAAGCTTAAAGTTGAAGCTACTTCTTTGGTGAATATAACTTTGGAAAAGTTATATTCGTAGCAGTCAATATCCTACTTTGGGATATTGATTATCACGGGCTTTTGCTAACCATACTGAGTTCTGGGAAGAACGAGAAAACATCCACCGATCAGGAAGAAGGCTGCGGGGTGCGTCCTCACTTCAACCTGAAGACTGAGTCAGCTTACAAGGAGTTTCTAGACGAGTGATGACAGTAGACCGAAGGGTGGAGGCTTCCGACGGTTTGTCTATAGAACGCAAGAAGGCTTGTACTCTAATACTTAGTGCTTTCCCGATTAAGATCGGAAGAGTGGACGTAGGATTTTAACTCCGAATCACTATAAATCTCCTTAGTCATTTGCTTGCTTTATTTAAGTTTCTTCACTCTTATGTTTCATAACTTACTTTGAAACCTTCAATACTTGTCCAAGTATTAAAGTGTATAATCTCTGAAACTTACTTAATCACTTCTAAGCTTTAAATGAACTTTTGATAACCTAGAAACTGAGTCTCAGCCAGTTTCCAGAGACAAGTGTATGATCAATCTTGTTTCCGCTGCACATTATATGACTCTTATTTCGGGACAAATAAGTGTTTCTTAGTTGAGGATAAAAAAGACAGAATCGATATCGAAAATTTCAATACATAGTTAAGTTTATTTATTTATTAAGTTAAAACATATTCAAATATTACTAAAATCTAGTCAAATTAATCATTACATAAAAAGTTGTGATGTGGATTGCATTTTTGTATAGAGGAATAATATTTAGTTTATTTTTCAACATTCAAAATATTAAAAGAATGAAAATATATTTTAAAAAAATAAATAAATAATAAATTCATTGGCCTGATGGGCTGACCCGAAAATTGATTAGTTAAGGTTAGGGTCAAAATATCTTAGCTCGAAAAAACTCAGCTCGACTTGACCCGGACCGATTAACAAGCAGCTCGATAGGGTTGGCCCAAAACCCAACGGGTTGACCCAATTGCAGGGATTTTCATGGCAAACCGAACCGCCAAATCCAAATAAGCTGGTGCGTTCATGGATGTTGAGAACAATAAACAAACGATAAATCCTAGCATGCTCCTATGAATTTAATGCAGTGGATTTGAGTTTACCTTAACTCCGTAGTGTCAAATCCGATCTTTCGCGTTTAAATTTCAATCCTTTGATTCAACCACGTAAATTAATTAAATCTGCGGAATAAGAAATTAGCAACATAACTAATTTCAAATTTTAATTAATCAAAGAGAAAAGGAGAGATAATCTGTTCTGCAGATTAGATCTTCATATCTGTATTCAATGTTGTTCAATCCTGCTACTGGTGAGGATTCCACAGAACTGTGATTGTGTAGGCTAGAGTCCAAATCTTTGTCTCCCAAACACACTAAAGGTGCCGCCCCTCTCTCTAAACTAGGATTTCAAACTGATTTGAATGTTCTGAAGTGGCTAGGGTTTGAGAGATAGAACTGCCTATTTATAGACATAGGGTTACAAATCCTAATGGGCTACTGGGTACCATTCAGCATATTTAATTTGGGCCAGACCTGGGACCTAATTCAAATAATAAAGTGGGCCTAAAAATTAATTAATTCTCATGTCCACAACTCAGGACACAATTAATTAATTAATATTAATTCTTTTTCACTATAGAATTAATACTAACTTACCCCTTTATTACCATGTTATGAGAACAGACTCTATTTACTTGAGAATCCCCATATTTAAGGTTACTGGACATTCATTAATTTATTCAAGCTTCAGACAAGCTACTACAATTAAGTAATATCTTATTTCCTGGGCAGTACCACTCAAGCCTTATCACTCGTGCTTGAACTTAATCAGCCTGCAGGACTTTAGCACGATGAATGTTATTGAGCTCCTCAGGGATTGTCCCCATCCTATTACTCAGATATGGTAACCTAACTCCAGTCTTAGGCTGTAATACATGAATTGTTGTTACCCAAGATGCGGGTATACGAGCACGTTACTCTGGCTCTCCACCATGGTAAGTCAAATCAACAGTGAACCTGTGCATACCCCTGAACCTTCGTTGGAATTTAGACTCAATCAAGATCAAGATCTTGTATTCTCTGATGTCAGACATTAGAATACATCTCACTGTGGTCCAATCAATACACAACCACACGTACAAGCATATCAAGTAATCAAAATAGATTACTTCTTTCCGATTATGCTGCAACCTACACCGACAGACTTATCCTCGTACATTGTCTTGGCTATAATAATATTTATATCTCACTAGGTCAAGTGATCATACCATCTTCTGCGATCTACAACACGCAGTATGATCGTCCCTATCGGTGAGATAAAAGGATACCATTGTTACTCGCATGTAAGTTTTTTTAACAGATAGGAAGTACCGTTGAATGTATACTCATCGTAATAAATAATTTTTGTATACAAAACCCAACTCCGATTTACATCCCTAATCGAAATATTCATCCAAAAATTGTTATATTAGAGTTCAACTCCACTTGAATATCTCTAAAGGGATCTTTAAACCTCACTTGTGAAACTCGCTAGGCACTACTCAAGCATTTGGGTTTGGCCTTGTGCTTAAATGATGTAGGCATTAATTAGTATATTTATTTTTTAAAGTCACTAATACATCTTCAGATAGGAGATGAGAATAAATCAGATACATTAATTTTTAAAATTAAGGATCCAGATATGATTTAGAAAATTGAAAACATATTGCATTATTAGCGCATTTCAATCTTTTTTCACAAATATATGAGGGAACCACATCTTAACTTATTTAATTTTATTTAATATGAGGAGACCACATCTTATGCTACAGAGTCTTCTTCATCTCTCTCCTCACTCAAACATGTTTCTTTTTCTTTGTTTTATACTCCCTCCTCCAACATTTTTATAAAACTTTAAATAATCATAACTCAATCAATTTAAATTATTTTTTTCGTATTACATATCAAATTAAAGATTATTTCATTATGTTTCAAACGAAATCCCTATTGCATATATTTAGAATAAGACAATCGTTGTAGTAATAAAATACAACAACTATACATGCATAGATAATACATATATATAAACTTATATAATGTAACATACATTTGAAAAGAATTTACATTTTTCAAAATCCACATCAAACATAATTATTAGGAACTAAGTTTTAGTTCCCTCGTTAATTTGATGTTTTGATATGTCAAAACTTACTTTAACACTAAGTTTCTAGAGTTCTATAATGTAATTCATGTATAGGATTATTTGTGTTGTAAAAGAACTTAAGTGCTCAAGATCGAGCAAAGAAGATGCTCGAGTTTTGAAGAAGTGTTCGTGCGTGAAATCTTGTTTCACTAAGTATGGTGAAGGCCTATACTGAGTTTTAATACTCAGTATAGAGGTTACCATACAAACTTTCAGGTAGTCAGTATAAGGGATGCCCATACTAAGTCTAGGAATGTTAGTATGGAGGCTTAAATTCAAGAACACGCAGAACACAAGGTGAACCAATCGAAGTAAGACTTGAAGGCGAATAAATTCTAAGTAAAAGTCAGTACAAAGATGTTCCATACTTGGATTCCTCGAACTGGAATTTAGTCTGACAAGAGCAGGTAGAAAGTACATAGAAGTACAACCTTTTCAGAACAGAGCAGAACGGACCTACCAAAGAATGGCTATGATTTAATCGTTCAATATTGTCTCTAATGACTTGAATTATGTATGTAATGGGCAGAATTCAAAGTCTTGACCAAGGCTTCCTATTAATAGCTCAACATCTCGAATGAAGAACAACAATTGAACACGTATAAAGCTAAGTTGTTACTCTGCAAAAATTTCTACTCAAACTCTCTGAAATTCCGTGATTCCTTTCACGAGACTTGAGTTTCTAACTTAAAGCTTAGCTTAAACACGTATAATCATTTCGTGCTACGTGGTTCAAAGCACAAGACTAAGCTTAAAGCTTAAGCTACGTCTTGGTGAATATATCTTTCTAAGATATATTCACAACAGTCGTTATCCTACTCTGGGATAGTGATTCTCACGGGCGTAAGCCAACCAAGCTTAGTTCTAGGAAGAACAAGTAAACATCCAACTCACCAGGAAGAAGGCTGTGAGGTGCGTCTTCACTTCAACCTGAAGACTAAGTCATCAAGGAGTTCTTAGGCGAGTGACGATAACAAACCGAAGGACGGAGTACCGATGGGTTGTTCATAGATCATAAGGAGACTTCTAACCAAACTTAGTGTATTATCGGTTCAAAAGAGTGGACGTAGGATATTAAGTCTGAACCACTATAATATCCTGTGTCGTTTACTTGCTTACTTTACTTACAGTACTCTTAAGTTTCTCAAACATACTTTGAAACCTTCAATACTTTTCTAAGTTTTGAAGAGTATACTTGTGAAATTTACTTAAGAACTTTCTGACCTTAACTTACTTTCTGCAACCCGAAATTGAATTTCAGTCAGTTTCGGAGAACAAGTGCAATCTATACTTACAACAACTGTATAATATATTCTCTGATTTTGGCACCAACAATAATGCAACTTAATCAGCCTATATAATGCATATATGCAGGCTTATATAATGCATTTTAAATCAGAAAATAAAGAACTTTGTTAAAATAGCAATTGCTCTGTAATGTGTAATGTAAATTACTATTTATTTCTTACGAATAATTTAAATTCATCAAACCACCTTTAAGTTGCTTTATATAAGCTTCTAAAACGTGCATTATTTAGCCTTGTAAATTAACATTACCATTTATAGGATCATTGATATTTTGAAAATGTGCTTTATTTCCTAATTTAAGTTGCATTATATAAGTTTTTAGATTTGCATTATATACGCCAATTTAGTTGCATTATGTTTGATGGAGCTATCCGATTTTCGCATAACAAAGATGTTTTTTTTCACATGTAAGTTGCATTACGTAAGCTTGTAAATACGCATTATCTAAATCTATATAGTTGCAATATTTTATTTTTACAACGATTATCTTTTTCGAAAAATATGCAATAATGATTTTGTTTGAAAGATAATTAAATTATCTTTAATTTGATATACGGCACGTGAAAAAATAATTTAAATTAAATGAGATATGATTATTTCAAGTTTTATAAGGAAAATAAAGGAGAGAGAATATGTAGAAGAAAAAAACACATGAGTTTGAGATGAAAGAGATTATGAGATTTTTTTGTGGTCCCCCTGTTTATCTTACCTAAATACCCTTAATTATAATTTAAATTTAAAATAAAAGTTAAAATTTAATTTTTAAGAATCATACTGGGCCATTAAGAATCTAAAATTAAGTGTCAAGATTTATTATCATCTCACATATGAAAATTACTTGTGATATGAATATCTATATATATATATATATATATAGGGGTGTGTTAATTTCACAAGTGATCCCTTAGATGAGAGAAGAGAATGAATCTAGTCCATCTAATTAGGCCTTTGGACGGTTAAGATCAATTTCTATCCAAAATTAAGAAGTTGCATCGGCGACCTAATTATAGTTGCAGAGTAAGGGTCTTAATGACATAATTCATACACATTAAATCTACAAAATAGGAAAATCTCTAATTTTATGCTCCATTATTCCTGTTTTTTTGGATTTCGAATTTTAATGTATATTTTCCTAAATTAATTATTTTTATCATTTTTAAACTATTATATCTAGAAAAATCCCTAATTTTATGCTCCATTATCACTACTTTTTAATTTCAAATTTTAATGAATATTTTATGCTCCATTAACACTACTTTTTAATAATTTCGAATTTTAATGAATATTTTATGCTCCATTATCCCTAATTTTATGCTCCATTATCACTACTTTTTTAATAATTTTGAATTTTAATGAATTATCGATTACAAACTGCATTCTCTACAAAAATCGTAAAAACCTCACTCTGAAACTGCATTCGATATTTCGTCTGTGACTTGATTCGATATGTCTGGTTTTAAAGTAATCTAAATCTTAAAATCTTTTTGATTATTATACTTCAACTGTATAAGGGTATATAATGCATATTTACAGGCTTATATGTTGCATATTTACAGACTCAGATAATACATATGTGCATGTTTATATATTTTCAGATGTAAGTTGCATTATTAAGCTTGTAAATATGCATTATTTACATATGCAAAGTTGCAGTATCTTACTTTTACTACGATTATCTTATTCGTAACATATGCAATATTGATTTCATTTGAAAGATAATTAAATTATCTTAAACTTGATATACGGTAAGTTACAAATTAATTTAAATTGAGTGAGATATGATTAATTCAAGTTTTATAAGAAAATTAGAGGAGAGATAATATGTTGAAGAAAAAAAATAGGTGAATTTGAATTGAAAGAGAATATGAGATCTTTTGTGGTCCCATGTTTAATTATTTTTTAAAGTATACAAAATTTAGCTCCCTGGACTGTCTAGCCAACACCCTGTCTCATGGGGTGCTTAGACCGTGCTTAACTCGCTAGATGATATTTAAGTGCCGAACAATTTAAAAAACCGATTATAATTTTCAGATCCGATAGAGATCACATCACAACTGCATGAAGCCTAAGCACCCCGTTCACGGCGGCCAAACTCGATTCGACAACAATGCTTAAAATTAAATAGTTAGGCATGCATGATACATGAGTGGAAAATCAATCAAAGATTAGGGCGAGTCTAACTAGCTAGTATAATCTCATACCGTTAACAGATGATTTTAATTGATTAGACATAAAATAAATTCGCCATTCCTTGTACGCCACGATATCTTGATGAATTAATTACGGACCTAGGATATATATTGCCACGACAGAATATATATTGCCACAATGGCAAAAACTTGCCTTAGGCAGACCTAAACGGTTTAGGCAGGTTTTATCCTATCCAAATGGGTTCACCCATCCCAAATAGGGTTTATTAATCCTCAATTAGGGTATATTAAATGGGTTTGGATTGGGTTAAATGATAAAACCCGCCTAAATGGTTTAGGCATGCCTAACCTGAGACCTTCCCTGCCACAATTAATTTGTTCTTAAATCAAATATATAAAATGTATATAAATTTCTATAAATAATATTCATTTCATAAAAATCGTATGTTATCATTCTAGGAAAAGAATGTTTTTTTTTAATCAATCCAAACTTCATAATTACGTATTATCTAAAAAATAATTTTAAACCATAATTAGATATGATCAACTTTATCAATGTAAACCTAAAACACAAGAAATCGAAAATTAAAAGGCTAAAGAAAAACTTTTAAATTT
The DNA here is from genome assembly GCA_026898455.1 of Plectranthus barbatus. Lineage (NCBI taxonomy): Eukaryota > Viridiplantae > Streptophyta > Magnoliopsida > Lamiales > Lamiaceae > Plectranthus > Plectranthus barbatus. Next base: position 379,457 of record JAPKLW010000532.1, read on the forward strand.
GATAGCACAGTTTGAAATAGTATTTTGAACGCGATTTAAGTAAAAAAGAAAAAGAAGGAATACAAAGAAAAATAATATGTTTTACAAAATCTCTTGAGAGTTTTCTACAAGAATGTCTTTTCGGAGATATCTCAATAATTGATATTTCTATGAGTATGAAATTTTTTAATAAAAGGTTCCGATCGATATCCAAAATTGTAATCATTGGGAATATATCCAAAATTATTGAGTTTTAAATTTTTATAATCATGAAATTGGAATAAATTTAGAGCAAAGTCGCAGTTCAAAAAATGCATATTCATTTATAATATTTGGATTAATATAAACTTGTAGTCCTTCAGATATTTCATCCCCAAAAAATAGGACTATTTTAAGACTCTATTATGGAGAGTAATGATATGCTGCCCACCTAATGGTGAGCTTCGGTGAGCTAAAAGAATATAATATATTCTAATTGCGTGTATGAACCCTATGGTTGAATTTATAAAATTAATTTAAACTATAATAAATTAAAATTATAAAAAATAAATGATTAACAAAATAAAATTTTATTAAAGAAACATGAAAATATATGTTGTAGCTCACAGAAGCTCACCATAAGGTGGGCAGCATATCATTTCTCCTATTATGGATACCACTAGAGATATCAATCCAGCTCAAAACCCATGAGTTCCCAAGTTTAAATTGAACTAAAATAAGGTTAAGCTTAATCAATGAGTTTAAATATTTATATTAATATTCTTTATCACAAATAAATGACTAAAATCTACTCATATTATTGATAATCATATTTTTCTAACCATTTTTACCGTTATATAAACTTATTTAATCATAAAATTAAAAATACTTAAAAATTTATAAAATAATACTCCCTCCGTCCCGGTGAAGTAGTCTCATTTCTTTTCGGCACGGGATTTAAGGGTTGTGAGTGTAGTGGAATTAATATTTTATTGGTGAGTGTGAAAAAGTTTGCCATTTTAGGTAAATGAGACTATTCTATGGGACAAACAAAAAAGGAAAGTGAGACTACTTCAATGGGACAGAGGGAGTATATTTTTATTATTCATATTGATGAATATATAATGATTATAAAATATATTGATTTTTTTTTATTAGAGATGTCCGCGAGTTTCCTTCATGTGCGACATCTCAACTGGCACAAGGAATATAGTTAGTTCCTTCTATCACTCTTCGAGACTAAAATGGAGGATTTTCAATTTGTCTTGATTGACTCTATTACAACTCAATAACATTCTATATAGGACATTACAAGTTTTGTGCAAACTAGTGCTAATCTAGAGACATCCTAAACTGGTGGTTTCTATACATTGGTTAACACATCAAAACAAAATAATAGGTAAAAATACTTCCTAACAATTTCATGTTTTTGATGTCAAAACCACCACCAAGATGGTAAAGAGTAAATTTCTCGAGTTTAAAAAGAAAGTCTTCTATCAATATAAATCTAATACTCGAGTACTGAACTACTTAAATTCTACCTGCCCTACGAATCTCCTCCCTCAACAGGAGGATATTTCCCAATTTCAAGGCTAACTGAAAATGAAAACTGATTACACCGAAGTGTAAACTTAGTTTTAGAGAAGGACAAATAATTTTGAGACGAGTTATAGTCTTAAAAATAAGCAGAGACTTGTATTATTTTATTGATTGGCTCTCAACTTTGTGAAAAGTAGTAAAGTACAAGTACAATGATAGCAACAAACTTGGTCTTATACAGACGTTGAAATGCTTCGCTCCATCTACTTTCTCTGAAGTTGGTGATGGGACTCTGGGAAATTCTAACACCTGTCAGCTCGTCTCCTCCTCACCAAAACAAGACTCACCACTTGTTTATGGTGGATCTACCGTGGGGACAAGGCACACTTCTTGTCTTTGTCCGTAACCATGATAAGCAAGTCTCACCACTTGGACTATAGTCATGTTCGTCCCCTCTGCAAGTATCACCACTTACACTCCTTACCTCTGGCTCGACTAGCATAGGTGTAGCACAAGATGCAATTGCAACTTGCGCTTCTGAGGTGCTGAGGCTAGCCCGCCAGAAGAAAGCAAAGCATGACCAGAAGCAAGCAAAAATGTTATACGCACTTGCTTGCTTCTGTCTGCTTCTCCTCAATTACACCATCTTTTCCCCTTCGTAAACGCAAATAGGGATAAGAGGAGAAGAGGGTCGTCTACCTCCTCTGCTCGCTCAATTTCATATGTTGTCAATTCTGAGACTAGTTTAGCCGAAGGTTGATCTTCATCATCCTATGATCTTTCAGAACCTGGAGTGATAACTTCATCAGTTTCTATACGTTTAGTTTCAAGACTACCAGTTCCTAACTCACTATTTGGGTCTTCGAGATCTGCTAATTCCGTCTCTAAATTCATTTCTTCTGGATCTTCTTCTTCAGTTCCAAACACTCTCGGTTGCATTCCCTAGATTTGTGCTCTTGTCTAGGGAAATGGAACCGAAGGCCTCAACAAGTTCAGCATCACATGCCCTCTCGATCGTTTGATTACCAACCATCAAAACTGGTTGTGAGAAAAATTCATTCATAGATCTAGTCAAATCAACCGGTTTATAAATAGAATTTCTAAGTGAGGTTGACCATTGTCATTATTGACCTTATGAATATCCTTAGTCAGTTCTTTCAAGGTCCTGCGCATTAAAGGAGCTTCATAAAAATAACAGTGCATATTATCACCACAAGTTTGGTAGTCTTGTTAAGTATCTTGTATCCCTTGTGAGTAGGTTGTTCATATCCTAGAAACACACCTTCATCAGCCTTGGGAGAAAATGTATTCAACTTAGATTTCCCATTATTATGAATAAATCATGGACAACCAAAAGCATAGAGATGAGCTAAAAAAGGCTTATGACTATGATAGACCTCGTAGGGAGTTAGTGTAGCCGAGTGTTGAGTCTGCTTATGAGTGTAGTACGCTGTGATAACAACCTTTCCCCAATATCTACCTTGAGCATTTTGTTCCTCCTTTCTGCTAAACCATTCTTTTGTGGAGTCCTTGGAGTAAACTTCTCAAGACTATTTCCAACATCAGTAAAATAATCTATCATTGGCCCATTGTAGAACTAAGTATCGTTATATGATCAGATCTTTTTTACTGTGACCCCTCTTTCATATTGGAAGAGCATGACTAATTCAGGAAGTATCATCTTCACCTCGTCCTTTGTCTTGAGAAGTGTCACCCACGTGTATCTCGAGTAGTCGTCCACAACTACAAGAGTATATCTTTTTCCTCCGATTATGGGTGAAGTTACTGGTGCGAACATGTCCATGTGCAGAAGTTCCATAACTCTTTATGTGCTTGCACAAACTAGCTTGCTCTTGAAGGATACTTTGGTTTGCCTTCCCAGTTGGCATGCCCTGCAGATGCCTTTCTTCTTGAAGAGACCCTTGTGTAGACCTTATAAAAGCTCATGATTAGCTAAGTGATTGATCGTCTTGAAATTTAGATGACTCAACCTTTTGTGCCACAATCAGTTTGACTTTCCTAAACTGACAACCAAAGAGCATGAATTGGCTTGACCACTCTGTCAATTTACCACATAGAGACCTCCTCTCCTTATGCCTTGGTGCTTGACTTCCTCCAAAGCTCTGTCTCTAATTGACACTCTTATTCGGCAAAGGAAACAATATATGGTTAGTAGGTTATGCTTTAGGTTGATAACTAGGGATACATTCTTGATGATGATTCCATTTTGCTAAACGCACCTCTTTCCCATAACTCTTCCTTTAGAGCTGTCACAAGACATGACCAATGGTCCTCTGACCATTATGAGATTTGAGAGTATACCTCTTTCTCCAGTCATGTGGGCAGAGCATACACTGTCATGAATCTAAATGTTTCTCTGCATATGAAGCTGATGCGAATGTACCTATTCCTGCAAAAATCACAGATTATACTTTAGGTCCCCAAGGAGCTGCGGGTCCTGCATGATTAATATTAAGGATTAAACCTTTGGGAATCCAAACTTAGGTTACCCTTATGGTAGGTGGCTCATGGTTATTTCTTTCTCCTTCTACCTTTCTCTTCCTTCTAAAGTAATGCATGATTTTAGATTCAGAAGGAGTGATGGTGTGTGTAGTCTTTTTGAAAGTAGAAAACTTTTGGTTAAGAACTCGGAACATAGGTTCCGAATGAGTTTGATTGTCATGTAGTTTTGTAAAACTAACTCTATTATCAACATGGTTAGCCTTCCTAGCCCTTGGAAAAAGAAAAATGGTTTGGCTCAGACCTTAACTAGGTGTCCCCCTACTCGACATGCTCATCTTCTCATACACAGTATGAGATTTGGGTATCAGATTATGAACATAACCAAGTTGTTTGTTTGTCATCGTAGCATATGAAATATGTTGGTCAGAAAAATTGGTTTATGAAACTTGCTTACATTTTGGCTATCCCTTGTCGTTCAACCTACTGTGATCACTAGAACTTCCTTTAATAGAGCAAATTTTATCTTTTTCCAGTGCAAGATGAAGGATTGCTCAAAATATTTTCTGTAAATCCTAGACCCACTTTATCTGATGAGTCTCTTTGAGCTAAAAGTACTTCATCTAATTCTCTTTAGCTTTTTTTGAAGAGCATAGACATCATTTTTGCTCAAGAATTTTCTCTTTCAAAACATCATACTCCTTTCTAAGATGTTTAAAATCATTCAAAAGGTTCGAGTACTCAAGTCTAAGTTTTGCCATTTCCTCACTAGCAGCAGTCAAAACTGAAAGTAGGGTTTTCAGCGACGAGTTTTCACAAGCTAAAGTATTTTTTAGCTCATAAAACTTCGAAAATTATTTTGAAAGAAGATCGAGGGAAACATCCTCTATTATGCATGCACAATGTAAAGAAATTGGTAAGAAGTTTTTTACCTGATCACCAATTGCGGCAAGTCCTTGTTCGGATTCTATTGCATCATCATAATTATTGCCATAATTATGAGCAGTGCCTCTTTCTCCGAGTCTTTGTCCGATGAGAAATATCCATCATCGTTGTTAGGTATGTCAGGAACCTTTGTCCTAGATAGCATCGCCTTGGCGACAGCTCTTAATGCGATTCGCTCGAAGATCTTCTCGAGTCTTTATCTCTCCTCCTTGTCCACTCGTGGAAATTCTAACTTAAGGTGGTCAGGAGAGTTGCACTCAAAATAGGATATGAATGTCCGATTGAGAAATCTCTATTCTTTGAGCTGAGAGTCTCGGTCTTGCCCTTTGCCTTCTCCAAAAGTTTGGCAAGTCTCCTCATTTGATCTTCAAGCTCTTCTACGGAGCTCTCTCCTTCTTTCTTATAGGAGATTGAGGTTATAAGTGCCACCTTTGTTGAACTTGATTGACCAGCAATTCTGTTTGTGTGAAATGGCTTCTTCGGCCTCCATTTGATGTCCTTTTTGACAAAACAGGCGACATCTTCAGCATAATGGTTTGGCGAGCTGGCGATACGAACAAATTCAATTTTGTTGACCATTTGTATGTACAATTCATGTGCCTGGAGTTGATCAAGTTACTATTTCGTGGAGATCTTTGATAGATCTTTCTCCTTCAAGTTGGTCGTCTTGACAAAGTAGTCCTCCTTTGGCATTTTGGATAAAATTTCGACATTAAGATTTGTAGTTGAGTATACTCTGTCCAACGCTAAGCTCACATACGATTGTGTTGAATTTTACTTACATACCTTTAACACTTTCTCAAGGAAGAATTTGAAAAGATTCATGTTTGTCAACACAAACCTGAAGTTGGATCCACTTCATCTGCTCGGTCTCTAGACTCGGTCTCTAGACATAGGCTACCAAGGTAGTGACAGACTTCATTTGCATTGTCGAACAAAATCACTTCTTTCTGCAAGGTCTCTGGAAGTGCTGTCAGGATTAGCTCGTGAGCTACGGAATCAAACTGAGCACGAATTTTGTCCTCTGATGTCCACTAGTCATACGGCTTCTCGACCATGTCTGGTCCATCATCTCTGCCTAGACGATTGTTAGCTTAAAGGATCTTAATGAGTCCCCGCTCAATTACTTCAACCATTTTTGGATGAATACTTTTGAGTACTATTGTATACCTTTTCTTCCATATTGTGAACTTATCCACCGAATACGATGGATGCTTTACGTTGTTCATCTTGGAAGTATAAACTTGCTCGGTAAATGACAAAAATGCAAGGAGATATGGATCTGGTCCTAAGCAATTCGAAGCAGCTATTCTGTAAAGACCAACCATTGTGATACCACTTGTTGGTCCCAAGATCAGAGTGATTGAACACGCAACGGAAAATTTTAATACAAAACCTTGCACTTCACAAACTAGTTGTTACTCACCGGTTTGTATTTCTGAAAAAATTAATGTTAGTGAGATTGATATTAACACAGGTTTGAGATAAACTTCAACACTTAGATAATATTGAGTTTTAAATCATTGCAGAAAATAAACAAAACAGTGAGAACACAAAAATTTATAGAGGTTCGAACACAAGAGCCCTACGTCGTCTCTTTAGACCTTGAGTCTGGAAAACACTTGGTTTTGGAATACAAAGGTCCTCATGATCTATCCCAAACTGATGCAATTCAGTGTCCACCAGTCCACTTGCTCACTCGCTCAGGCCGTTGCTTCCTCTGCCACTCAGATTCGATGTGTGGGCACACCACACATCATTCGTCTCCAAAAGTTCAAGAACTTTAAGGTTTTTCTCTGAACCGTTGATCCTTTTGGCTAGATGCCTGTAAGAATCACAACTTAGAGAAAAATTGCGACCGTTGTGTTCTGGAAAGTAAGAACACCAAAGAAATAACTTGTGCTAGGTAGCAACTAGTCCCGTGTCTAAGATGATACACAGATAGCTTATAGAATGCCTCGAACTTGCAAGATTTTGTAGTTGAATGTTGGGTGTTGATTCTCGTAGGTGTGTAAGATAGTTGAATCAAGAGAATTGGTAACCTCTCTTCTGGGACACTTCGTCTATTTATAGACGGAGTGTGAGAGGTTCAAATTAGAACTATTGAGAGGCACCGAGGAAGTTGTCCAATTGGCACCTCTCTTCTGCGAAGGACAGATTGCTTTTGCAAAAAGTTTGCACCTACTCCTGCTTTTCAGACACAGGATGTTGATTGCGTATGGTGTGCCAAAATGGCTCTTGTTAGTCAGTCAGAGGAATCGAATTGGTCCAGCACCAGAATCTTAAGACCATAAGTAATTTTTATTCTTAAAGTTTGGCTTTAATGTGATTCCTCCCTACTTGTTCTTCTTGTCTTTGAATGCGTTGGTGATAGGCTTGAGTAGAATTGGTCTGGTGATGTCCGCCAGTTTCCTTCGTGTGTGACATCCAAACTGGCACAAGGAATATAGCTAGTTCCTTCTATCACCCTGCGAGACTAAACTGTAGGATTTCTAGTTTGTCTTGATTAGCTCTATACAACTCAATGACATCATATACAGGAGGACATTACAAGTTTTGTGCAAATTATAGTTAATCTCGAAACATCCTAAACTGGTAATTTTTATACTATATTTGACACATCAAAATATAATAATAAGTAGGAATACTTCCCAAACATATCTTAGTTGTCTCTACATACACATATGCAACCATTAACAATTGGGGTTCTTATATATAAAAAATGTTTTTAGACATGTAGATGAAGTTATTTGCAATCATCAAACTCACGTGAAAATCTTGCCATATAAATATAATCAAAGTACTATAAATAAATCACTAAAAAATTGCAACACTACATAAATCAAAATGCTTACATTATATGTTATTTGCTACGCCATCTACATGACTTTCACTTCCACCATACTCTCACTCCTCCTTGGCCTCCGCCTCCTCTGCCGTAGCCTCTCCCCTCCGGCCAACATTAAGGATACCGGCAATGTTATCGCCCTCTATGAAGGCATAGTCCGACACGAACGGCACCGCCCAGCCAGAAATTCCTTCCGGCTACCTACTCGTCTTGCTCTTATTGATCTCGATCGTCCGCCGTACTCACCGCCAAACTTCCTCTCCGCTAACGATGCTCGCCGTGCCGCCAAGACAAACGGCCCTGTGTAATATTTTTTTTATCTTTATTTCTTTAAAGTTGCTAAATTAAATTAGTGATTTGGACATATATCTAAAACAATTAATATATATTCCTAGTGGGAGCGGATCGGGTGAGAAAAATCTTAACGTGAGAAACTAAGAAAGTTGCTTGATTGTGTTTACGATGTTGTTTGATTATGTTCAGGTCATTGCTTGATTGCAACGTTGCCTGATTGTGTTTCAGTTATTTCTGGTTTGCATATCAACCACTAATTTTTGTAGATTTGATGGATATTATTCATTCTTTTTTATCACAGAGAATTTTTTCCCACGTGATCCCTCCTCTATTCCTAGTATAGTTAATGTATTCATTTTAGGGCATAATCAAACTGAGTCGAGTCGAGTAGTGCTGGCTCGTTTATTATCGAGTCGAACTTCAAGTTTTTTATCAAATAATTTAAATTCACAAAGTTAATAGAGCCTTTATCGAGCCTAATCAAACTTTATAAATTTAGATTATATTTAAATATTCAATATATATTTATTTTTTTTGAGAAAATTATACATTCAAAAAATAATATCATGTTCATATTCATACTCAAATTGAATTTTTTTTTACAACTAAGAATTTTTTTCATAATTTCACTCTTAAATTATAAAAATATTTACTTTAAAAAAGCAATAATTTCATATTTCATACTAATTGGAATTAATGGTCTTGCTCAAGTGCTCATAAGTCGAATATTACAATATTCAAATTTGCTTCGTTCAGTAAACATGTTTTTATTAAGTTGAGACCATTGGCTCACGAACAAACCCTACCAAATTTTATATTTATAATATGATGAAGGGTCGAATTGTAAGTATTTAATAACCGATTTAGTTTAGTTATTAAATTCACATTGATTCCCAATAAACAGTAAATACTTCATTTATTTTTTTCCTTGTGAGATTTTTAAAAAAAGAACCTATTCTTGAAAAGTTTAAGTTCTTAGATTACCATCATAGAATAATAATTATGGGTGAATATGTAGTTTGAGGTAAGCTCTAATTAAGTAATTATAAAGTTTAATTATTAATTAAAAAAATACCTTACTAGAAAAATGAAGGAACCCATGGAGAGTATAAATCACGAGATATGCCTATTTAATTCGACCTAAGAAATTATTCATTATAGCTTATTTATGTTCGGGTGAAAATCACTCGTTATGATGCATAATGAAACGAAAAGAAAATTATATAATAATTCTAATTATGACAAGTAAATTTCTTTATATAAAATAAACTTTATAATGTATTTCTTAAATTTGTTTTTTATTCACATTTTCCCCAGATATCTTCTGAGAATACCACCAAGCGTAGGATACGAAAGAAGCCCAGTGAATTACTACTACTGCTATGACATCGAGGGCTCCACCATCATTTTCAAGAAATGTTTGGTTGAGGTGCTACGCTTTATATTTCATTTTCATCAATTGACTCTTGCTTTATGGCGTGTATCAGATTATATACTCCATCCATCCCTACAAATTATTTAGAATTCGAATTTCTATATTTGATATTGTTTTTTCCTGATAATTTACAATTATACTCTGGATAACTTTGGAAAATGAAAATATTAAATACAATATTATAAAAATGAGATGTTAATTAACTCTTTAAATAAAAGTAATGTTAGAAACTTGTTTAAATATTAAATAAGTTTTTGACAAACGTACAAGATTAAATTACGGAGGGAGTAGTTGTTAAATGTTTCACATTGATTGGTGGTAATGACAAAAATCATCTAATAATGATGAAGTATCCGTTTGTTTACAAATCAGTTTGGTAAGAATGATTGGATCCTAACATATTATACTGCATTCCGTGATGAATGTATATACATACAACAAATCTTAATGAAAGATCTTGTAATATAATATAGGAATTAAACAGGTAATTAGTTCCTCTTTTTGACATATATTTTTTCAGGGTGTGAACACCAAGGGGTGAAAGTGTAACATTCGTATTCAACCCAAGCTCTGATTTAGTCTCAAAGACAGAATATATCAGCCCTTTCATGGTCAGTTCTTCATCACTCTTGTTGATTATATAAGCCACATGATGTATACGATTAATTATTAGTTAGTAATCAAAGGTGATTGGAATTGTACAAGTTATGCAATATGCATTTCTCTTTCGTTATTATCTTTTGAAAGATGGAGTCAACTTTATATATATATATATATATACATAGATATACAATCTAAGCAATAAGTAAAACTCAATCAAGCAACATATAATATATATTTATATATATTGAGAGATAAATAAGAAAATTTTTGTAACACCCGCAAAAAAAAATATTCATCGCTCTCTTTAGCTATTAATTTATTTTTGTATTATTTTAAATAATTGCGCGCTCGTTGTATAACTTTAAATTGTGGAAAGTTATCCGACCCTGGAAGAAAAATGCAATAATAGAATTTTCTCGACTTACATATTTATTTCGAGGCAACTCCATAGGAATCTCATAAACCAATATTTATGTCTAGCTTGACCTTAATGATTAAGATTGAGTAAGTATTATAATTTAAATACTTCACTTATATTTTATTGAGTTCAGAGTTGAGCATGCATCATTCTCGAATGAGAAATAATATTCTTTTATCATACGATTATTTAATTAAACTTGATTTGAGATATTGAAGATTAGGGGTTGTGATTGGGAGAGATCTTCTGTCACAGCCCGAAACGGGGCCCATGCGACAGTCACGCATGTTGATAAACATGCTTAAGAGATATTTAACAAAAACATAACTAAACAATGAAAACAACAAATCATTAAGGGCACGAAAGAGTATTTAGGCAACAAAAGTATTCAATCACCAAGTATACGAAACAAATAATGAAACTTGTGATCACAATAGATAATGATTGATATGATTAGCCAAGAAGTTCGATAGAATAAATGGTAAGGGCTAGATACGAGACGACAAGATACAATGGAAAGAGTATATGGAATTCAAGGAACTAATAGGTAGGTTCAAGCATATGAGATAAATCACGACATCGAATCAACATCAGCTCATAATTCAATTAAGAGGATCGGCTCAATACCAAATCAACAACTCATACTTCAAGAACCGATTCATAACCCAACCAATAACCAATCCAAGGGAATCATCAATAAATAACTCAAAGAATATGGAAAGCGAAGTGAATCTATGTATGAAGACATAGCTCATGGCTCAATACCCAAAAGAATCAACAGGAATACATGGAAGAAAGGAATAGCATACAGATACATTTTACAAGTATAATAATAGATGATATAAGCTTTAACAATTACTCGGAAGAACCCCCACGCAGTAACACCTCCCGCTCCATCACCTGCAACCTGCACATTTAGAAATATGTGGAGGGCTGAGTACATTGATTGCACTCAGTGGACACATGCCCAAATCATACAATAATATATGTAACGTCAGTATATTCACACAGCAAACACAAGGGTTTTAGAGATATACTTGTGATTGCTAAATAAGATTTTTCCTCACCGGGCATGCCCAACTCATTCATGGTACCAAACATCAATTCTTATCAACATTCATCCAAGTGATACGGGAGTGGCCACTCGCCGTTCACTGTTACCAGTGGGAGTCCCAACTGGCCCAAAAGTGCACTAGGTCCTGCATCCTTCGCAGAGGAATACATTGACCCCGATCGTTATATCAAAAATTTTCAAGATAACATACATGTTATGGTACCAAAATCATTTTCACTGACGTAACACATTTATCAAAGCAAAACAAACATCATGCTTTCATTTGAGGAAAATTTCCGAAAAGAGATCATACTTTTTTTTTTATATAGTAAGAAAGCCCACCTTATATCAAGTAGGATCAACTGTTATTTAGTTCCACTCATGGATGCCCCTTTGACGTTCTCGTCGAGTCCTAGAACGAAAATAGTTTCGAGTTACTACGGCGTCGATAAATCGTTGTAGCGAGTTGCTAACTCTAGAATCGATACTTAGAGTACATAAAATTATCACATAATTCAAACATCAAATGATCAACAATAAACCTAAATAAACGAACTCGCATATGGAACGGTTCAATTAGATCGGGATTCAAAGACATACACGAGGTGGATTAAATAGGTTTTACAAAAAGCTGGCAGCTTGGTATGTCGAGAGGAAAGGTGCTTTAACCATAGTTCCAGTGTTCGGATTAGGCTCATTTTCATAAGACATGAAGCTAACATGTTAGGGGACATATATATGGAGAGAATTAGGCATAATCATATACCAATAGTCGCAGCGAACTCTTTAATTAGGCATTCGTACATAATTTTCAGGTTTGGCATCAAAATGTTCGCCGATTTACCACGGGTATCACCTAAGTTGTTAGGGGCTGAAATTAATCCATAAACTCCCTAACCTTCATTAATTATTGTAGTAATGTTCTTAAATAATCAGACCTACGAGGTCACAATTTATGTGGTGCCGAACATACTATGCATGTTAATGATCATGAAGAAATGCAACTATTAATGCTCTCATTCCATATCACCTAACGCAACCAAATTTTATCGAGACACTCTAAACATGCATATTAAGGTAAGAAATATGTCTCAAGGTATTTGGGTTTGGTTTGGTAGGTCATCGAGTTAAAAACGCGAATTGGTCAAAAGCTGCCCCAAATTGCATTTTCTATACTTAGGCAAATTAGCAATATTTTGGCTGAAATGAGACCATTTTGTAAAATACTTTAAAAATAAAAGTAGAATGATTTTGGACTTCTACCTTTTAGGTAAACAACTAGAAACTTCAAGTAATGACACCATGTAATTATGTTGGTCCCGGTTTATCAGGGTATAACTTGGCAGCGGAAAATGTGTTAGTTCGTTTCTTGCACTCTGCTGGTTACTCAGCTGACTGGGACCTTGTCAGCTGGTAAGTCAACTGGCAGTGAGTACTCAGCTGACTGGCAACTGGCTGGTCAGCTGGTAGCTCAACACTTAGAATATTTTAAGTCTGAGTTTGCACAAGTTATAGACCAGTTTCAGTTATACTCCAGTAATCAGTTACTGGGTTTTAAACAAGTGAGTAAATGCTGAAAGCAGTAAATAACAAGGATATTTTATAGTGGTTCGACCAACTGGTCTACGTCCACTCTCCAGTCGACTCACTGGAAATTCACTATAAGAGCAATCAGGTACAAAGTTCCTACGATCTATCTCCAGCTGGTAGATGCCCCGTCTACCAGTCCACTGGATCAACCGCTCCCGGTCCTTGTCCTTCTTCAGCTCTCGTCAGATGGATGGAGTGCGAGCACGTCACTTCAACCTCCTCCTCTGACTGGTTGGGTGTTGAGTTCTCCCAAGAACGTGACTCCTTTACGGCAAACTGCCCGTAATAGCTCAAGAGCTGGCTGGCTCTAGAACTGCTGTGAACTTCCTCAGAGAGAGAAAGAGCACAAAAGAGATCAATAACTCACAAGCTGGAAGCTTGAAGTCTCGTGTTTGAATAAATCAACACACGGATAGCCTTTAGAGAGGCCTCGAAAGTTGTATGCTTTTATTTGCTTGAGCGTAATAAATTTCAGTCTTTCGGTAGGTGAAGAGTATTGAATGTTGATGGATCCCAGGTATTTATAGACGAGGGATCCCATTCAAATCTACTAGCCGTTTGGACACATCCGGAAAAGTCTCTGTCTTCGCATGTCCTTCTGACGGCGGCAGGTAGGAATTTCCGGAAAGCGCCATGCTTTTGTCCACTTTATCTGACACAGATCTCTTTGTGTCAGAACGGCTCTTTAAGTCAGTACGAGGAATCGGAACTGGTGTCTTGAACTGATAGACTTTAAGGTATCCTTCCTTAAAGTCATACTTTGTCAGTTTATTCCTCAGACGAATCTTCTTTTTGTCTCTAAGATACTGGGAGAGTGAATCTTGAATTCTGCTGGTAACATCCGACTGGTAGATCATTCTGGTGATCTTGTGCTGGCAGTCTCTGCTGGTGACTTACGCTGGCACAATCTAAGTCTACCAATATGTCTGATGTTAACCCTTTCTTGGAATCTCCCATGACTGGTGGCTTCACCGCTGGTGAATAGTGTCAGCCAGAACACATATTCTGCTGGTAAGATTTCTCAGCCTCCTGCTGGTGAAATCTTCCCAACTGGTGAACAGTAACCAGTCAATAGCTCTACTCCATGCTGATGAACAGTGTCAGCATGAGTCTTTGTCAGTCGCTTTTGCTGGTGAGACTTCTCTCAACTGGTAAGCACATCTCATGCTGGTGAACAGTAGCCAGCATGAGTCTTGATCAGCTACGACTTAAAACTCAAAAGACCTAAACAGGACTTTACATTTGAGACTAGAGTTATTCTAGAGACAAACTGACGCTGGTTGGACTTAGGATTTGATCCACCAAAACACTTAAACACCAAATCAAAGATCTAAGCTATCAACTGGGGAAGGGAAACTTAGATAATTTTCCCAACAATTTCCCCTTTTTGGTGCGATCAAAGCCTAACCAGCGAGCACTCAGCTGATGAGGAAAGTTACAGAATATTTCAGGGTTTTACAAGTAAACCTATCAGATCTAAACCCATGAAAATACTTCCTCACATCAGCTCTAACCTAAGGATCTTCCCCCTCAAACTGGGAGAGATATTGCTCGATTAAATTATGAAGTAAGAATCTGAGCCAGGTTAGAATTAAAAAATACCAAATGGAGTGCTGGTGCTGATTACACAAAATGTGTAAGTTCAGCTGGTAAGTAAAAATCAGTAGACATTAGTTGGACAATGAGAAATTGTCGTCAACCCGTCAGTAATCAATCCATTAATGATGTGAAATTACAAGTACAGGAAGGACAACTGACTAGTCTAGACTGGTACAAAATTACTTACACAAAAAAAAATGAAGAGTACAAGACCTATGGCTGAGATGAGGATCCAGGTGATTGACTGCGATTTGCTAAATTCCTCAAGATCTCTGTAAGAGCCGCCATATCTTGTTCCCTCTTCAAACGCTCCTCAGCAGCAATGCGACGCTCTTCTGCAGCAAGCCGAGCCCTTTCCTCCTCAGCGACTGCTCGCGCCCTTTCCCCCTCTTGGATCCGCACCAAAAAGGAGTTCACCCCAGAGGTGAAGGCCTCCATTTGTTGCGCCATCTCTGCTCGGAAGGAAGAAAAGCGCTGGTCCATCCTGGCATCAATGAGAGCAACCAGTTGCGCAGGCGGATGGACCTCGGAGAGAGGCTCTGCTGACAGCGCCAGAGAAGTAGAGAGCACATCAGATGAGGCCTCAGCCATCTCAGTGTCAGCTCCAGTTGGCCCCTCTACGACTCGCTCTGCAGCGGCTGCTGGAGCATCTGCTGGTACTGCTGTTGCTGCTGCTGCTGACTCCTCTTCTGCGGCTGACTCCTCCACCAGCATCTCAGCTGATGCTGGCGGGAATTGTTCGGAAACGGTGGGTGTATCAACTTCCACCACATGCCAGTCGATGTGTTCAAGGGATACAACATTGGGAACACCAGCGACTGCAGTGGTCAGCCACCAAGGGCGGGATGGATCCTCCTCCACCACATGATCAATCAGCAATGCAGTGGCCGCCATGTCGAACAAGATGCCAAAGTATGGGAGGATCGTCGGGAGAGCTACCAGTATCCCAATGCGTCTGAGCGCGTATATCATCTGGTAGCCACGGCTGGATCGGTGGAACTGGAGAAAAGGTATGGCGATTTTCCTTGGTCGCGGAAGGCCGGAGCTACCAGTCAGCCTGCGGTATGTAGCAATTTTCTCCATACGGCGCTTGATCCGCCTGACCGACAGCTGCTGGGGGCTATCAGCATCTGTATCCATGAAGGAGTTAGCCCACTCCTCTTCCGCACGCCAGTAACCCAATCCAAGCCTGGCATAAAGAACCGCCCTCTTCTCCACCGTCAGCTGGCGGTGGCACCGGTCGAAAATTTTCCACCGCCGGAGCTCCAGGCAGAGATCCGCGTTCTCCCTCCACAAATCCTGGAAGTCGTCGAATAACTCCTCATCGACGACGTCCTCCACTTCTACTGAGATATTCGCAGCATACTCGTACAGAGTACGATTGAAGTACTCTACTAGCTGCAACGGCAAGCACCAGTCATATATCCTCATGGCGTAGACTGACTGGTGGGGAAGGCCGCTGGTGGGGATGATATGGAACATGGAGAATTCTGGCACCCTTGAGTTGTAGAATGCCAGTTCCCCGCGACGCTCCCACCTATGGACTCCTGTCACTTGCGCCTCGTAGGTCTCCTCATCAATCTGATGGTAATGGTGGACACCCAGCATATAAGGTTGCCTGTGACGGGGCTCTGCACGTGCTGGTGTCGAGGAGGATGCCGCTGGTCGCCCGGATGTGGATGTCGAAGCATCTGAGGAACGGGGGCGACTGGCACGAGCTTTAAGCTCAGCCTCGAAATCGGGAAATAAATCCTTGGGCTCCATCCTCTGGATAGTAGAGCGCTGGACTACTGGTGGCTGCTCCTCATCTTCAAGATTGATCATTGGAGCCTTGTCAGCAGCCTTGCCACCAGTTTCTACCTCCATCTCAGTGGCTTGCTCCTCCACCACTACCTTCTCCTGATCCTCAGAAGAATCCGCCAGTTTTACCGGGATGGTCGCCCGTTCTTCTACTCCTCCGCTGGCTTCCCCTTGCGCAGTCAGCGGGTCTTCCGCAGCTCCTCCACTGGCTTCCCCTTGCGCAGCCAGTGGGACTTCTTCATCACCTCCACCACCCCCTTGCGCGGGTGGAGGGACTTCAGCCACTTCCTCTTCCTTGTAATCATCAACCAGATTGAATACCTCTTCGTCAGTGCCCAGCACCACCAGGTGTTCAAATGTCTCTTCAGAAAGGAGCTCGCCTTGCGGTGCTGGTGCGGATCGGTTGGCACTCAGAATTTCATGGGCTTTCCCTTTGCCCCTGGTCGCCAGCCTCAGTTGCTCCTCTATTTTCTCCTGGCGCCTGGCCTCAGTCTCAGCCTTGATCTGAGCAAAGCGCTCATCCCTGGCCGCCAGCTCCGCCTCTCTCTTCTGCTTCGCCAGCAGAGCCCGGAGCCTTGACTTGGCCTGCTTCTTCCTCACCAAGGAAGCACTCCTTGCCCTCTTGGCTTGCTCCTCAGCCTTCTGCGCCTTGGTCATGACTCGCTTGCGCTTGCGAGTCATCTTCTCCAGCGTCTCCTCCTCAGTCAGCCCTAGTAAGTTCTTCTTGACTGGGATGGAGATTTTCCCAGATTCTGGATTGTATGCCACGGCGTGCGGGGGCTGCTGGTGCTGAGAGGTCTTCGCCTTCTTGCGGGAGGGCTTCTTGGTGACTGGCGCCTGCTGAACTGGCTGAGGGCGACTGCCAGAAGCCTCCACTTCCGCCTCCTCCATTTGGGTAAAAAGAGACTCGGTCTCCATCTTCCTTTTCAACTCGCCCCTTGCCTCCTCCGTCAGCGGCTGTGCCATGACTGGCACCTGTTCCCCCTTATCCTCCTCTTCTTCCTCCGAAACAACCGTGGCTGGGTCGACTGCTGTCTTTCCCTTCAGCCTCCGCGGCTTATGGTAGTCAGGGCGGGGCAGCTTTGCCTGCTCCTTGGTGGGCGGAATGAAATCCGAACTCACCAGTTGCTCCCCCTGGTCCACTCCATCTCCAATCTCCATCTCCAAAATATGGCTGATCCGCAGCCCAAAGGATACGGAGTGAGTGAACGTCCCATCAAATGCAATGTTGATGTTGCGATCAACATTCTCCAGCAGTCTCCCGAAAAAGAACTCGGCCCAGTTCCCTTCCACTCCATCCACCAGCGCGCACATCACGGAGAATTTGCGCAGGCTCAACTCAGCATATGAGCCAACTTCGCACTGCAGCATCCTGACGACGATGTCGCACACCATCTGCCACCAGTCGTCCATCTCCGACTTCCGCATTCCAGTGCGAAAACTCGTCACCCCCTCCCTCTTCCACTGAGCCCACCGCCTCCTGAACTCCTCTACATTGTTGTGGAAGTAGGTGGCTATCTCCATTCCCTCGTTCCTCAATCCGAACAAGTCGGCGAGGTATTCGGCGCTGACAGTGATCAGATGGCCGAAGACGGAAGTGGTGAAGGACTTCCTCCCGTCAGCAATCACGGCCCGTGCATAGAACTCCGCCACCATATGCGGATGGAAGGTCTCGGGCCTTGCCGTCAGATATTGTCGAAGGCCTTCCCGGTCGATCATCTCGATCAACTCCGCTCCAAAATTCTTGCGCGCCAGCTTCTCGTTCAGAATTTTTTCTTTCTGAACTTGCGCCGCCCTGATTTGCGCGTTCGAGAGTTGAGCCCTGGTCGCTGGTTTGTTCAACTGAACCAGGCGGGCGAATGGAAGTGTGTAGTCTATATCGTCCATCTGTGTGATGCCAGTGTAAGTCGGCATGTGTGCCTCTGCAATAGGTAAGTCTGGTGAACCAGACGAAGAAGATGTAGATGTAGATGGAGGGTTATCAGCAGGAGGTTGAGAAGATGATGCCATAACTTCAGAAAATATCAAGGAAGTTGAAGGAATATGAACAGATTTAGGGTTCTGAAATTTGGGATTGTAAAGGTTAATCCGATGAGGGGTCTCGAGTATTTATATTCGAGTCCATGCAAGATCAGACAACCAGGATCAACGCTCAGCAAGCGGGGATCGACGGTCATCAGCAAGCCCGTTTCCCTGTGTTGGCGAGTGCGGTCGTGCTGACGTGCGTCACGACGTGGAGCTGACGTGGCGCGCAGCAATTGGTGGCAACCAAGAGTCGGACTGCGCAGCCACTGTGCACATTAAATGTGGCATTAAATGCCGCATTAAATTCTCAGGTTCGCACACGCCAAGGATTTGAACAATCCCGCCTTTTCTGAGACAGCTGGTATGACTGGTCATCAGTAGCATATACCAGTTGCATACTTCCCCCTAACTGGTTGGCCTCTCCATCAGTTAGCAACTGATACCACTTGCTGATAGTACTTGCTGCTGGCAAACTTCCATCAGTTATCAGCTGGTAACTGGAAAGATGGAAAATTGAGCGCTTGGACTCAATTTTATTCCGCATAATCTTCTCTTCTCTTGGAATTGGGAGCTGGGACCCAATTTCGCTTCAACTGATGGCCTATGCTGGCAAGATTCCGCCAGTAGACACCACTTGTTAGATAGAGATACCACTTAAATAAAAACAACTAAGAGCTTGGACTTAGTCGTAATCAGCGTCCTCCAGAATATCAAGAACAGAATGAGAGCTGGGACTCATTCTTCCTCATCATTGGGGCTCACATCAATCTCCATAAGACCGAGTTTGATGCACAACTCCTTGAATCTTGCTTCTGGCAGTGGCTTGGTGAAGATGTCAGCCAGTTGATCTTCAGTTCTGATATAGTCCACGCTGACATCCTTCTTCTCGACATGATCACGAATGAAGTGATGTCGAATATCTATGTGCTTGGTTCTGGAGTGATGAACCAGATTCTTCGTGATGCACATAGCACTGTTGTTGTCGCAATAGATTGGAACACAGCCAGTGTCCACTTCATAATCCTCCAGTTGTTGCTTGATCCAAATTATTTGAGCACAGCAACTGGCAGCGGCAACATATTCAGCCTCAGTGGTAGATGTAGCAACTGAGTGCTGCTTCTTGCTAAACCAACTGATTAGCTTGTGTCCTAGAAACAGACACGTACCACTGGTACTCTTTCGGTCAATACGGCATCCAGCGAAGTCTGAATCTGAATATCCAATGAGTGTAAGCTCATCATTCCTGGGATACCTTATTCCAAGAGATTCAGTCCCCTTCAGATATTTCACTATCCTCTTTGCAGCTTCCATGTGTGACCTTTTCGGATTGGCTTGAAATCTGGCACACACTCCGACTGAGAACGATATGTCGGGTCTGCTGGCTGTGAGATAGAGAAGTGATCCAATGATTCCTCGGTAAATGGTAGGATCAACTGATTCACCTTGCTCATCAAGAAATATTTGACAACTGGTGCTCATAGGTATTCTGAGGGACTTAGTTTTCTCTGGGCAATATTTCTGGATTAAGTCCTTCGTATACTTCCGCTGGCTGATAAAAATTCCATCAGCTGACTGCTGGACCTGGAGTCTGAGAAAGTATGTTAACTTGCCCATCATACTCATCTGAAATGATGTCTGCATCAGTTGAGAAAACTTCTCGCAGAGAGTTATATTCCTTGATCCGAATATGATGTCATCTACATAGATCTGCACCATTAGCATGTCACCACCATCCTTGAGAAGAAAGAGAGTCCTATCAATCTTCCCTTTCCGAAATCCATTGCTGGTGAGGAATTGTGACAGCGTTTCGTACCAAGCCCTGGGCGCCTGTTTCAATCCATACAGGGCCTTTCTCAGCTTGTACACCTTGGTGCCAACTTCAAAGCCTGGAGGTTGCTCGACATATACCTCCTCTTTTAGCTCGCCATTCAGGAAGGCGCTCTTCACATCCATCTGGAACACTGTGAAGCCGTGATACGCTGCATAAGCAAGGAACAGTCGTATCGCCTCCATTCTGGCAACTGGTGCGAAGGTCTCATCGAAATCGATCCCTTCACACTGCCTGTAACCTTTGGCGACTAATCGAGCTTTGTTTTTTACTACAGTGCCAGTTTCATCTCGCTTGTTCTTGAAAACCCACTTGGTGCCAATCACTGACTGATGTGATGGTCTCTCCACCAAGTCCCAAACGTTATTGCGAGTGAATTCTGCAAGCTCCTCTTGCATGGCATTGATCCAATTGGCAGATTCGAGCGCCACTCCTATGGAAGTAGGTTCCATTTGAGAGATAAAACAACTCAGGAGCGCACTGCCGTGTCGAGTCTTAATAGAACTTTCCGGATCACCGAGAATAGCATCGGTTGGGTGATCCCTCAGCCATTTGGGAGGACCAGCGACTGCTGGTGCCGGCTGTGAACTAGGTTCATCTGTCTTGACGACTGGTGCTTCCACATTTCCACCAGTCGGAGCTGGAAGAATAACTGGCGGTTGAACATCACCAGTTGGAACTGGAACTTCAACTGCTGGTTGATTTTCACCAGTTGGAACTTCTTCATCAGCTTCTCCGTCTGACTGGCTTCCTGAACCTTCACCAACGTTGTCAGCATCAGCTGGAACATCCACTCCAGCTGGTCCATTACTGCCTTCTTCTTCAAAAAGGCCAGTAGGGATTCCCCCTAGATTGTTGCTTGGATCACTCAGAGAGATTGAGTGAAAGGTCTCAGCAAGGTCATTTGCATCACCGACCCTCTCAGGTTGCTGATGGGCACCTGAGGTAACTGGTTGAGAAGATGATCCATTCATAGGTCTAGTCGAACCAGTTGGTTGAGCATCGGAAGAATTCCTGCCCAACTGGTTGCTGACATCCTCGACCTCAGGAACATCTTCAGCCAGTTGGCGTAAGGTCCTGCGCACTAAAGTAGCTTCATCAAAAACAACATTGCATGTTATTTCCACAAGCTGGGTAGTCTTGTTAAATACTCTATAGCCCTTGTGAGAGGGATGTCCATATCCGACAAACACACCCTCATCAGCCTTAGGCGAGAAAGCATTTAACTTCGACTTCCCATTATTATGGATATAACATGGTGAACCGAATGCACGAAGATGAGCTATAGAAGGCTTACGACCAAAGTACACTTCGTAGGGAGTTTTCTGGAGTCTGTCGTTGATCCCGCTTCTATTCTGAGTGTAGCAGGCAGTCACCAACGCTTCTCCCCAGAAACTCTGTCCCAAGCCGGACTCAGCCAGCATGGACCGGACTGCTTCTTTCAGCGTCCTGTTCCTACGTTCTGCCAGTCCATTTTGCTGCGGTTGCCTTGGTGTAGATCTCTCATGCTTGATCCCGACCTCCGCGAAAAAATCCATCAGCGGACCGTTGCAGAATTCAGTCCCATTGTCCGAGCAAATTCGCTTCACTACTGCTTCGCGTTGCTTCTGCGCTTGGATGATCAACTCAGGAAGAATCACCTTCACCTCATCCTTTGTCCTCAGCAACTTGACCCATGTATAGCGCGAGTAGTCATCAACTACTACCAGCGAATATCGCCTTCCTCCAATGGTTTGCGGCGTTACTGGTCCAAACAGGTCCATATATAACAGCTCAAGTACCTGACTGGTACTGGGGCAAACAGGTGACTGGCTCTTGAAGGACTTCTTGGTTTGCTTGCCTTGCTGGCATGCCTTGCAAATTCCTTCCTTCTTGAACCTGCCCTTGGGAAGACCATCTACAAGATCATGCTTGGTTAGATAGTTAATAGTTTTGAAATTCAAATGAATTAACCTTTTGTGCCACAGCCAGTTAGTCTCCATGGAGCTGGTGGCTACAAAGCATGTATCAGTCTTCCCGCTTTGCCAGTCAACGACATAAAGGCCTCCTTTCCTGACACCTCTCAGCTTGGTCTCACCAGAATCTTCATTCTTGATCTGGCACCCAGACTTGTCAAACACAATGGTATAACCATTGTCGCACAGCTGACTGATGCTCAGGAGGTTGTGCTTCAGGTTGGTAACAAGGGATACGTTCACAATTCGGACATCATCTTTTTCTATTCATCCCTTGCTGATAACTCTGCCCTTGGAGTTATCACCAAAGATAACAGGAGGTCCTCTGATCTTGGTGAGCTCTGAGAACAGGAACTCCTCACCAGTCATATGAGCGGAGCAACCACTATCAATGATCCACTCGCTCGACCTCTGAAGCTGACTTGCATGACCTAGTTCCTGCAAGAAAAATAGAATCATTTAGGTCCCCGATCATCAGCGGGTCCTGCAGGGTTAGATCTCTGGATCATTCCTTTCGGAATCCAGACTTGTGTGATCTTCAGCTTGGTGTTACCCTTGCTGACATCACCTGTGGCCTTTCCCTTCCTTCTAACATAATGCATGGTTTTGGAAGGTGTGGCTGTGTGTG
>JAPKLW010000532.1:417435-465854 GCA_026898455.1 Plectranthus barbatus
CATTTCATTGAATATTGCCTTATTATTAAATCGGGGCGTGACAAAGTTGTTTCATAATGTTTAGTACATAAATATTCGAGCAACGTATTAAACATAATCAAGCAAATTTCTCATTTCTCACAGAGGATTTTTTTTTCTCACCGGGTGAGAAGAGACTTATGATGACATATGCGGATAAATTCCCATATGAATATTTTAGTGCAATTTTATATGCATTTTTGTTAAATGAATAAAATTGTGCATAAAAAAATATATAGAGTTGGGATATAATGCATAAATACATAATTTTTTATATAATGCACATATGATAGTTACATAATGCTTATAATTTTAGTTAAAGTGAAAGACAAAATCTAATTATCCTATAATGCATATAAATTTACTAAAATAACACAATTTATTAACTCTTGAGAGTTGCATCAAAATCTGAAAGACTGACATTTCTCATCATAAAAGACATTCTCATTTCATCCACCCTCTCTCTTATATATCGGATAGTGATTACTTGTTAACAACTTCTTATATGTTAACATGTTGGACAAAAAATGCATTAGTCCATGGCTAAAAAGTGCATAAGCTAGTGCTACAAAAATGCAGCTACTTGAATCATTTTATAATGCAAAATGGATGCATTTGAGTATTTATAATAAAAAGCATCAATTCCACAAGAAGAATGCATAATTTATTTTTAATTTTTTTGCACTAGTTGATCAATTTTTCAGCCCATGATAGATGCATTTTGTATTCATATTTTTGCATTTGGGGAGCTACTCTTTCTATATATGTTTCCCAAATTTGTCAAACATTGGGATATAATTTTCTAAAAAAAAAAAAGCTAAAGGTAAATTTTAGAGTTAAAATCGATACATTATGATAAAACTCATAGCTTTCTTTATATAATTAAGTTAATTAGTGTTTCAAACCCTAATGAAAGCTCCGAATATGAAGGACATGTGTGGGAAGTGGAGGCATGAAAGCATCAGAGCCAGGGGAAAACTTATATGCTAGCATTTCTGTTGAACATCCAAAGTTAGGGAACATGTTCACTGCTTCATTGACAGCAAAGAGAGTCTTCTCCTTCTCCTCCATTCCACACGATCTTGAAGCATTCTTCTGGTTGATGCCCCACAAAATCTCAATTACTGCCTATTGGAATGTAAGTAATGCTGCTTTTTTTTTTTTTTTTTTTCTTACAAATGCAGCCTTTCACTAGGATTAGTTATTTATTTATTTAATTTTTGAGGGCAGACTACGATTAGTCTTTATATAAGGGTAAATAGGGATAATACTCTGATTTATTGACACTTTCGAGAAAATACATCAATATATTGTCTATTTTTTACTTTCAACTATGAATTACACTAAAACGAGTTTATAACACCATTAATTATTGACGATTCAGCAATTAAACGTCACTTGGCATCCCAACGCTACTTGGCATCCTATGCGGCAAATAAAAACAACATCGTTTTATCATTTCTTTCTCCATGATTCTTCGAACAAATGGTTAAAAAACCAAATCCATGTTAGACTATATGTGAATTTGCAATCTTATTTTAACATGATAATAAAATGAAGTCATTTTTATTTGCCGCATGGAATGCCAATTGTCGTTTACTTGCTGCTCATTCTGGTGTAATTCATATGCAAAAGTAAAGATAATGTATTTTTAACTAACAATAATATATTGAGGTATTTTCCCTAAAACGTTAATATTTCAGGGTATTATCCCCTATTACCCTTTAAATAACTCATTTACAACATTTATATGTAGACAGTGGATTTGGTGCTAAACACTCACTGTGTTATATACGAATAAATGACATCTTAAATCAATGGTCTGGAATTAAATTTATTTACAATTTTATGCTGTTTTGTATCTAAATATTATGTTAAGACAAATTACATTTATTTCTTAAAAATTTATTTTTTTTCATCTCAAATGGTGCGATTAATTTAAGTACTACAATGTATTAATATTTATTGTAAACTTTATTTTTAACCCTCTCTATATATAAATAGAAATGTTTATAATATTTAATGCGTGATGGGTAGGCTGCTAAGCTGTGGTGGAAAAGTGTCCCATTCTATGAGCATCCAAGAAAAGAGAATCCAGGCTATAGAGACGAAGCAGTTGCTCGATATGAAGGAATTCGATTTTGTAGTGCATTTGGAGCTCCTACACATCCGACAATTGATCGTTGCTTCATGTGGAAAGACGCAAAGTGGCCTTGGTTCTGAACAAATTTAATATATACTATCTGTGGGGCAACTCCATTTACGAATATATGTATTTATATTCATATATATACTCACGTGGATATGATATGATAATTATATAATAATTAAGAATATTGTATTAAATTGACACCATATGCATATTGAATCATGAATATAAGATCAGATGAAAATTTTTCCACGTGACTAAAATAAGATCCAAATTTGTCCCCTTAATAATGTGTTTAAACACGAATACGATATGACCTATTTAGCTTTAAGCACTAATACGATAAGAACCTGGAAACTTAATATGATAACATGTTATTGACCTGCTACGAATATGACACGAAGTTTTAATAAAAATATGGAGGGTAACTTGAACGTGATATGTTATCGGATAATATGACCCGACAAAGAAACTTTGTGTACATAACGGGTCGATAGAATAGCAATCTAATACGAACAAATTGCCAACACTAAATACAGTGAATGAAAATGCACTAATGCACCATGTAGGAATGGTGCATTTATTACTTTATAGTTAAGTGTCTTCTCCTTTTGAACATGTACAGTTCAATGTTGAAACTATAGGAAACTTTGGAGGAATTATCTTAGATATTGATACAATTTGGGAGTGAGTCATTCATGAGGTGGTGTCGACTGACTTGGATGGAGAAGCATTTGGATTACTTGAACTTGCCATTGATAAACGCAGTGAGGAAATATAGTAATGTTCTCTGATTTAGGAAAGTTCTAAAAGGAATTTTCAGATAATGCTTGCCGAAGAAGATGAACATTTATATCGTAAGCTTCAGCAAATAATATGCGGCTGGAATTGCTACGATGGTTCAAATTTAATGGGGTTAGGGAAAGGTCTCGGTTTAAGCACACCTAAATAGTTTAGGCGGGTTTTATTCATTAACCCAAGCCAAACCCATCTAATATACCATAATTGGGGATTAATAAACCCTATTTAGGATGGGTGAACTCATTTGGGTATGAATAAAACCTGCTTAAACCGTTTAGGCGTGCCTAACGCAAGTTTTAGCGATGGGGTTGATTTTGGTTAGGATAACCGTGCTTGATCAGTTTGAAACCCACTAATCATGTTGACGTCTTTTGCGAAAAGTAATCTGATGTGGCAACATCTCTTTGATCTCTTCGTCTAATCGTTCTGCATTTCATTAACTGTATCCACAGAGCGGATTTGACAGCAAATATGATTGATATGGTTGTCTGGATTACTAAGAGCTTAAACTTATCTATATTCCGCATACGTCGATATCTTATAAGTCCATGACTGGGTATTTGGGGGGCTAAGTCATATTCAGCATAAATCACAAATTCATAACTAATAAAAGCCATCCTATTTGTTGTGAATTGAAGCAATTGCGACACAAATAACTAACAGAAAATACAAGAACACAAAGAATTAAAGTGGTTCGAGCTATGCTCTACATCCACTCTTCAAGCCTCCTCGGTGATGATATTATTATGGTGAAGAAAATACAAAGTATGTGACAATTACAATTGGTGGGGAGCAGAGGTATTTATAGGGAGATATTCCTAATCACATAAGGAATATAAAACCTAGATACGGTAAGATATATCTAAACCTAAATCTATCTAAATAGATTTATTCCTATCCAAATCTAATACCAATAAGGATAAATCTTGTCCAACAAGGAAACAAGATATACACAATATATTTTCCATATCTATCCAACTCGAACTGCTCCTCGAGTTCCTCGACCTACAGAACTCGACCCACTTTACTGGACTAGTCTCCTCGACCCACTCGAACTACTTCCTCGAGTTATATTGAGACTACTCCAACAATTCTCCACCTTAGGCTCAATATCACCTCGGCTTGGCACCTCCTCTTCAGTTCGACTTCAACAGTTTGACCAGTTCCAAATAGTACTCAAACTTAGTACTTGGAACTGGCTTCGTGATCATATCCGCAGGTTTATCGAGTGTATTGACCTTGTGCAGCTCGACCTCTCCGGCTGCCACCACATCTCTAATAAAATGGAACTTTACATCAATGTGCTTAGTTCTCTCATGGTGAACGTCATTCTTTGCCAGTTGCAAAGCACCTTGATTGTCACAGGAAACCTTCATCTTTCCTTGATCAATCCCCAGTTCATTCATGAATCCGAGCAACCACAGACCTTCCTTAATCGCTTCGGTCAAGGCAGTGTACTCCTCCTCCGTCGAAGATAAGGCAACAACCCTCTGCAGACTTGCTCTCCAATTAATCGTTGTTCCATACGATGTGAATACAAAACCCGTCAATGACTTCATCGTATCCATACATCCTGCATAATCCGAGTCCAAAAATCCTTCGACTGGGAGCCTCAAGCTCGAACCATCATCCTCGAAGACTAGACCCTTTCCAACTGTCCCTCGAACATACCTGAGGACCCACTTCAGAGCTGGCCAATGCTCTTTCCTAGGTTCGGCCATGAACCTACTAACCATGCTGAGAGCATAAGCAAGATCCGGTCTCGTACAAACCATAGCATACATTAATGAACCGACAATGCTCGCATAAGGAACACCTCTCATAAACTCCCTTTCCTCCTCGTCGAGTTTCCCAGCAGCACTCAACTTGAAATGAGCTGCTAACGGAGTGAGCACAGGCTTTACATCCTTCATTCCATGCTTCTCAAGAACTTTCATCAAGTATCCCTCTTGAGATAATTTGAGTTTTCTCCGAGCTCTGTCTCGAACTATTTACATACCCAGGATCCTTCGAGCACAACCGAGATCTTTCATCTGGAACTCCTGACTCAGAGCTTCCTTCAGTTCGGTTATCCCTTGCTTATCTCGACTCGCTATCAGCATATCATCTACGTACAGCAGTAGATAAATTCGAGTCTCCATATTTTCACCTCGAAAATACACACATGGGTCATGTTTGCATCGAACAAAGTCCTGTTGAACCATAAACTTGTTGAGTCGCCTATTCCACAGTTTTGGAGACTGCTTCAATCCATACAATGACTTCTTGAGAAGACAGACCTTCTCCCCGCTACCGGGTTCCTCGAAGCCCTCGGGCTGCGTCATAAAGATCCTTTCCTCCAGCTCCCCGTACAGAAATGCGGTCTTCACATCCAGTTGCTCCAACTCCATGTCGTACTGAGCAACCAGCGACAATATCAGCCTTATAGACCTTTGTTTCACCACTGATGCAAACACCTCTCCGTAATCCACACCTTCGCGTTGCATGAAACCTCGAGCAACTAGTCTAGCCTTGAATCTAACCCCAGAAACCTCTTGTTTCTTCTTGAAGATCCACTTACAGCTAACTATCGATTGCTTCTCCCCGGCTTATCCACCAACTCCCAAATGTTATTTTTCTTCAAGGAGTCCATCTCCTTCTTCATGGCATGGAGCCATTTGAGCCTCTCCTTACAAGTTATGGCCTCGGTATAGCTCTTCGGCTCAATATCATCCAGCTCTACCTCTTCCGCCATAACAAAGGCATATGCTACGACATCAGCATATCCGAAATGAGTGGGAGGTCTTATCTGCCTTCGTTCCCTATCTCTCGTGAGATTATAATCTTGAAGTGTACCTGACCCTCGAACCACCTCGATTTCGCCATCCACCTGAGGTACTCTCTTCGACCCATTGGTCTGCTCCACCTCAATCTCAACAACTGATCTATCTCCTTCGACCTTGTCAGACTGTTCCTCCGAAGCACCACCTTGTTTCTCAAGGATATTTTCCCGTTCCTCGGCCCCTTTATCCAGTTCTCCTACCAGCTCCTCCTTGAACGTCACATCCCTGCTAATGATGTAGGATTCGAGTCTACGGTCAACGAAATGAGTTGTTATTTAATTCGCAAGACCGTTCTAAGGGTATCAAAATAAATTCAATTAAATAAACCATGCGAATCCTATGCATGCTCCTACAAACTTAATTGTATAGGATGGATTAAGGGAAATACCTTTCTTCAATCGTTTGATCTACAGATCTAGATCGGAGAATGAATGATGAAGTTAGATCTGAAGCGGAATGGAACTCCTTCTTTGATTGTGTTCCTACAGATCTGATCTTCTAATCTGTTCCCTTGCTCCTTGGAAATCTGGTGAGGATTATCCACCAAGTTGAATCAGAAAGCCGGAGGATTTGATCAGAAAAATACCTCCTTCTGATCACCCAAAGTCGCCCTCTCTCTCTCAATATTCTAATTGAATATTAGTTGTATACTGTGGTGGCTACATCTGATCTGAGAGGGAAAGACTATTTATAGTATTAGGGTTTTGATAAACCCTAACCCTAATTGGGCTTGAGCAGTGTGTGGGCCAGACCAGGGATCAAATGCAAATAATAAAGTGGGCCCTCTTTATTAATTAATTCTTCCTTGTTCAACCCAGAACATAATTAATTAATAAAACATTGTTTTAACCTTCACCACGGTAACAATGTTGACTCGCCCCTTTATTACCACGTTATTAAGAACGGGTTGCATTAAACTAACATGATCCACATATTTAAGGTTTTAGACATTCATTAATTAATTTGGTTTATGACAATTAACCACAATTAATTAATATCTTATTTCCTGATTAGTACCACTCACCCCTTTTCTCTTATGCTTGAACAAATCATTCAGCCTATAGGACTTAGCATAAAGAACCTTGTGAGCTCATCAGGGAATGTCACCATCCTGAAACGGATATGCTTACCTATACATCCAGCCTAAGCAGACCCCACACAAATTGCCAACACCCAAAGTGCAGGTATAAGAGTACATGTAAGACTCGCCACCATAGCATATCAAAGTGTGGTCAATCCGTGTGTGCCCCTTATCCTTCAGTAAGGTTTAAGATCATAGGAAGTATGTTAGGGATCTGGCTCATTCATATGTCAATGAGAATGGCACATCCCACTGTTGATCCCATCAATACATAAACATGTACTGACACATCAAGTAGCTAGGATAAGCCCACTTATGAACCGATGTGCCGCAGCTTAAACCAACAGCCTATCCAGGGACTATTTCAGTTGTGATACTGTTTATATCTCGCTAGGTCAAACGAACAATATGATCCTCTGTGATCTCCTACACACCATATGGTCATCCCTATCTACGAGATAAAAGGATATTATAGTTCGTTATATGTTCACATTTATCAGATAGCGAGAATTGTTTATGTAACACATAAATGAAGGGTATACAAACAATTAATCATTTATGCTTTCTGTATACAATCCCAACAAATGATGCACTTTCTTACATCCGGCTCGAGACACCATAACTTGTACCCTTTCACACCTTCGGGGTTCCCAATGAATATGCATTTCAATGCCCTCCTCCCAAGCTTATCTCCTTTGATGTTTGCATAAGCCACGCAACCAAAAGCTTTGAGGTTGCTAAAATCCGGAGGATGACCAGACCATATTTCTTTTGGTGTCTTGAAACCTAGTGCAGTCGAGGGGCACCGGTTGATCAAATAAACTGCAGTAGTCACTGCTTCTGCCCAGAACGATTTGGGTAACTTCGCACTGAACAGCATGCACCTCGTTCTTTCCAGCAACGTTCAATTGTACCTCTCCGCCAATCCGTTCTGCTGAGGTGTTCCAGCCACTGTCTTGTGCCTCGCAATACCGTGCTTCGAACAGTACCTCTCGAACTTCTTCGAGCAATACTCAAGGCCATTGTCAGTTCGCAGCCTCTTCACCTTCCTTCCAGTCTGATTTTCGATCAGCACTTTCCACTTCTTGAAGGTCTCGAAAACATCACTCTTATTCTTCAAGATGTAGACCCACACCTTCCTTGAGTGAACATCAATGAGGCTCATGAAGTACCTCGCTCCTCCATTCGAACTGACCCTTGAAGGTCCCCATAGATCTGAGTGGATGTAGTCCATAGTTCCTCGAGCTCTCTCTCGACCTACTCCGAACTTTACCAGGTGAGATTTCCCATAGATGCAATTCTCATAGAAATCCAGCTCTTTGATATTATCTCCGAGCAACAGATCTTGCTTCGATAACTCCTGCAGCCCCCTATCACTAACGTGACCGAGTCGCCTGCGCCACAGTACTGACTTGTCAACTGTCACTATCGAAGCCTCCCCGATCACCGTGCTCCCCATCAGAATGTATATTTCATTCCTTGGAGCTCCTTTCATCAAGACCAGGGATCCTTTGCACACTTTCAAAGTCCCAGTTTCCATCTTGATCGTGTAACCCAGTTCGTCGAGCATCCCCAAAGAGATCAAGTTTCTCTTAAGCTCCGGAACGTACCTTACACCTCGAAGTACTCTTTCTGTATTATTGTGCATCTTAATCCTCACTGAACCCATTCCAACCACCTTGCATGGTTTATTATTACCCGGAAGAACACTCGAGTTCTCCTGCTCCTTGAACCCTTCGAGCCATGACTTATTAGGTGTCACGTGGAATGTACAACCTGAATCCAATATCCATTCCCTCTCCGAGCGCTCATTCGAAATCACTAATGCCTCTCCAAAGTCATATTCCTGCTCAGCAACAGCTACATCCGCTTGTTGCTTCTGCTCCTGCTTTGTCTGCCTCTCTGGACAATCTCTTTTGATATGTCCCTTCTTTTGGCAGAGAAAGCACTTGACCTTTGACTGTGATCCTCGCTTTGGCCTCGACCTTGACCTCGAACTTCCCCTGTTGGAGTTCCTCATCTCCGGTCTTCCTCGAGCCGCCCTAGCCACCAAGCCTTCTCCATGAGAGTTCTCTCGCTCCTCATTCTTCTCATTTAACTCCTTTGAACTTAGAGCAGACTGAACCTCATCCATGGTCAATGACTCTCTTCCATACATTAAGGCTTCCTTGAAGTTTGAATAATTCTTTGGCAGCGCACTCAACAACATTAATGTCTGATCCTCATCTCCTATCGCCACATCGATATTTGCCAGATCGAGGATCAACTTATTGAACTCGTCGAGCTGCTCGTTGATTGGTCTTCCCTCTTGAATCTTAAACGAATACAACGATTGTTTAAGATAGAGTCGATTCGCCAAGGACTTCTTCATATATAAGGATTCCAGTTTGGTCCATACTTTCGCTGCCATTTTGTCCTTCGATACCTTCCTCAACACCGTATCTCCGAGACTCAGAATCAGCGCACTATGCGCCTTCGCAGTGTATCTTTCTTCTGTTGCTCCGTCATCGTGTCAGGTAACCCAGCCTCTCCCTTCAAGGCACCGTCCAAGCCTTGTTGTACAAACAACGCTTGCATCTTCAACTTCCACCTCGAAATTGGCTAAACCCATCGCAATCCTTCTCTATCCACATTCACCGCACCAATTTGTTGTGAATTGAAGCGATTGCGACACAAATAACTAACAAAAAATACAAGAACACAAAGAATTATAGTGGTTTGAGCTATGCTCTACGTCCACTCTTCAAGCCTCCTCAGTAATGATATTATTATGGTGAAGAAAATACAAAGTATGTGACAATTACAATTGGTGGGGAGCAGAGGTATTTATAGGGAGATTTTCCTAGTCACATAAGGAATATAAAACCTAGATATTGTAAGATATATCTAAACCTAAATCTATCCAAATAGATTTATTCCTATCCAAATCTAATACCAATAAGGATAAATCTTGTTCAACAAGGAAACAAGATATACACAATATATTTTCCGTATCTATCCAACTCGAACTGCTCCTTGAGTTCCTCGACCTACACAGTTCGACCCACTTTACCAGACTAGTCTCCTCGACCCACTCGAACTACTTCCTCGAGTTATATTGAGACTACTCCAACACTATTCTATGTACTCTTTTGTGATAAAGATATATCATAAATCTCAAGATACATATCACAAATATAGCAAATTGAGAGTTGGGAGTTTCCAATCATTGATATTTCAGTTTTTTTACAATTTTCAAGTTTTAATACACTTTAAGTTGAGAGAGAGGAGTAGAACGAGGGAAAAATTTTGAGCAACAGAGAAGTAATGTGAACACCCCAGAATCAGGTGAATCATCATCACTTTTATCCACATCATCATCAATTATCACTACGAGTGACTCCATTTCAACTCTCGACGATTGTCTCACATGATCGAAATTGCTCTCATACCATGTTAAATATGATAATGTAGTGGGAGAAAGTATAGGTAGAAATTGTTTATTTTATTTATTTCATATATATTGTGGTATATTTTGCTCGAACTAATTTTTCTTTCTAGCACTTTCCGGAGACTTCCATGTGACAATCCTCAAGCTCTTTCAGAAAATTTCCATAACTCCACAAATACAATGAATAAAAATGCAGTAATGCACCGATCTATGTAGATGAAATCTATCTATTCATTTTCTAATGCGTTTTTATGCATGCAATGGTGCGTTTATAACTAAATCTCACTTCTCGTCGGATTTTATTCTTGTGAACATATGCAATTACAATTTCATTTGAAAGATAATAAAGTTCTTTTAATGTGATATATGATGTGCAAAAAATTGATTTAAATAGAATGTGATATTAAACCCTTTGTTATTACCACAATAGCCCTCGTAATTAAGTATTTAATAATTAAAATTTAATTTTTGGGTGTTAATTTTTTTTTTTTTGTGAGCAAATAGATCTTACCGATCAAGGGGTGAAATTAATTAAAAATTATTATATGATCATGTGTAGTGGATCCGTGCTAATTAATTAATGCATTAGTTTGTATATAATGTTTATTAGGTAGTACATATATATTAGATCTTATGTATGATCTATTAGTATATTCTATTTATTTTGGTAGTATATTATGCTTCAGCGATTTGCATAATCACCCCTATTTAAAAGCGTAAATCAATTGAACTGAAATCTATATTTATATATATAATATATATATATAGGGATGCGATCCAGTGAGAACTACTCTTACCATAAGAAATAAGAACTAATCCTCGCCATTGATTTTGATGAATGAACGCTCAGGGTTTTACAAAAATTTTCGGGCATTTTATCTCAAAAACCTGCATTATAGGGTATTTTTGTTATTTTGTACTTATTTAAGATTCTCTTTGCATATTCTATTTCGACATGCATTATATATCTAACAAACATGCATTATATGCATAGGAAACATGCATTATATACCAAACACTCATTATATACCTAACAAACATCTTCCTACATTATAATATGGTATTACTCTTATTTTAGAACAATATTACTATCATTATACGATATTACTTCCTCCATTATATATGGTAATACTTTTGTTTTAGAGAAAAATTATATTACTTTCATTATAATGCATATGTTATTACTATATAATACATAACAAGTGCAAATATAATAATGAATGATGATTTCGCTGAAATAAACATGTTACATTTTATCTATCATATTCTGCATTATATATTGTAACTTCATGCATTATACTGTGCAATTGCATTCATTATATAAGAATTTATGTATTGTTACGAGAATTATGCATATTATATATGGTATTACTTTTATTTTAAAAAAAATTATATTACTTTCATTATAATTCATATGTTATTGCTATATAATACATAACACGTGCAAATATAATGATGAATGATGATTTCGCTGAAATAAACATGTTGCATTTTATCTATCATATTATGCATTATATACTATAATTTCATGCATTATATTGTGCAATTGTATTCATTATATAACTTCATGCATTATATTGACCTCAACATGCATTATATACCTAGCAAACATTCATTATATACCTAACAAACATGCATTATATAATAGTTAAATGATTGATGAGAAAAAAAATATTATAAAATTACCCTTTAATGCATGTTTTACTACACTATAATGCAGACAGGATTTATTTAATCTTGAGCGTTGGATCACCAATTGGATGGCCGAGATGAGTACTTATTTTCACATGGTAAGGGGAGTTCTCATATGATCACTACCATATATATATATATATATATATATATATATATATATATATAAGGGCGGAGACAAAATAAGATAAGTTTAGAGTTGCATTAACTGTTCATTAATTAATTGGTTAGTTCCTTAATTAATAAGTGAAACATTCTATTATTAAAAATAGTAATTATACACTTCTTATTTACATTAACATTTATGACTTAATCTATAATTGATATTTATAATTAACATATGACAAGTTTATATATTAGTGAATGTTGGAGGTCGATAATAAGCGACCCAACTATTTGGCCCAAGAAAAGGTCTAAATAGAGGCCCGTAAGTCAGACCCATATTATTTTGCACGAAAGCGAAGTATATTGGCCCAAAAGCAGCTCGAGCATCGATCGGCTAAGAGGACTTATGCAAAGTAGTTCGAAGAAGGAATAGTTCGCTCAAGAGGAATTCGATTTGGTCAAAGAGTGATTTAATGAGACAAGTTAATGCAATGGGAATATTGGGCGAACTGCCTAACGGTCGAGAAGAGCCATTAAAAGATGAAGAGTTATGATCGTGAGCTCTCCGCGAAAATGCCTAAAAACGCATGCGGGAGACCAGGAAGGCATTTATTGCCACCTGGCAGAATTATAGGGGACGTTAGAGTCCGAATGGGGCTTAAAAATACAAGTTGTAAATCCCTTTTTCGGGACCCAGCTATTACACATAATTTTACTAGCAATTTAAGTCAATTTCCTGTGTTCCTTCTTTTGTATAGCAAACTCAACGAGCTAGTGTATATATATATATATATATATATATATATATATATATATATATATTAAAGTATGGCCGGACGCAAATTAAGGAAATATTTAATTACATTAATGTTCATTGATTGAAGTTATTACTTAATTAATTATTAAGTTGAAACATTACATAATTGTATATAAAATATTAATATAAAAAGAAAGTAGATTATAACAAAATATGGTCATAGATATGTAGAAATTATTTCCTCCATTTTTTATTTACAATTAAATGTGTATCAAATCCAAATTTGATTAAACCTTAATTAATTTTTATTTTATTATCTATTACACGAACACTTCAAGTTTTGAGTTATTTACTAAAATTATAAATCTTATTTCATTAATTAATCAATTAAACAACAATTGAGTTTAAATTTTAAATAAAAATTTTTATATAGGAAATAAAATAATTAAAAATGTAGTATTAAGGCACTACACGTAAAATATATCAACATAAGAAAATGCATTAGAATGTAAAACTAAATAGTTAAATGATTGATGAGAAAAAAACCTAGCTAGAATATCACAATAGTGAAAAAGAAAAATTTTAATTTGAGATTATATTATATAGTTAAGTAATATTGTAAAAAAAAATATTAATATGTCACAGTATGGTAATAAATAAAATAAAATAAAATAATATTAAAATGTCACGATAAAGCATAAAAACTAAAATGTGAAAATATTAGAGTGTCACATTATAATGAAAAATAAAATAAAAAATAAAAATATAAAAATCTCACTATAATGCAAGCCAAACAAAAAATGTAATAAAAAATATTTATTCAGGAATTGTTTTACAAGACAAATAGTAAAGAAATGGATTGTTGTATGTTGTTTTAGACAGAGAAAGAGAAAATATAGAGAGCAAATTGTTGAATATAGGCCCATTAAATCCCCAGCCCACTACTCATCTACTTTAGCCCATTGCCCCTATTACCCTACTTGCCTATTGTGATATTTTCCTAATTGAAATCCCTTCAGCTTGCTATTTATTTTTTCCCCCAAGAGTGTTGCGCCATGGGTGTGTAAGAAAAAAAAAAAAAGAAAAAGCTTTGTGAAAAACCCATCTTCCAATTCCTATGTGCTGCACGTAAAGATACTCCCTTCCCATTCATCCTGCAGCATCGCTGAACCTTCGTGCCTTCGTCGCCTTTGTGCTTTGTGTGGTGGGTTGGGGGAGGGCTTAGTGTGGGTGCTTAGTGTTGGTTGCCCCGGTAGTACCTTCGCTGTATTTGCCGACGAACATCTATTTCTTCCTTTGTGGTCTCTGCGATAGGCGTACTTCGATTCATGTTGAGAGGGTTATTGGTGTGGGCGATCTGAGCCGAGAACTTCGCTGCTCCGTCGTACCACTGCTCTCTTCCGGGCTGTATTGTTGTTTCTTCTTCGTGGCTGATTCTTCGTGCTGCCCATCATCCTTGAGGCGCAAGTAAGTCGATGTACATTTAATTTTCAGATTTCTAACGTATCATTTTTCTTGTTACAAGCTTGCTGCTGCAGTTACTTTGGAGAAGGAGAACGGTCTACGAACATCCCAGACTAAACCACGGCGAGGGCGAGGATGAACGCCGACGACCTTCCCCATTGATACCCAACAGTGGTATCAGAGCCACGTTTGGAGGGAGGTTTGTCGGGCATCCCCGTCGTGGTTGCAACTCCTCCTCGTCTGCGCTCCAGAGCACGTAGGTAAGTCGGGTTACCTTCTCCTAGGGCTCCGCTCAGGTATAAGGCTTGATCCTTTGCTCTTTCAATTCCTTAGATCGGCCGACTGGCGCCGTAGGTGTCTTTCAATTCCTAGATCGGCCGACTGGTGCCATAGGATTTGGATATTGTTTGCTGCTGATAGTTGATTTAGGATTTCTGTGATCCTGGTGTTTCTGTGTTTCCGCTGTGAGTTATCTTCTGTTTTGTTATTGTATGCCAAACATGTCGTCTTCTCATTCGTTTGGGATGGTTCCATTTGATGGAAAAAATTGATTTTAATATTTGGAAAGAAAAGATAAAATGTGTTTTAATTCAGCAACGTGTATTTAAAGTTGTGGATCATTCTTATGCTCCTAATGAAACTGCTGATAAGAAATCTGAAATGAATGAACTTGCTCGTTCCTCTATAGTGCTCAACTTGACTGATTCTGTTTTAAGGAAAGTGGGAGTCATTGATTCAGCTAAGGATATGTGGGATAAGTTAAATAAGCTATACACTGATAGTTCTTTACCTAATAAGTTATTCCTGTTAGAGAAGTTTTTCACTTTCAAGTTAGACATGGATTTGAGTATTGATCAAAATTTAGATGAATTTACTAAGTTGATCCAGGATATCAGACTAACTAGAGACGAGACCATTGATAACTATAGTGTTGTGGCTTTGCTAAATGCTATCCCTACTTCTTAGAGTGATGTTAAATCTGCCATTAAGTACGGTAGAGACTCTGTAACGTTAGATACTGTAATTAATGGGCTTAAGAGCAGAGAGCGTGAATTAAAACTTGCTAAGAGTAAGGAGGATAGTTCTGAAGATAAAGTCATGCATGTTAGGGATAGGAACCCTAGTAAGAAACATGCCTCTAGCTCTAGTGGTGAGAGGAAGTTTAGAGGTGTTAGGTGGACTAAGGACTCTAGGAAATGCTATAACTGTGGAGAGTTTGGCCATTACATAAGAGATTGTCCCAAACCTCTTAAGCAAAATAAGGGTAAACAAGCTAATGTGGTGGTAGAGGAAGAGACTATAGGAGATGTTTACTAGGTGCTTTAGTGCCTTTAGTTTGAGGTGGAGCTTCATGTTGTTTCTTTGTGCCTTTGTGCTTTGTGTTTGTGTGCTTTGTGTATTCGTGCTTTGTGGCTTTGTGTTACTTGTCTTCTGTTGTGTTTGCTAGCTTTTCTTTGTGCTTCGTGGTCTATGTGCTGCTTTGTTCTAGGTGGAGCTTTTGTCCTTTTTCTTTTTGGTTAGTTTGTGCTTTCTAACCATGTTTGCTTAGTGTTATTTGCTTTGTGTTTCTTGTCTTGTTTGACTGTGCAGGTATCGGTACCACGGGGTACCGGAATCGGCGATGATGACTATAAGTCACAACCAACCCGTCAGAAATCGAAGTGTGCCATCAATGGGCCTAAGGTGGAGAATATTGAATATAGGCCCATTAAATCCCCAGCCCACTACTCATCTACTTTAGCCCATTGCCCCTATTACCCTACTTGCCTATTGTGATATTTTCCTAATTGAAATCCCTTCAGCCTGCTATTTATTTTTTCCCCCAAGAGTGTTGCGCCGTGGGTGTGTGAGAAAAAAAAAAAGAAAAAGCTTTGTGAAAAACCCATATTCCAATTCCTATGTGTTGCGCGTAAAGATACTCCCTTCCCATTCATCCTGCAGCATCGCTGAACCTTCGTGCCTTCGTCGCCTTTGTGCTTTGTGTGGTGGGTTCGGGGAGGGCTCAGTGTGGGTGCTTAGTGTTGTTTTCCCCGATAGTACCTTCGTTGTATTTGCCGGCGAACATATATTTCTTCCTTTGTGGTCTCTGCGATAGGCGTACTTCGATTCTTGTTGAGCGGGTTATTGGTGTGGGCGATCTGAGCCGAGAACTTCGTTGCTCCGTTGTACCGCTGCTCTCTTCCGGGCTGTATTGCTGTTTCTTCTTCGTGGCTGATTCTTCGTGCTGCCCATCGTCCTCGAGGCGCAGGTAAGTAGATGTACATTTAATTTTCAGATTTCTAACGTATCCTTTTTCTTGTTACAAGCTTGCTGCTGCAGTTACTTTGGAGAAGGAGAAGGGTCTACGAACATCCTGGACTGAACCACGGCGAGGGCGAGGATGAACGCCGACGACCTTCCCCGTTGATACCCAACACAAATATTCAATATGGATTTGCTAAAAAAAAATCTATATCCGAAGAGATTGTAATATGATTCTGAAACGAATTCTAAGAGGCATGTATTGTCCTACATCAATATAATATTATATATATAAAAAAAATTATTTATGATATACATGATATCATACAATTTTATGAATAACATAGTTTAAAAATTTATTTTGCCTACAAATAAAATATTAAATTTAATATTATCTTAATATAAATAATTAAAGTTTTCACACATCGCGTGGTGCAATAGGATGACTCAATGAACTTAACTAAATAACATTGATACAACTTTTATTAAATCAAAATCAAAATACAACTCATTCACAATTTTATAAATATATACAGGAACCGTATCATATGAAAGAAGTAGGAATCAATCGTAATCATTTATCAAGAAAATTAAAAAAATATATAGAAAATAAAAATAAATATCGAAAAATAGATCATTACATTGCCAAAGACTTTCTTCCACCTACAAACTCACGTTGGAATAAAGCACATAAATCTTGTATTCAAGAACTGCATAATTCGTCGCAACGTCGAAAGAATGAGTGCTCGTGAGGGCATAGCCACGAGCAAGGCGGAAAACTCCGGTGCCGCCGACAACCGGCAGCTCACGCTGCGCCAGCAACACCTCATTCCTCCCGGCGATGCTGATCGTGCTCCCATTATACATCCCCGACGTGAACACGAAGTTCAGATTAATCGCGACGGCGTTCAATTTCAAGTCTGCCGACGTGGTAACCCCCTGCACTCTTCCAACCGCCGGGGACTTGATATCCGTCCCCACCGTGACCAGGTCGTCCACCACCCGGACGGCCCCGAAACCCGTCGGGGAGGTGGCGGTGATGGAAGCGTTCGCGACGGTGAACACCGTCGCGTTCGGTCCACCGGCCCGAAGATCGTGGACGTAGACGTGAAGTTTTGCTAACTTCTCTATACCTAGAGTTCTTGCGCTTGCATTTGGAGTGGAGATGAATGAGTAGAGAGCTATAATTGAGAAAAGAGTTGTGATAGTAAGCTTCACCATTTTGAAG
The DNA here is from genome assembly GCA_026898455.1 of Plectranthus barbatus. NCBI lineage: Eukaryota > Viridiplantae > Streptophyta > Magnoliopsida > Lamiales > Lamiaceae > Plectranthus > Plectranthus barbatus. Next base: position 435,224 of record JAPKLW010000532.1, read on the forward strand.
AATCTTGAGTTTTCTGAGATATTTTTTGATGATTTATAGAGATATTGTTGTATGTTTGATTGTGTATATATAGGGAAGGACTTAGGAAGATGGAAATTAGATTTAAGGTGGTCAATTTTTAATGAATGTATTATAAGTGGAAAGTTGCTTCAATTTCATGCATCCGCGTTTACATTCGGATTACAAAGACTTAATCTTAAAATTCAAACTTTGATTCAGCACAAAATTGACTTATTATTAATCCGTCATGTTGCATGAGAGGTTATAATAATTAATTACTTTTTTTTTTTAATGCAAGAAGTAACGCGGTTAGTGGTTGATTAATTAAGGGGATATCAACAGTTTTTATACAAAAAAATGGTGTGCGTCTGCTTTCTTGGAAGTTAGGGAATCGGACCTTTTTTTTTCAATTTTGTAAGAGTTCATTTTAAAGTTATTTGCGTCGATTACCATATATAAATCTTATCAAATTTATAGTTTTAACATAATTATTTAACAGCTGTAAATTGCAATATAATGTTTTTACAATATTTATGGCATTAAATCAATAAATTTAGTTGTAATTATATAATGTTCAATCAGTATATATTGCCCTGCCAAAAATAAAAAAGGTATCTTTAATATACTGCTTAATAGATTTGTTCTATTAGTATAGATAGATATATTTTCTAGTTGAATAATACAACACACTATTATTACAAATACACTATGACAGATTTAATATTCTCTCAAATGCTTTGTTTATTTATCTGTTAACAATTTTCATACAGTTGTAAAACCTTAAATTTCTTCAAGTTTTTTCTTGAGATATATTAGATTCACTTGTATCTTGTACATCAAGTTAGTTTAGATTATGTATATCTTGTAATATTAGGTTAGATAGATATACTTTTAGTCTACATATACCTCTTTGTAAATCAATATTATTCAAGTGAAATAAAGGGAATTATTTCTCTACATGGTATCAGCCAAACCTTGGCATAAACCCTAAGCCTATTATTTCCTTCTACCCTCTCGACTGCATTTTTTTCTCTGCCGATCAATGGCTGCCCCAATCGATCCAAATGATCTTCCCACCTTGTCGTTATCTACTATACATATGATAAATATCAAGCTTACTTCTACGAATTATCTACTTTGGCATGCCCAAATAGAGCCGTTACTTATTACTCAAAGCTTCATGCCATACGTTGATGGATCCGTCAAGCCTCCGCCGCGCATGATCGCCAACGCCACCGGTGGTGAATCTCCTAATCCGGAGTATTCTAAGTGGTATTTTCGCGATCAACTTATCAAGCTTTTCTTGGTTTCCACATTGACCAAAGAGTCCATGGCCATTATAATAGGCTGCTCGACCTCCCACGACGTCTGGACGGCCCTTTATCGCTCGTACAACCATCGCTCAAAGGCCTGGGAACTCAGCATCAAAGATGACCTTCTTTCCACCAAACAGGGCGATCTCTCCGTCGCCGATTACGGTCACCGTTTTAAATCACTCTGTGATCAGCTGTCGGCCATTGGTCGATCAATTGACCCCTCCGACAAATCACACTGGTTCCTCCGCGGTCTCTCTTCCATGTTCGCGAATTTCACCGCTGCTCAGATGGCTCTGGAACCGCTTCCCGACTTCGATACGTTACTTGCTCGTGCTCTGAGTCATGAACTCTTTCTCAAAGCGTCAGATTCTTCACCATCCACTCCCGCCGTTGCTCTTCATACATCAACCAAGCCACGTGACTCCGGCAGGAAACAAAATTAATCTCGGGGTCGCGGAAAGTCAAACAATGGAAATCGCAAGAACCTTAAGCCTTGGTGTTACTTCGGTAGAGCAAATGATCACGATGCTTTTGACTGCCCGAGGTGTTTTGATCGATCCTTTGTTCGCTCTTCTCGGCTGCCGCCAAGAGCTTAACTTGCCGAAGCCTTTTCTGCTCAATGTGACATGGTTTCCTCTTCTGTCTCAGACTGGTATCTGGACACCGTGGCATCTTCACACATATCGGCGGATCCCTCTTCCTTGGATAACGTGCATCCCTATACAGGCAACGATCATGTTGCAGTTGGTAATGGTGCTCGTCTTCAAATTACTCACACAGGATCTCTATATCTTTTGAATTCTCTATCTCTATCTCATGTTCTTGTTGTGCTGTCTATTACTAAAAATTTATTTTCTGTTAGTAAACGTACATCTGATTTTCCTGTTGATGTGTTGTTTAGTGGTTCACAGCTTCGCATTCAGAATAGGGACACAGGCCAGATTCTTGCCACCGACGTGCGTTGGCATGGCTTGTACATGCTCCATCGCCCATTCCCTACTCTCACTGCCATCGCCAAATCTCCTCTGCCTCCTCTGCAACTTGGCACAATCGTCCTGGTCACTCGTCTTTCAAAGTCCTTCACATCTTCAGCAACTTAATTTACTTTCTACTTCCTCTTCTTTTCCATTAGATAGTCTATGTTGGTCCTGTCAGTTAGCCAAGAATTCTCATTTACCTTTTAATATCTCTGAAAAACGGGCTTCTGCCATTCTAGATTTAATACATTGCGACCTTTGGGGTCCCTCTCCTATAACTTATCATTCCGGTTTTTGTTATTATGTCATTTTCATAGATGATTTCCTCGCTTTACCTGGTTTTACCCTTTGCGTGAAAAATCTGATTTCTTTGATACCTTTCTAAATTTTCACATCTTTGTTGAAACTCAATTCTCACGTAAAATTAAGAGATTTCAAAGTGACGGTGGCACTGAATTTACAAATACATGCCTTAAATCTCATCTTGCGAAATCTGGAATACATCATCTCATGTCTTGTCCGTATACCCCCTCTCAAAATGGTCGTGCAGAAAGAAAGCACCATCATATCACTGAAATGGGTCTTTCCCTACTATTCCACTCTTCCTTGCCCTTTTCCTTATGGGTAGAAGCTTTCAGTACTGCTATTTATATTATAAATAGACTTCCTACTCCTTTTCTTCACAACGTCTCTCCCTACGAACTCGTATACCATTCCTCGCCCTCCTATGCTTCATTTAGGACTTTTGGGTGTCGGGTTTTCCCGTGTCTTCAAGATTACACCAAACATAAACTCCAGCCTCGCAGTCTTCCTTATGTCTTTGTAGGTTACAGTACTAGTCATTATTGTTATCGGTGTTTGGACCCCATCACATCTCGTGTATACAATACTCACCATGCTCGTTTCGATGAAACCCTCTTCCCTTACTCTTGGATCGGGACACGATAATCCCTCTCTCGTCTAGCGCTTATTGAGTATTTTGATTCCCCATCACCGCCCTCTCTTCCCGTCGGCGATATTGCTCCTCCTTTAGGCGAAGTCTCTGGCCCTCCTATGCCTTGCACCCTATGTCAATCGGACCAAATCTCTCAGCCTACCCTTCCCCCACCCGCACCCCCGCCCAACTCACCCCCTCGGCCTATAATTGAGCCTCCCGAACCAATTCCTATCAACGCTCATCCCCAGCCTGAATTGCCTGCCGCATCTCCTCCCCTGCATGAGCGCCGTCATCCTATGCAAATGCACACAAAATCGGGGATCTTCAAACCTCGTTATCCGGTTGACATTATTTTGGTTTCTGTGTTTTCTGTTTCTGCAGCGTTGCCTGAACCGCGTGGTATTAAAACGGCACTCCAAGTTCCGTAATGGCCTCTAGCAATGCAAGAGGAACTCTCGGCTCTTCAAAAAAATAATACATGGACGTTAGTTCCACGTCCCTCTCATGCCAATGTGGTTGGCTCAAAATGGGTATATCGTACCAAGGTCAAGGCAAATGGTTCAGTTGATCGCTATAAAGCCCGTCTTGTGGCTCAAGGGTTTAGCCAAGTACCTGGGTTTGATTTCACTCATACGTTCAACCCTGTTGTCAAAGCCTCAACAATCCGTATTGTTCTTGCCGTTGTTGTGATGAACTCTTGGCCTCTCCATCAACTAGACGTCAAAAATGCTTTTCTGAATGGTATTCTATGTACACCGGTGTACATGGAACAGCCCCCTGGCTTCATTGATTCTCGCTTCCCGTCGCATGTTTGCCGTCTACAGAAGGCAATCTATGGCCTTCGTCAAGCTCCGCTGGCCTGGTACCAGCGATTTCCGTCTTTTCTTCTATCAATTGGTTTTCTCTGCAGTGCGTCCGATACCTCTCTATTTGTGTTTCATCAGAACTCAGATCTTATCTACTTGCTGGTTTATGTTAGCGATATTATCATCACCGGGAAGAACACATCCGCCATCTCCGCTCTCATGGCTCGCTTAAACAAGGAATTTTCAACAAAAAATCTTGGCAAACTTGGCTACTTCCTCGGCTTAAAAGCTCATCACTCTTCCACGGGTCTATTTCTCACTCAAACCAAGTATGCCCTGGATATTCTCAAACGAGTGAAAATGATTGATGGCAAATAGGTCTCAACGCCATTAGCACCCGGCGTCACTTATGTTGCCGATGGTGCCTCTTTCGAAGACCCCACTCTCTACCGTTCTTTACTAGGGGCTCTTCAATACCTCACCATCACTCCGCCAGACACTGCTTATTCCGTCAACACAATGAGTCAGTTTCGGAAGTCTCCAACTATTGAGCACTTTGAAGGATTAAAGCGAATTCTTTGCTATGTAAAAGGGACAGTCCGCTTTGGTCTTACTTTCTCAAAAGGATCTTCTACTCTTCATGGTTTTTTCGATGACGATTGGGCCAGATGTCCTGACACGCGACACTCAATGTATGGTTATTCTATTTTTCTTGGCCCTAATCTAGTTTCCTGGAGTGCGAAAAAGCAGCCTACAGTTTCTCGTTCGAGTTGCGAGTCCGAGTATCGTGCTATAGCGAACACAGCCTATGAGGTCCTATGGGTCGAAAATTTGCTACGTGAGCTGCATGTCACTCTCGTTTCGACCCCATGCATCTAATCTGATAATTCGAGTGCACTTTTCCTCACTCAAAATCCGATTTCTCACAAAAGGGCGAAGCATATTGACATTGATTATCATTTTGTACGTGAGCTGGTGTGTTCGAACAAGCTGCGAACAAGATTTATAAGTTCTGATGAACAAGTGGCCGATATATTTACTAAGAGTCTGTCGAGAAAGCTATTTGATTATTTTTGTTCCAAGCTTCGTCTATATCCGTCTTCGCTTGCGGGAGGGGGGAGGAGGTCTTGAGATATATTAGATTCACTTGTATCTTGTATATCAAGTTAGTTTAGATTATGTATATCTTGTAATATTAGGTTAGATAGATATACTTTTAGCCAATATATACCTCTTTGTAAATCAATATTATTCAAGTGAAATAAAAGGAATTATTTCTCTACAATTTTCTTGCTGAATTTAATTAATTTTGTGCACAAAAGGATTGATCTTGGAGATACGATTATGTATATATTGTTGAATCAAATTCAGATTTTTAGAAAAATGCTCAAACAAATTAAGGTACCTTATTGAAAAAAAAAATTATAATTGCACTATTTCAAAAATTATATTATGATCACAAATCAAATAAGAGTTATGTTAATTAGATATTTAGATGCAATAAACCTCTAATTTAATCGAAAATTCATTCTATGAAATAAAATATTTAAAAACTGATTTATCAACGCGTCCATAATTGTCAAGAATTATTAAAGAAAAGTTCTAATACAAAGACAGTACTAATTGTTTCATCAAAATTTTAAAAATAAAATTGGGGTGGCTGCGCTTTTGAATATGAGGTATTTTTTATTTTTTTTAATCAATTATTTTTATTGTTTTGCAAATAGATTGTACATGACAGATTCTAAAAAAATAAAATTTATAGAATAATTGCGTTTGATGGATGCTTTTCACTTTAATTAATAAAAGTTCAAATTTAATTAAATAGCAACCTTAACAACCCATTAACTATAAACCATAACAACTCCAATGACGAAACACATCACTTTTTTGCTAAATGGACTCTTTCATTATTATTTTTTTATTTGACATCCATAAAAAAATAGGAATTTTTTCATATTTAGTCTTTATTATTGTTTTTAGTTTTGCACGAGTTGGTGCTTCTTCGAAGGACGCCGCCGGTTAGGTGATGAAAGATTTTAAAAAATCTTGTAAACTAATTAATAGTGATTTCTTGAGAATTAAAAAATCCCAAAAAAGCTTTTTGGAGGGAATATCCATTGCATGTATTTAGGGCTATCGATTCATTCATAACAGGTTTTATTGTGTAGAATGTTATTGTATTTGATCGTTATTATGTTCGTGTTTAAATTTAAAGGGTCGTACCGTGTTCGTGCACTATTATTAAGTACGTTCGTATTGTATTATTTTGTCGAGTCAGAATTTTTTAGCCCTAAGTATTTAATTGAGAATTTAATTTGTGTGTCGTTGTTATCATGTGGGATGATATCATGTTTGTGTTTAGAGTTTATGAATCTTTTCGTGTTCATGTTCATTATTATCACGCTGATTTATATTGTATTTTCGTCATGTGCCAAAAATTGACAACCCTAATACTAAGGAACACAGAGATTGAGAGTAGTGGAATTACAATTAAATATTTTAATTAAAAAAACTTCTACCACTCAATTAAAAAGTTAAATTTATAATTTCTACATAGTAATTAAATTTCATTATCATAAAATTTTGGATCGATTTTAGAATTGACTAGGCTCCACATTGGCCTTCTATGAATTTTTTTTAAAATAGAAATATATTTATTCAAACTCACAATCTTACATACCCAAATGCCTTCAGAGAAACTTAAATTTATGATATTTTATTCCATTTAAGATGCTTTCACAATTATATTCCGAAAAAGGGGACATGACCGGCTTTGTGACGTTTCTTGTATAAGTTCAAAGAAATATCTTATAATAACTAAGAAGGGAAAAATAGTACACACTTTCCTTACGGGTAGATTCTATTGGAATATTTCATTTTTTATTTTATCAATATATAGAAATATGTTGTCTCCCAAAAAAATATATATATAGAAATATGTAGCAGAAATATATTGGCATATAAGATGAATACTTGTATCAAACTGTCTAATATGAGATATCTCTATAATTTCAAAAGTTCATTTCTATTTTTTTTAGAAATTATTTGATTTTCTATTTCTTTTTAGTTGTTTTAATGAAAACTCCAAAACAATCTACCATTAAAAAGAAAAGATGTACCAAATCAAAAAATGAATTAAAGGTTGTTGGTCTCAGATTTCAAAGTAATTGTAAATATAAAGTGGATTTTCCCCTAAAAACAATAGGAGGAGCAACTGCAAGAAAAATGCAGAAGCCGATATATAGCTGTACACGATTCGATCACCTTCTCGTGGGAATGCATCATCAGACTCTCCTCTGCCTTCCTTTCCTTGTTCTGTTTCAACTTCTCTTGTCTGCAGCTTAGGCATCATAGTCATCCTCTAACGTAGAAGTTCGTGCATTGAGACTTGCAAAAGATAATGAACCATTTTTATTCAGTTGTTACGATACTTCGTTGTAAAAAATCGTGCATTGAGACTTGAAAAAGAAAATGAACCATTTTTATTCAGCTATTACGCACGTGATTGCCGTCAAGGATTCAAATGGTGCATGTTTCAAGTACTTGGGTACATGTTACCAGTAACTTTAGAAGTTACCGGTTACTTATGTATGTTACCAGTAACTCAAAAAGTTACCAATTACTAACAAATGTTACCAGTAACTCATAAAGTGATCGGTAAGTCTAGGTGAAAGTTTATAAAGTTACCGCTAAGTCTAGATTAGCTGATACCTGATGCCTCGGCCCCAGTCTACTAGGCTGATAATCTCTTCTCATTATATCCTACAAACATTAAACAACATTAATGTCAATATAAATGATATTAGATAATTAGAATTAAAGAAATACTTACAAAGAACTGAGGCCGAAGAATTCGAATCCTATGCTCCATCTGGTAGAAACTCCTCTGCAGTGATTGGACGTAGCAATCGATCGTCTCCATATCTAACGGTTGGCTCATATTCTCTATAGCAGTTAAAAAAGAATGTGGCCACTATATATCATTATTTAGAGATTTCCTGATAGTTCCTTCACCCATACGTCTATAGGCATCATAGTCATCCTCTAACGTAGAAGTTCGTGCATTGAGACTTGCAAAAGATAATGAACCATAAAATTAAATAACTTACAGTTACGAGTAACTGATCTAGACTTACCGGTAACTTTATAAACTTTCACCTAGACTTACCGGTCACTTCATGAGTTACTCGTAACATTTGTTAGTAACTGGTAACTTTTTGAGTTACTGGTAACATACATAAGTAACCGGTAACTTCTAAAGTTACTGGTAACATATACCAGAGTACTTGAACATATACTATTTGAATCCTTGGCGGCAATCACATGCGTAACAGCTGAATAAAAATGGTTCATTATCTTTTGCAAGTCTCAATGCACAAACTTCTACAACGAAGTATCGTAACAGCTGAATAAAAAATTGTTGTATTTCTTGTAACGTATTAACATTCCTTTAATTTAAGCATATGTTGTTTAATGTCCTTTTCATATTTAGGATGATGATGGACGACCGATGGGAGTCAGTTACACGTTAGAGGATGACTATGATGCCTATGTAACCGATAACTTCTAAAGTTACTGGTAACTTGTACCAGAGTACTTGAACATGCACCATTTGAATCCTTGGCGGCATTCACGTGCGTAACAGTTGAAGGTGAAAGTAAGAAGAATGAATCATGTCCATCGGATCTAAAAAAAATCAATGATTGACATTTAATCAAACAACAATTAAAACGCAATCAAGGAACAACTAAAGCACAATCAAGCAACATTGTAATCAAGCATGACCTGAATACAATGAAGCAATGTCGTGAATGCAATTAAGAGAATGTCACAAAAATATATCTATTTCGAGAATGTAGTTTATAAATATTCTTTTGGAATTTATAATTTCAAAATTTTATTTAAGGCATTAAAAATCCCGTGCAACGCACGGGTGAATACTAGTTCAATTTAATACAAACTAATTCTAATGATAATTCTAAAGTTACCGGTAAGTCTGGGTAGGAACAACGAATCATTTTTTCTATTAAATCAAGTAACTCAAGAAGTTACCGGTTACTAGTTACCAGCAACTATAAAGTTACCAAGACCAGCCTCTCTCTCTAATTCTAATACCCATCTGACGGGAAAGCATTTAGGATACTATAAAGTTACCAAGACCAGCCTATCTCTCTAATTCTAATGATAATTTTGTTGTAGAAGTTCGTGCATTGAGACTTGTAGAAAGTTACCGGTAAGATCAATTGCATCATTTAAAGGATATGGAATTCAAGGTCTCAGCAAGATCAATTGCATCATTGACCTTCTCGATTGTCTGATAGTCAATCGATGGTGCTGGTTGAGAATATGATTCCTTCATAGATCTAGTCGAGACAGTTGGTTTAGCATTGAAGGAATTCGTGCCCAACTACTAATTGACATCACCGATCTTGGAAATGTCTTCTCCCAGCTCCTTCATAGTCCTTCGCACCAAAGTAGCCTCATCAAAGATAACATTACATGTTATCTCCACAATTTAGATAGTCTTGTTAAATACCTGATATCTCTTGTGAGAAGGGTGCCCTGTCCAAGGAATGCTCCATCATCAACTTTTGGAGAATAGACATTTAACTTCGACTTTCCATTGTTATGGACATAATATGGATAACTGAAAGCACGTAGATAAGCTAAGGAGGGCTTACGACCATGATATACTTCGTACGGGGGGTCTTTTGAAGTCTGTCATTGATGCCGCTTTAGTTCTGAGTAAAGCAGACCGTCATCAATGCTTCACCTTAGTACTTTTCACCTTAGTTGGTCTCTGTCAGCATGGTCCGGACGACCTCATTCAGTGTCCTGTTCCTTGATTCTAAAATTCCATTCTGCTGTTGAATTCTTGGAGTTGAATGTTTCTGGCCGATGCTAGCTTACGCAAAGAAGTCCATCAGTGGCCCGTTGCAAAACTCTGTTCCATTGTTATATCAGATTTTCTTCACCATGATCTCTCTCTGGTTCTGGACTCGTATGATCAGCTCCGAGAGGATGATCTTCACTTCTTCCTTTGCCTTAGGATGCTTGATCTATGTATAGTGCAAGTAGTCATCCACGACTACTATAGAGAATCTCTTGCCTCCAATGGTTGGGGAGTTATTGGACTGAACAAGTTGGTATGAAGTAACTCTAGCACTCGGGTGGTACTTGGGCTGACTGATTTGTTCTTAAAGGAAGCTTTGGTTTTCTTCCCTTGCTGGGAAGCTTTGCATACTCCTTCCTTCTTGAATACCCCTTTGGTTGACCTTCTACCAGTTTGTGCTTGGCTAGATGGTTGATCGTCTTGAAATTCAGATAGTTCAATCTCTTGTGTCACAACCCGTTTGTTGAAATAGAACTAATAGCCACGAAACATGTCTCAGTCTGCCCATTCAGCCAGTCTACGACATAGAGTCCTCTTTTGCAAACTCCTCTCAGCTTGATGTCTCCTGATACTTTGTCCTTGATCTGGCATTCTGATTCCTCAAAGGATACAACATATCCATTCTCGCTGAGCTAATTCATGCTGGGTAGATTATGCTTCTGGTTGGTGATGAGGGATACATTCATAATTTTGATTCCGTTTTGCTCGATGCATCCCCTTCCAATGACTCTTCCTTTAGAATTGTCACCGAATTGAACTTGTGGTCCTCCGACCATGTTGAGCTCTGAAAATAAGTCTTTCTTTCTAGTCATGTGAGCTGAACATCCACTATGAAGGATCCACTCGCTTTTTTCTTGAAGCTGATTCGCATAACCTACTTCCTAGGAATAAACAGATTATACATTAGGTCCCCGTGTATCTGCGGATCCTACGGGATTAGTTTGATGGATTAATCTTTTGGGAATCCACACTTTTGTGACTTCTACAACAACTAGCTTCCTGTTGTCATCACTTGCAGAAACCTTTCCCTTCCTCCTAAAATAATGCATGCACTTAGTTTGGGAGGTGTGGTTGTGTATAGAGTTCTCTTGGAAGTGTGCTTCCTTTGAGAACCTCCAAAACTTGGTTATGGATGTGAGGGTGCCTTGGTGGCTTCTTGTTAGACAAGTATCTACCACCTTGGCAAGCCTTCACTGCCCTTGAAATGAAATGGCGATTGGGCTTTGGCCTCAAGTAAGTTTTCCCCCTACTTCGTATGATCCTCCACTTAAGTTGAGCTTGAGATTTGGTTCCCCGGTTAGTAAACTTGCTAGGTTTTGAATTCAACTTCCTTGCCGCATAAATTGGCTGTTGGCGAGAAACCACCAGATCCTCGCAGGAATCTGGCCCTCGATCTAGAGGAAGCCGTCGATCTTGACACGCCTCTTACGTCCGGCCTCGGGCATAAGCCCGCGGGAGCTACAACGCACCATCCGACCGAGCGCCTCGCTACCGAGCCGCCACGTGGCGAGTACGAGCGGCGTCTTGAGGCACGCATGGCTGGACTAGAGAAGCTCATCTGCCGCATTCCGGGGATCATTCCCCCAGACTCCCTGATACCGTGCGACAGCTACGCTGACTCGCCTTTCACACCCGACATCACTAACACCGATGTCCCGGCGAGGTTCGTGCCGCCTTCATTCCAGCTCTATGATGGGACGATTCCTTCAAGTAGAGACATACTGCTTAGTTTGTTTTTGTGACTAGACCCACTCTCTTTCAGTCTGATACTTCGCCCATCTAGGGCTTTGTTGTTTTACAAGCTTTCCCTTTGACTTGGATTTAACAGTCCCATTCCCGCTTAGGGTTGTTGGCTAACCAACCTTTTGTGTTACTAGTCTGAGCGGGTACTTTGAATACAACCCCTTTGCCACTCGATTCAGAATGAATGCTATATTTTTCTTTTATAAAATTTATTATCTTTTCAGCAGTAGTCTGTGCACGGTTTTTATTGATCAAATCCTTTTCAAAAACTAACTCTGACTTATCCGAAGGCTCTCTCATGCATTGCAATGACTTCATCAAGCCCTCTTGAGCCTTTCTTGAAAATGCATAGCTTTTCTTCTTGCTCAAAGTGATAAGCTCGTAAATATGCTCACTTAACCTTGATTTTCTCCTTTGTTTTAATTATTTTATGTTTAGTTTATAGTTTATTTCATGCATAGGATGTTAAGCTTGCCATGGTGAGATTTTGCAGGTTTTGGGGCTAAAAATTGGTTAAATGAAGAAAAGAGTCGGAATGGAGAAGTTGCTATTTTAGTCAACATAAGGGATGTCGACCGACGTGAAAGACAAGCCAAAAACCCGAGCAAAACCCACCATGTCCGTTGACATGGTGCATGTCGATCGACACGATGGTCGATGTTGACTGAGAGTAACGATCGAGAGAAAGCTCGATATGAACGTCCATGTCGATTGACATGCCTCGTATCAATCGACACGGAAGGCTGATGATGATCGAATGTGAGATTGAGATGAAGAACAACAAGAAGACTCATGTCGGTCGACACACCATGTCGACACAGAAGTCCAAAAGGAAACTTTTGGCCAATTTGGATATCATTTATATTTTGAACTCACTACCTTTTGAAGTTACACTATCACCTCTATATATAGTCTATGTAAATTCAAGTTTAGGGGGACTTTTACCATTCATCTAGGATTAAACATTAGAGTTGTTCAAGATTTCAAATTCCTCTTTAATTTTGTAAGTTCATTGTATGCACTTTAATAAAATGTTTGTTTTATTTCTATCCATGATTTGTGGCTAGAAACCCTAGCACATTCTAGGGCTATGAGAAATCGATCATGATGCATGTTTAATTTATTCAACTGAATTGCATGTTTTAATTTCCTGGTCTAAATTTAATCGGATCTAGATCTAATGAAGGATCGAGAAATGAAATTGAATCTAGGTTTGTAGTTATCAATAGAAGGACTGAGATGTGAAAATTCATGATAGGAAAAGGAATTTTAATGCAATTGATTTATGTCTCAAAAAGAAAAATTAATTGTAAGGATTCAATCTGATGTTTATTGTGATTGACTAATGTTGTGTTCTTAAGACGGTGAGAAGATAGTCACATATTAGTAATCTAAGGTTTAATTGCCAAACAAAAAGTTAAATCCAATTGAATCAAATTTCCCCAACATTGTCGAGTTTATTAATTATGCATGTTAATAAATTGATTACCTACCCTGATTCAAGTTACTCAAACAATGTTTTTTAAAACTATAACTAGTACATAGAATATTTCAATATACATTCCCTGTGGCTACGACATTCATGGTTATAAATTTATTTGGCCACTATATTATAATTAATCTGGTTAAAATATCAGTGATAACAAGGAAAGTTAAATTAAGATATTTACTATCAGATTTTAAATCTTCAAACTTTTTAAGTAGGACTGAGTGTTCCTCTATGAGTTTTACCAAGTCCTCACAGATAGACCTCGATTTTCCAGTCTCCTTGGTCAAAACTGAAACTTGAGATTTCAGTGAGGTGTTTTCTCCGGCTAAGACATTCTTTAAAGAGTAAAAATTTTGAAATTCTTGAGCTAGAATGTCTAATGTGACTTCTTCTGAGTTGGAGCAATGTGACTCTGTTTCATAAAAAATGCATGCTGAAATTTCAGAAGTCGATGGTAAAGTATGTACCTGCTCACTAGTCGTAGTGAGAGCTATTTCAATTTCAGCTCCCAGCTCTTCATCAGCATCTTTGCGAAAGGAGACTATGAATGCAAGTAGAGCCTCTTCTGCAGACTCCTTATCGGCCTAGTAATAGTCATTATCATGGTCCGGGATATCTAGTACTTTCATCCTCGTGAGCATAGCTTGGGCCATGAACTTTGATGCTCTTCTTTCGAAGATCTTATTCAGGCACTAGCGTTCCTCCTTGCCCACAAGCAGACACTCAAATTTGAGATGATCGGAGGAATTGCAATAAAAGCATGATCTTGGGGTTCGCTTCACGAACGTCTTCTCTTTAGACTTGGGAGCCAAATCTTGTTTGCCCTCTACTTTCTCGATGAGTTTGGACAGCCTCCTCATATGGTCTTCTAGCTCAGCAATCAAGCTTTCACCTTCCTTTAATCGAGATCTAGAGGTTGATGGGATCTCCTTGTGTTGAGTGCGGGACTAGCCGGCTGGTCGGCTAGTCTGGAAGATCTTTTCGAGTTTCCACTTGGAATCCCTTTTGACGAAATAGGTTGCATCCTCAGTGAGGGGGCCTGGCGAGTTGGCTGCTCTGATGGCCTCATTTTGCTCACCATCTTTATATCCCACTCTTTGGCTTAAGGTTGGGGGAACAACTCTTTCATCGTCATTTTCGACAGATCTTTTTCCATGAGAGCAGTAGTTTTTACATACCAGTCTTATTTGGGTATCTTGGAGATCGGCATTTGAATACACCCTATCCAATGCCTTGAGTTCACTGACAATGGCATTGAAGCGAGCTTCCATAGCTTTTATCGTATCTCTAGGTTGCATCTAGAATGACTCGTACTTGTCGACACATACTTGTAGCTTATTGCGCTTCATCTTATCAGTTTCCTGGAAAAGTGTGTCGAGGTAGCTCTAGACCTCTTTAGCATTATCGAACTGCATAACTTTCTCGACCAGGGCGTCAGGTAGGGAAGTGAGGATGACCTCATGAGCTATGGAACCAAGCTGAATGGGGGCACACCGCGTAGCTTCCTCGTTGTCTGAATGTGGTGTTTAGAGTTTCCCCGAAACTATGAACTTGTAGCAACAACCCATAAGAGTCAAAGTACTAGACGTACTTGACTTTTGTAATCTTTCTTGGAAAGAGAGTGTACCATAGGATAACTTAGGAACGGATGTTCATAGTCTCGTGTTCACAACAATGACACACATAATAGCTTAAAAAGCCTCTAACTTTGACTAGAGAATTTGGCAACGTTTCAGCATGTTTGCAAGTTCAATTTCAGGTTAGGTTTGGTAACTTTCTTCTGTTGAAGTCCTCTGGTATTTATATGAGAGGAATTAAAGGTTTGAATCTTCATAGCCGTTAGAGAGAAAAAAGTATGTCGTCCAATCAAAAGTCGTTGTTTACTGTAGTGATCCCGACAGTGACTGTTCACCTTTTTTTAGAACATCAGTCAGAGGAGTCCAGACTATCGAGTCCGAGGAATCTTAGACTGAAGTCTAAGTTCAAGTTCATAGACTTTATGGAATCTCCAATCCTTAAAGTCCAATCTTGTCAGCACGTTCCTCCAAAGAATACTTCTTGTCTCTATGCGCCGGGGCTGGAGCCAGGTTTCCATACTGAAGCCGACATACTTGCAAGTCCATATTGATGCATCGATCAGTTTAGTCTTGGTCCCCAGATTGGTAAGTTTGGTATCTTGGATAGGTAAGTTCCGAGCTGGTCAGTACCGTACTTGGTGTTAGTTGAAACTTGTCAGTCCCAAACTCATATATCCCAAACATGTAAGTTTGGTTTGAACTTTAGTCTGTTGAGTCTTGCCCATCTTACAAACTGATACTCTAGTCTACCTTCGATCAACTCCAGCTTACAACTCAATAAAATTACCTATACATGATTTTACATTTTAAGACCGTACTGGGACTAATCTAGAGACATACCGATTAGATCTAAACATCAACTTTTAACCACCAAAACATAAAAGTACGGAAATTCTAGCAAATTTCCTATAACAAAAATGTTCTCTATGCTCTTTTTTTTTTTCAAATTATCTTTTTCTTTGTGGGATTTATTTTTTAATTTTTGAAGTTTATGTTCTGTTTTTAGAGTTTATAATTTCTTAGTTAGAGATTATGATTTCTAGGATTTATTTTATAACTTTTAGGGTTTATTTTCAAGTTCTAGGGCTGTTTTGAATTTCTAGTTTAGAAATTCTTAGGGTGTGTTTATAAATTTTTATAATTTATTTTTTATTAAGACAAAGGTTGAGTTTAAGATAGAGGAGTTTGTGTTTTCATTCCCTACCTAGCTGTTTACCATATTACTCCATATTTTATTAGCAAGTAAAGTTAAATTTATCAAGATCGATCTCATCATTTGAATGAATCCATTGAAGAGAAACGCACGCGAGTTCAAGGATGACATGGCAATCGGCAATGGCTGCGATCAATAATCGATGCCGCGTGGCAGAAAACATTGAGGGGATGAGGTGAGGCGGGGTGGTGTTTATATGTGAAGGTTATGGTCAGAGGGAGTTGTTGAGCGCTTAAGTTGCGTTTTGCTACTACTTAGTTGACGATTAAATTGTTTTTCTTTTTTTAAGTGACGATTAAATTGTTAATCATCTTCTTACTACGGATTACTTTTACATGATGTTGGGATAATTATCAATATTAATAGATAGTAGAAGAGAATCAATCTTGTCCTTTAATTTGATGAAATAAGTGGTCCATTATATGTTTGGGATAGATAGAGTAGAGTGACGATCATATCACAAGGCCATTTAGATAGTAGAAGAGAATCAATCTTGTCCTTTAATTTGATGAAATAAGTGGTCCAGATTGATTCTTAAAATTTGAAATTTAACTTTTTTTTTAATTTTAAATTATAATTCAGGGCATTTAGGTAAGTTAAACATGAGAGACCACAATAAATTTCATAATCTCTTTCCATTCAAATACACGTATTTTGCTTATACATATTCTCTCTCATCCATTTTTTTATAAAACTTTAAATAATTATATCTCATTCAATTTAAATTATTTTTCTATGTACAATATATCAAATTAAAGATAATTTAATTATCTTTCAAACGAAATCACTATTGCATATGTTTCAAATAAGATAATCATAGGAAAAATAAGATACTGCAACTATACAGAAGTAGATAATGCTTATTTACAAGCTTATATAATGCAACTTACATCTGAAAAAAAAAATTCTATATTTTGCAAAAATTTGATAGCCCCATTAAACATAATGTAACTAAACCGACCTATATAATGCAAATATACAGGCATATAAAATGCAACTTAAAAGTGGTATGATGAAATTAAATTATTGACAAAAAATAAATTGTAATAAACGAAACAGAGCATGAAACCCAAATCTTTCATTCAACCACCTGTAAACAACCAAACACCCAATTGCATTACAACTTCCATTTCCTCTGCTAGCTTGTACTCGTCGTCTCTTAGAGGAAGTCAAGGAAGTCGTTACTTAAATAATAAGAAGATGATGAATTCAAAACTCAAAATTTATCATAACACCTTTAAGTTGCATTATATAAGCCTATAAACATGCATTATTTAGGCCTATAGATTTGCATGACTATTTATGAGGTAATTGATATTTTGACAAAATTCTTTATTTTCTGATTTAAGTTGCATTATATAAGTTTGTATATTTGCATTATGTAGACCAATTCAGTTGCATTAATTATATTGATAGGGCTATCACAGTTTTGCATAATGTAGATATTTTTTTTAGATGTAAGTTGTATTGTATAAGCTTGTAAAATATGCATTATCTATGCATGTACAGTTGTAGTATCTTATTTTCACTACGCTTATCTTAGGGTAAATAGGGGAAAATACCTTAAATAATTGGCATTTTTGAAAAAATACCCCAGTCTATTTCTATACGTTAAAAATACCCCAATATTTAATTCCATTTATGAATTATACCCTGATCTATTGATATTTTGGGAAACTACTCCAATGTATTATTATTAATTAAAAATACCCTAATCTTGTTTTTGAATTATACCAAAACGAGAAATATTATTCGCTCACACAAAAATGGCAGTCAAAACAACAATCTTCGTCCGTGTTAAATTTAATGTACTAAACAATTAATATTTGTTATATATTTTGTAAGGTATTTAAATTTCATGTTCTGCTCCCTTTCTTTTGTTTCCTCCGGTTGGTGTAACGACCTATCCAAATGAAGGCGCATACATTTTGATATAAGATCACACGTCAAAACACGCATTGAAAGAAAAAAATAAGGAATTCAAGCAACGAAAGGAAACAAAAAAAAAAAAGCTGAACTTGAAGTTTTAAATATTTTTTAGAAGATAAATGAATTTGAATATATAACAAATATTGATTGTTTAGCACATTAAATTTAACAAGGACGAAGATAGTTATTTTGATTGTCATCTTTGTGTGAGCCAATAATGTTTCTCGTTTTGGTATAATTTTTAAACGAAATTAAAGATTGAGGTATTTTTAACTAATAATAATAAATTGGGGGTATTTTTCCAAAATATCGATATATCAATGTATAATTCATAAATCGAATTAAAGATTGGGGTATTTTTCCGAAAACGTCAATAGTTTAGGATATTTTCCCCTGTTTACCCCTTATCTTATTCCTAACATATGCAATATGGATTTCGTTTTAAAGATAATAAAATTATTTTTAATTTGATATATGACACGCGAAAAATAATTTAAATTGAGTGAGCTATGATTATTTAAAGTTTTATAGCAATGTTGGAGGTGAGAGAATAAAGTTAATAACAAATAAACGTGTCTTAAAAGTGACAAAATAGATTATAAATTTTTGTAAGATAAGATGTGGTCCCCTCATATTTAGAAAAATTAAATAATATTTAAGATGTGATCCATAATATATTTATGCAAAAAGACTGAAAAGCCTAAAAATTGAAAAAGGAATTTATTTTCTCAATCAAATCTCAATCACATCTGGGGATGCACTTGTGACTTTAACACCCATATATATATATATATATATATATATATATATATCTTCCTCCAATTGTGGGCGGAGTAACTGGACCAAACAAATCCATGTGGAGCAGTTCCAAGATCCGGTCCGTGCTTGCTGTAACTGGCCTGTTCTTGAACGAGGCTCTTGTCTGTTTCCAAAGCTGGCAAGCTTTGCAGACTTCTGGCAATCCTTCAACTATATTATGCTTTGCTAGATGTTTGATCGAGTTGAAGTTCAGGTGACATAATCTTTTGTGTCATAACCAGTTTACTCCATTTGAGGAACTGTGCGCCAGGAGGCAGGTTCCCGCTTCTCTACTGGACCAGTCTACAACGTAAAGACCTCCTTTTTTAATTCCTTTGATCTTGGTCTCGTTGGCCAGCTTGTCTATTAAGTGGCACTCTGATTCTTCAAAGCTGACAATGTAGCCACTCTCGCTCAACTGGCTTATGCTAAGAAGGTTGTGCTTCAGGTTGGTGACTAAGGACACGTTCTAAATGATGATTTCATTGTGCTCCACGCATCCTTTTCCAACTACTCTGCCCTTGGCTTTGTTCCAAAAAGTGACGGATGGTCCTCTGCACATCACAAGATTCTTGAGTAGATCCATTTCTCCTATCATGTGTGCTGAGCACCCGCTATCCAAGATCTATGATCTTGCTTTCTTCTAAGAACTTCGTCCCTGCAAGACAGAGAATTTCATTAAGGTCCCTGTATCCTTTCGGGTTCTGCAATGTCAGTTCTTTGGATCCATCCTTTTGGTATCCAGACCTGTTTCACTTTTACAGTTCGTGAAACTGAATCACTCTTTCTTCTAAAATAATGTATGCTCTTTGAATGCATGTTAGAAAAGGTTGTGGTGTGTGAACTCTTTCTGAAACTGTTGTTCTGGAAAGAGTCTCGAGAAATTATTGTCGTGTGTTTAGCCATCCCAGTCGTTCTTGTTGGTAAAACTGGATTCCTTGTATATGGAACATTACACTTATCGAGTTTTGAAAAAAAGTCAATTTTCTTCTCGATAGTTGGTTTATACAGTATACGAACTGTGTGGGCTCCTTGTCGAGGTGTCAGTTTCAAGTGAATTTTTTATCAACATTTGGTCTTGACATTTTGCTTAATTGGCTCTTTGGACTTGACATTTCCTTTCTCCAACATATGACTTGGACTAAGTTTAGCTTTGACAGAGCCTAAAAATGTTTTCTTAGTACTAGAAGTGGATGCATGTTTGCTTAAAACCTTTTAATTTTGATGCTCCAAAAATCAAATTCCATATTTATTAGTTGATTGTTTTTTAGCATTCTAAATTTCTTCTAATTTTCTTGAGCTCCTTTTGAAAGTGCATTTGCATTTGACAGGCTCAATTTTCTTCAAGGAATCACATTCTTTTAAAATATTTTCAAAATCTTTAAGGAGTTTTGAATGCTCTTCCTTGAGTTTTTCAAGATCCTCATTGATTGACCTCGTCTTTGCGATTTCATCGGTCAAAACTGAAATCTCTAATTTCAGTGAGGCATTTTAACTAACTAATGCATCTTTAATCTCATGGAATTTTTCTACCTCTTTAATAATGTTTTCAAGAGAAACATCTTCTGAATTTGAGCAACAAAATTCAGAGTTTTCTTCAAAACATGTAGATGCAAGAGATAAGGGTAGATGAGTTGTCATGCCTACTGCAGTTCCGCTTACCGCTGAGGAAGTTGAAGAAGAGAGGCGAAAAGCATAACAGGATGCCCTGTTCACTGAACTTGAAAATTTGGTCGACAATGCATCACAAGAAACTGGTCAACCCCCTGAGCAACTCATTGTGAAGAGAAGGCGTTCACAAAGAAGCCCTCAGCAGAGGAGGAAGAAGCCAACAGGTGATGACGAACGAACTAAAAAGAAGGGTAAGTACGACAGATTCCAAGGCACAACCATACAGGTCACAATACCACAGGTAGATACTTCTCTAAAAATCCTAGATGTCATCAAGGAAGGAACGACCGAAGCCACCGATGCAACTGCAAAGTGAAGGCTTGAATTTTTGGGTGAGGAGGAATCACGAAAGAAGAGACGAAAATAGAAAGCACTTCAGAGGGCACGAGAACAGAGAGACTATGCCAAGCTCAGATTGCAGATGACTCTTGTGAAGGGATTCGTGAACTGAATCACGAAGTTCGTTTGCCAAGGATCGTTAATTGGAATATCAAAATAAATTGCTATGCCTATGAACAATCCTAGCATGCTCCTATATTATTATGCATAAGAAGGTTATGCGGAATACCTGGATCGATGAACGATGAAGAACGCGTGCGCGGAGATGCCCTTTGATCCTTCCCACGCACCAAGATTTAATTTCCTAACAAATTGAGGAAATTAATCTAAAGAAAATAAACAAATATTTTCGAAAATAAGAAGAGAGAGAAGAAGAAGAATCCTCCTGATCTGATCTTCTGATCTGTATCCCAACTCGATCTGAAAATCTGGTGAAGATTATCTATCAGATCCCTTGCCCGGTTGAGAAGCAGAATTTCCTCCTCGTATCTCAAACTCAATCGATCACCACAGCTCCCAATGCTCTGGTTTGCTGTGTGCAACTTGTGATCTTATGAGTTGAAGGTGTATTGAGGTCTGAGATACTGAGGCCTATTTATAGGAAATTCTTGGCTTCTATTGGGCTTGAGTTATCATGGGCCAGACCAGGGACCAGAATGCAAATAGCAAATAAGGCCTATCAATTAATTAATTCCCATATTCAACCCAGAATATAATTAATTAATTAATATTGATTCATGCCACCAGAGAATCAATACTGTCCTACCTATTTGCTACCACGTTTTGAGGAACGGGTTGCATTGGACTCGGTTTATCCCCACATTTAAGGTTACAGACATTCGTTAATTAATTTAAGCTCTAACAAGCTATTTAATTAATTAACATCTTTAATTCCTGAATCAATCCACTCAAAACCTTTTCACTTATGCTTGAACTTAATCAGCCTGCAGGACTTTAGCATAACGAACCTTTTGAGCTGTTCAGGGAATGTCACCATCCTATACTGGATGTGGTTACCTAGTTCAGATACCAGACAGTCATACACAAATTGATATCACCCAAGACTGCAGAAGTACAGGTTCAACTAGAACCCTCTCTACAACTCAAAGTGATATACAATATATGTATACTTCTGTATCCTCATTTAGGTTTAAGATTCCATCGAGTCATAAAGATCTAGATTCTTTTAATGTCAGATAAAAGAATCGATCTCGACTTAGGTCCTCATCAATGTGTGCCCCACACCAGCATACCAAGACATCCAAGATAAGATGCTTATCCGCATATGCTGCAGCCTACACCGACAGTTTATCCTGGAACTGTCTCAGCTGTGATGACTATTTATATCTCGCTAGGTCAAATGATCCATACGATCTTCCGTGATCTCCTACACACCGTATGATCTCCCTATCGACGAGATAAGAGGATAATTGTGTTTGCGACACATGTTTGTTAATTCAGACAGGAGATGAACATACAACAATTATGATTACCAGTATATTAACCAATAAACCTTGTACATAATATACCAATCATAATGCTTTCAGTATATAAATCCATCATCTTGATGAGAGGGACTCTCTCGATGAAGAGGTCATGGCCAGCTACGCATAGCGAAATGCCAAGATTTAAGATGGAGAAGAAACCGATCGTATTACTCGAAGGAATATTGAGAAGGCACAAGCCGACAAAGAGAAAAGCAAGGTCATGTTTGCTGATGATGTCGAATTAGCTGCTAATCTTGAGAAAAGACAGATGAAAGAAGTTGTGAAAGAATCCAGAATATTGCAGACTCCAGCACCCGGAGAAAGGAGTTCTGATATGATAACGATTCATCCCGCCACCGATCAAGGGGGAAGAGTAAGTGCTGAAGAGTTTTTTGAAAGAAGGTTGATACAGACTGCTGTGTGATAGCGCGTTTCGCAACACGCTATAACTGCAAGTGTACAGACCACTGCAGAGGGCAAGTAATAATTTATCGAACACGAAGATTGCAGATTCGAAATATAACCAAGCACTAAAATATAGATATCTTACTACTATCTAGACAAATCGATAAGGGAGTTTGTTTATTAAATCTAAGCAATATTGAAAAGCAATAATTAAAAAGACAATTAAAAGTAATTGAGTGTAGAAAATATGGGAAAATTAGGATTCCAGGGTAATCCACATTGAAGAACAATTAAATAACCATTTATGCGATTCGATTCCAATTTTAATTTCCAAAAACGTGAGTTAATCTCAATTATGTTATCAGGTGATCCTCTCGGACTCTAAACCATAACTTGGAAATAAAAGACATAGTGACTCCTCTCGGACGCGCAAAAGACTTTTACTCTTGATAAAACCTTAGATTTTTAAAACCCTTCAACAGTTCAATTTCCTCTCGGACAATTGTCCTAACAAATCTAATTAACCTTCATCTTAATTGATAACCTAGACCTCTCGGTTCAAAAACTATCAATTCGAATTACAATCGATGGCCAGTCTCAGTAATTAATGAAAAACCCAGATATAATTAGAACGTAGATGGAAAAGGAAAATCAAATCACATAAACAATTGAATGAAATTCATCAAGTTTCAAACCCTAGAATCCACAAAAGACTTAGCCAATCATGCTGAGTTCTACAAAAACAAAGGAATAAAGAGTCATAAAACTGAAGAACATGGAAATCAAAACCCGAGGTCTTCGATCTTCAATCTTCAGTCTTGCTCTTCAAGTCTCGCTTCGTTCTAGCTTTCTCCAGAGGTTCGTCGCTCAAAAATATGTTGGAGGTTTAAAAATATGTTCGAAGGTCTCCTTTTTTTTTGCCCTTGGAACCTCTATTTATAACTATCTTAAAGATCCAAAAGATATGGGATTTGGACTAAAAATTCGTCAAAAAAACCCGATCGGCGACCCAAAAAACATACTCGGCGATCGCCGTTTTCCACCTTGGGTCGCCGAGTTCGTTACGAAGGAAAAATGGTGAAAATTACGAAAACGGCGACCCAGAAACAATCTCGGCGATCGCCGTTTACGCATGTGGGTCGCCGTTCTTGTCATGAACGTGCACAGTCTCACGGTTTTGACCATAACTTTCGCTCCCGAACTCCGATTGACCTGATTCCAGTTGCATTGGAAAGCTAACTCGAAGATCTATCTATTTACATGCTTCATTAACTTGAGTTCCATCTGTGAAGGAATTTGTGATTGCTTCTTTGAACATTAACTGCTTTCAGGATGGGTTTCCAATGAATTTTGGCCTAAAACATATTTGGGATCGGTCTTTTCTCACTTCTTTCACTTCCTAATGCAAACGAACATCGATTGGATCCATGGCAATCAGTCATATCCTGTAAATGGCTCAATTGTGCGTCAAACCTGCATAAACAACCCAAAACCAAACCAAACGTAATATTTTCTAAAAGAATATGAAATCGGCACAGAAATATCACTTAATGATCTAATCCAAGGCAAATAGTTAGCGGATTCACTTCAGAAAAATGCACAAAATGAGTGTTTATCACTGTGCAAGATGAAAGGAAATTGAGAAGGAACAATTGGTTGTGCAAGAAGGAAGCCAAGTTGTTACAATTATGGCATAAGCCGATCTGGTGGAAGAGTCAAACTAGATTCTGATTGAGGATTCAGGAGATAGGGTAGCGGAGATAGAGAATGCTAGCCATAGGGAAATCCAAGAGGACAAGGGTTCGCAGCAACCAGAGGTGGTTATACCAGACAACGTCCAGCAGATCATCATCACAACCGACAGAACACATGATGATGCAACCGTTGAAGAAGAGACGCGAGCACAAGTTGTAGCAACTACCTTCATAGATGTTGAAACTCGAGCACGATTACAAACAGAGCTCACTACAAGTGTGCGAACAAGGAATGAACAATATCTGCGCAGATTGGGGATGGATCCATCAACAGTTCCAGGATGGAATACTGTTGTTGATACCACAAGTGTGCTTGAGAGAACCATTGAATCCATCTGGCAACGACGCATTCCAATTCCCAGCTCTCCAGAAGTTTCAGGTATATCCTTCAGTGATATTCCTAACTCTAATGATGACGAAGATGCAGGAACTGTCATAGATGGAGAATCTGTATTCCGAGAAGAAACACTATGAGTGCCCATGGAAGGACTACCGGACAGGAACTACAAGACAAAGAGGATTGCAAAGTGGTGTCCTCCTGTTACGGTAAAGGATGAGGAGAACGATGATCTCATCTCCTGGGCAAAAGATATTTGTACCTTCATAGAAGCTCAAGCTGCCGCAGAAGTCGAGAGCTCATATCCTGCTAAACTTCAAGGCGAGTCATTCGATCAAGAATGGTTGAGAACAGAGTTCAAGAGATGGCAATTTTTCGACTATGCCACTCATGAACTGCATTACGAGGACCACTCTATCTTGATGGCTAGGATGGGTCTCAACTACTGGAGGAGTGAAGAAGAATGGGCGGACGATTGGATGGATAAGACATCTAAACGATAGTATATAGAGAAGTAGGTCGCTACAAGACTGCAGAAGATCAAGGCTCACAGAATAACCGCTGGAGATCGCTCGCTGCCACCATCCAAATATGTTGTTGAAGACTCACCACCATTCACTCAGGTTTTTAAAGCTCCTGCCACTAGAAGACAAATGGCCGCAGCTGAGGAGTTAAAAAAGAAATTCGCCGAAGAACAGCTGCACACAAGAGAGAAGAGGAAAGGAGAAGAATGTTTGAATTTAAGAAACGAGTCCGTACTTAACTTGCCAACAAATCTTCCAGGATGCAGACTGTTAGGCCGCCCTCTCCTGTTATTGAAGAAAAATAAGAAGATAAAAGGGATAATGCACTTACGACAATAGCTCATGTTAACCTACCCTCCACTTCCTCTCAAGGATTGGTTACCGTTGTTCCCACACCTTCCATCGAGAATCAAATAGTGCTATCGGAGAAACCCCACATTATGACAATTGAGCCCTTGAGCTCTAGCACTTATCAGAGGGACCTCTAGCAATTCATCCATGCAATGGTAGAATGGAGCATAGAAAAGAAAATGGTACCGATCGTGCGCAATGAAGTTACAACCAAATGTCTGAAGTAAAAGACGAAATACTTGCTGCTCAAAAAGATAACTTCGAGACCTTCTCCACCGAAATTTTTGCTGCAATCAAAGAGGGGGAAGAGAAGAGGTTAGCAGAAAAAGCAGAAAGACTAAAGGAGCAAGAAGACAGATTTTCGTCGCTTTGAGGCTTGAAGATAACAGGAAGAAGACCTAAGGAGACTACGCGAGGAGGAAGAGAGAGAAGAGCAGAGAAGAATTGAAGAGAATGAGAGAATCAGAAGACAAGAAAGAGAAGCTATCCTGGACAACTTCATGAAGATGACGATGGAAGCACTCAGGAATGTGAAGAAACTCACTGCCGGTTCTTCAAGTGCCAGACATGTTGCTAATTTAGACTCTTCAACAACTAAAAAGTAATATCTCTCTTAACTCTATTGGTCTCCTGGTAGAAAAACT
This sequence comes from Plectranthus barbatus, assembly GCA_026898455.1. Classification (NCBI taxonomy): domain Eukaryota; kingdom Viridiplantae; phylum Streptophyta; class Magnoliopsida; order Lamiales; family Lamiaceae; genus Plectranthus; species Plectranthus barbatus. Next base: position 461,417 of record JAPKLW010000532.1, read on the forward strand.
TAAAACTTCTGATTTTTTATTTGGGTACGTGTTCCATGTATTACAGAGCGTGATATTTTAAATGGAAACTAACCCAGGTTGAAGACAACATCTCATTGTCCAACGTTGATCTTATTGAATTAGCTGAAGTTACACATTCAGTGTAATTGGCAAACTGCGTGGACGTGATGAGTGTGAAATGTTCCTATGATTGCTTGATAAAATTGTGTGAGAATGTGTTATATGCTGATCAGATGAAAGATATTGAACCAGATAAAATTGTTGAATAATCGAGCAATACCCTCAATATTTTAAGGGGGAACGTTTAGGAACAATACTGAGTCTACGGAAGTTGAGATACTGAGAATAGATCTGCTAGGAAAATTCTTTGTAATCTCAGTAATCTGCTTTCCTTTGATTAGTAAAGATTAAAGCCATAGATAGAGGCTTTGATCGCACCAAAAATGAGGAAATTGTTAGGAATAATGTTAGATATTATAAAAACCCCTTCAAACGTAATTGATTCATAGTCTTAGGATGATATCTTTTTGTGCATCAAAGCTCTAGCAACTGAGTATCGAGTCAGTTGTAAAAGTCCTGTATAGGAATTCATACTCGAATTGTAATAGTAAGAAGAAAAATCAAGGTTGCTGAAAGAGTCAGCAGACTTGATGAATTGCTGAAGATTGTGAAAATAAGAAAGGGCCAGCAACGCGGAGGAACATCACAAGAATGCTGAAGGAATAACTCCAGCAGAATCCGAAGGTCTTAGCTCAAACTGCTGAGATACCCGACGCACGCTAGTGGCCAACAAACGACAATTAGCAATCAAGAGAAGTTATGAAGTCGTGAATCAGACGGATCACAAATCACAAGGAAACCTGACCAATCAGAGGATAGAATAATCATGATGCACAAAGGAGGTTTCAGAGCTACACCAAAAGATCCGTTCTGACAGAGACGGCTACAGATAGACGCTATGTCAATCAGAGACGAGGAGACATGAACAGTCTCTATCCACTACAGAAAAAGGAAGAACACAGATAGGCTAGCAATGCCTTTGAGTCTAACGGATAGGATTCAAACAACCGTTTCTATCCCCACCTATAAATAGGTGTCATCCTTAATTGATTCAGAGGTTCGCAAAATTCTACTCTCAGAGATAACAAAAAGAGAACAAATACTTTCTCTATAATACGAGAACACATCCGAGCTAAGTTCTTGACTGAAGCTTTTCATAAGCTTTCATCTCTAAAGCTCAAGACTTGCAAAGTTAAGCTTCCAAGGTTATTTTGGGATTCTTCTTACTCTGGAAAGAATCTAGCAGTCACGAACGTCGTGCAGACATGATTCTTACGGGCAATGCCAACACAAGGATGGGTTCCGAGAAGAACTATAAAACTCCCAGCAGTCGACGTCCAAGGATAAGGGAGGTTTGTCCTCACTCTACAGAGCGACACCGATTGAAGATTGGAGATCGAGGTTCTTGAAGGTGCGCGCTGACCAGACGGTGGAGTTGCTCAACGTTAGAGATCGGGCCTGACCTTATACTCATTTTTCTAGTGAATTTTCAGTCGGAGAATGATATGTGCGTAAAATGACCTATTTTTTGATGTGTGAACTTGCATGTTTGTGGCCATTTTACTCTCATATCATATGTTTTTGTTGTTCTTTTGTTGTGTTTTCGTGTTTTTGTGTTTTGAATGTTGTAGGTTGAGTTTTGAGCATAAAACAACTCTTTTAGTTGAGATTTGGAGGCAAATCGCCTGAGCTAGAAGTTTCAGAGAGTTCACCCGGCCGAGCCAGGCCCTACAGAGAGCTCGCTCGGCCGAGCATTGGTGGGCAGGGAGATGGCTCGGCCGAGCCGAACTTGGATTTGTCTTGGCGGGTTTTTCCAGTTCTCAAGCGATCCCGGGCGATCCATTTTCGGCTCCAGCGATCCGAGGCCCTGTTTGCTTGTCTATAAAAGGGGGAAATTCGAGATTTGAAATGAGGATTCATCTTAATTAGTTATATTAGTTAGGAATTTCCCTCTCTTCCATCCTCCAACCGTTTTCCATCCACATTCAAGGAGATTGAAGACACATTCCTCTTCCATTGTTGAGGATCAAGGAAGGTGGAGGGTAGATTGAAGAACAAAGTCACCAAATTGGGGAAGATCACTATTTGCCTTTTCAATTTGTAATGGAATTTCTTAAACTTACCTTTGTATTGGATCAAATTGAAGGTATCAAGAACTAATTCCTTTGTGAGTGTTGTTTGGATGAATAATGTGTTGAAATGAGATTGAATTTTGATTGTTTACTTTCCTTTGAGAGCTTGAATTGCACTAGATCTCAATCCTTACCACCTTGGTGTAGGTAATATCCAGTGTAGGTGGTAGTTGATGTGAACGTTGCAGCCAGAACGCGGGCGGAATCGTCGTGAATAGTGTAGATTCATATGATTTTTTATCCAATCCCTATGCGGAGATAGGTCATAGGGTAATAATCTACTTTCTAGAAGGAGTGGTCTAGAGTTCGATAACGTAGTTGTTTGAGAATCTTAGTATCATCAACTGTTAGCTCATCGTGACAAGGGGTTAACTAGTGTAGGGTGGATTGCTCAATCTCCCAGGAATTAAATATGGTTTACATCATGATTTGATCCAAATTGCACACATTTGATATTCACTCAACACTCACTCTTACCTGAATTGGTTGAACTTGTCACTCTTTCTACCTACCTTGGTTGAATTGTTTGATTGTTTAGTTTTGCATTGGGTATTTGATTCATGATGGTTATGATTGATGCTTTTATTTTTGTTTTAGGATAGATTACATTTTGCTTAGTGATAGAAACTCAACAACATTATTAATTTTTGCCTAGCTATAACTCATCCATACATGTAAGAAGTATATCGAAGGGCGAAATTGAAAGAACCTGGATTGATAAATTTAACGTGGTTTGTGTGTTGAATATACACCGCATCAGAGAACTGAAGAGTGGACGTAGAACAATTGTTCAAACCATTATAAAATTCTTGTGTCCTTTACTGCTTTATATTGTTATATTTTGCACATACATATTTGAAACTCAACACACCAAGTGTTGAAGTTTAAACTGCAATATTGGAATTAACGAATATTCAAGCTAAAGCACTTTTCATAAACACTTGCTAAGTCGAGACCTTAGCAAGATAAGTGCAAGATTAATTTAATACTTCCGCTGCATACAAAACACTCTGATCGGGGACCAACATCAAAGTATTAAGAAATATAAAATAATTAATTTTATAACAGTAATATCTTTCATGGTTTAAGAGTAACAATAATGATATGTATTTCTAATAATGAGAAAAATTAGAATTTGAGCATGAATATGATATTAATTTAAAAATAAATAATTTTTTATTTCAAAATAATAATGAAAATTTTAAATATATTCCAAATTGGGAAAGTTCGTTTAGGCTCGATTAAAGCTCGATAAAGTTCGTGAACTTAAAAATATTCGACAAAATAACTTGAAGTTTGACTTGATTCTAATGAGTCAAACTTGAGCACGGCTCGCTTGGTTCGATTACATTCCTAAATACGATGGAAATTAAGTTTGATAGTTTTTATATCTAATACATGTTTGAAAATTCCTTTTTTAGTTAATGGGCTCTATACCTACTAAACTGGCTTTGTGCCTCAAAATGCCTCAAAATTATTAGCTTCACTTAATGAACCTACATAAAGCACATACATTACTTAAAAATGAATCAATAATATATTTAATAAAAGTGATAGATTTTCTTTTATGTGTATTCTTGTATTATTCTATATAAATAGAGAATACAAAGATATGAAAAAAAATATAAAATACAAATATATCTAAACAAAATAGAAAGCTTTAGATATGTATATTCATGTCTATCGAATATTTTTTCAATAAATATTCGAATATTTCTTATCAAAAAGGCTTAATTTTATGTATTATATTATTTAAGTATGCAGCCAACAATCAACAATAAAATATATTAAATGTTTTTACATTGTTTGATGCTTTACGTATAATTTACTAATAACAGAGAAAACATTGATTGAATTAATTGTGTTTATTTGTAGTTATATATAATCTAAATGATTTATTCAATTTATTAATTTTATATTATTTTTATATATGCTATATTAGTGCTCGAGAATTTACTTAAAATTAAATCTCTTTTAAAATGAAATACGTCATCTACAATATTCTATACAAACTTTTATATATAAACATAATGAGGAGCGATCATGTGAAAAAATATTTCCTATGAAAAAAACGAATGAATCATATCCAATAAATTTAAATAAATCAATGGTTGATATGCAATCAAGCAACAACTAAAACACAATCGAGCAATTGTTCGATTGTGTTTTAGTTATTGCTTGATTTTATTTCAGTTGTTGCTTGATTTTATATCAACCATTGATTTATCTAGATCTAATGGATATGA
>JAPKLW010000533.1:0-65121 GCA_026898455.1 Plectranthus barbatus
AATGCCGCAGCCATCCGGACAGACGTATCCTCATACGTTGTCTCGGCTGTGATCATGGTTTATGTCTCACTAGGTCAAGTGATCATACTGTCTTCTGCGATCTACTACACGCCGTATGATCGTCCCTATCGGTGAGACAAGAGGATACCATTGTTCACACATGTACGATTGTTAACAGATAGGAGAAATAAACCGTTGTATACACATTGTAATAAATTCTTTCAGTATACAAAGCTCATCACAGAGGACCTTCAAAGGTTCGATTCTTCTATGTTCTTTAATCAACCTTTCGAAGGTGGTGCAAGCGGGAGTTCACATATTCCCGACTTAAATGAGGGTGGTGGTTTAGTGGAGTCTGATGATGACGATAATGAGGAGGAGGCTGAAGACTCGTCCGAGTCAGATGATGAGGATTTCAACCAATCTTTAATGCATTGTACGGTGGCTAAATTTTCTGCCTGGGTGCAATCTGTTGGTGGTATGAATGCTTTTGTTTCAAATCTGTTGTCGGCTCATCCTCTACCTGAAGGTCTGGAAGTCCAATTAAATAATTGGTTACTTCCAATCATTCCATTGGATACTTCTGATTCACCCGTCCTGCAAGATGTCGCAGCCATACTGGACCACGAGTTGACGGAGGGTGCCATATTTTGGAGCAGAGATGATCTGCTTGTTGCTGTTGGTCTCTGGCATATGGAGCAGAGACAAGAATTTAAAGTCACCCGGTCTGACAGTACTCGTGTTGAGTACAAGTGCAAACGAGATGAGAGTTGTTCGTTTCTTATATGTGCTACGTGCAAAGCTCACTGTTGGATTGTACGCAAGTTCAAACCTGTTCATAGTTGCAGGATTAATCTTGCTGGAGTTGGAGCACGTAATGTTCGTTCGAAAGCCGTGGCTGCTTATTTTGCAAGGAAGATGCGTCGGCAAGGGTCACTCATCAAACCGCGTGAGATTATGGTCGAGCTGCAAAGAAGTTTTGGCATCCAGACGACTTATGGTTCTGCGCTGAAAGCACGGAACGCAACCCTTTCGATGTTGTATGGTGGTGTCGAAGATTCTTTCAAGATGCTGCCGAGGTACCTCGAGGTACTTGTTCAGTATAATGCAGGGACGCTGACAGATCTTGATATTGCTCCCGATGGATGTTTTCGCTACTTGTTTGTGGCACTGGGTGTTTGTCGAAGTGCTTTCGAGTCTCCACTGAGGCAGGTTATTGTTGTCGATGCAACTCATTTGAAGGAAAGAAACAAAGGAGTTTTATTTGTTGCTGTTACCAAAGATGGTAATGAACAGGTCTTCCCACTTGCCATCGGTGTAGGCCCGATAGAGAATGACGAGTCTTGGATTTAGTTTATGACTCGACTCCGGATGGCTTTTGGCTGTAACGATCAATTATTGATCGTATCCGACCAACACATTAGCATTTCGAATGCTATGAGCGTTGTTTATCCAGGTACTACACTCGGGCTTTGTTTTTATCATTTACAGAATAAATCAACCAGCTTCCGTTCGAACATTGTCCCGTTGTACCATCGTGCTGCGTATGCGTATCGGTCGACTATATTTAAGCAGGCTATGGAGCAAATGAAAGTCACAAATCCGGCAGCATACGACAAGTTAATGGATGTCGGACCTGAAAAGTGGGCTAAATCGAAGAGCCCTGTCCGTCGGTATAGTTTCTTGACCTCAAATGCGGCCAAGGTCTTCAATGCAAGACTGCTAGATGCTCGTCGTTTGCCAATCTGCTCGCTGTTAGAAGCGTACAGAAGTATTGTCGAGAGTTGGTTCGACCAGCGACGTGCCAAAGCTGCTAATTGGACTGATGACTTGACAGAGGAGGCTGTAGCGAAGATGGAACCTTTGGTGGAGAAAGCACGCTCATACAACGTGGTTCGCACATCGCAACATGCCTTCAAGGTCAATGAAGGCACCCGGACTTGGAATATGGATTTACAATCTAATTTTTGTGACTGTCGTGAGTTTCAACTCGATCTGATGCTTTGTGTTCATGCAACAGGTACAATTCGGTATGAAGCTTAGTCATTATTTACTTTTCAATTATAACCTCTAATAGTTTCTAATTTTGTTTTATAGGACATATGGATTGTATCTGTATGACTACATATATCCCTACTACAAGACCGAGACATGGCTTGAGATATATGGTGGGGTTGTTAATCCTCTCCCCCCTCAAGATGAATGGGATGTGTCATCTGAAGCAGCATCAGTAGTTGTTTTGCCGCCAATAATAACTCGTCAAGCAAGTCGGCCAAGGAACAGTCGACGTCCTTCTGGTGCAGAGCATACTCAATCGTCTACCAGCAGACATCGTGCCCCTAAACGTTTTAGTATTTGTAGATCAGATGGTCATACAAAACGAAATTGTCCTGATAGGGTCCAAGACAATCATTAAATTGTAATGTTTGGTTCTTAGTGCTATGCTCATTTCATGTCTTCAATAAATGGAACCTTTTGATCGAAGAATCATAAACTATAAGATTTCACACAAATAAATTATTTTAATACATGACAAATAAGTTAGATCGAATAATCATAAACTAAAAAATGTTCAATCAAAATCATCAGAACTAAATTCAAATAAACCTAATGCTACAAAAGTACGATAAAGATAGGTGTCCGCATCGCTCTCAATCCACGCTCGTGTCGGACGTCGAAACAATAGCATCTCAATATGTGCTAACGCATAAGTTGCGCTTTGCTTCTTCATCGTCCCGTGGAAAAGTGATGTCCATCGGATCTCTGGCGGGGTGGCAGGGCGTTTCTCAAGCCGGAAAATGTTTTCTTGCCAATAGTTTATGGCTCTCAGATAATGCTTCATCTTGTTTGTCATCTTTGCCAATTCTTTGCCCAATCTGGTACACTCTTGAAGGCTTTTTCTGCTAAATAGGCATCATATATGTGCACCGTATGATTTATTATACTGAATTTGACAGCAACCCAGTGACTGCGCAGTAATACAGGTAACACAATCTACAAAAAAAAAACATTCATAAACAAGTGTTAACTACTTATAGAAAATAATATTATATTGCATTAAATTTTAATATTAAATTACTTACCGTATCTGCACCTTTCCAATCTACTGAGACCTGAGTATCTTTGCCTCTAGCGAAATTCAATAGGTCATCTGGCTCCAGGCGAGGTGCTCTATCTCCACCATAATGATGCTTCATCAAAATCTGATACAATATAGAACATCAGTATTAAATACATATTACTAAATAATATATAGAATAATTTGTGGTTGAATAATTCACTTACAAAGAATCGTGGTGAGATAACCCGAACAGTCGTCGATGGAGCAGCCGTGTATAATCTCCTCTGTAGAACTGGAATATACGGCTCTATTATATCTGTAGCCAAATCGTTGCTCATATTTTCTATGAAGGCAAAATAATTCTGCGGGAATTGCCACGGTCCCCCTCTTTGGAGTCTGACAGCATCGGGCTGACCATCTCTCCACGCATTATATTTCAAATGCACATCTATCCCAATCCCCCAAGGTCGTCCATCATTCGGCTGCAAAAAAAATGAAAACATAAATAAAATAACCAAAGAAATACATAAATGAAATTAAATAATTATACTTACCAAATCTTGAATATCATATGCTAATAAGGATACAGTCAGAGTGTCAGGCTGGGTACTGATCTCTCCAGTACCCCCTGGGAGGGGCTGCGAGGTAGCATTGTCATTATCAGAACTGTCTGTGAAAACAAGGGGTACCTGATCCCGTTCACCAGAAACACTCTGACACTCCTCCTCAGGGATTGCAGGTCTCTTACCCTTTGCAAGATTCGTATCCCTCCTTTGCCTCTCCATCTCCTCCAGCCTATGTCTGGTCTCACCACCAGATACACTCCTCCTCCTCTCCGACCCCTCCATCCTCGTACTGGTCTCTGCAATGGATACACTCGTCCTCCTCCTCTCCGGCTCCTCCGGCCTCCTACTGGTCTCAGCACCAGATACACTCGCCCTCCTCCTATCCGGCTCCTCAGGCCTCCTACTGGACTCACCACCAGGTACACTCGTCGTCCTCTCCATCTCCTCCAACCTCTCATGCTCTATATGAATCATACGGCTCCAATCACGACTCCTATCACGAGCCAATACCTCTCTGAAGGCTGCATCATCTACATCTGTGCAATGACGGCATCTAGATGCACGGAATAAGTCTGTAACTAGGGGGATCACCCTCTCTGTCAGTGCCTCATGAATAACGGTCCGGATACTATCCAATATACTGCCAGATGAACGATGTCTCCTAGTATCCCGGAAATCCCCACTGGAAGAATGTGTATGATGCCTCGCCCGAGTGCGTCTACGTGACGGTGTAGCGGTCTCCGATGGTGATCCTCCCTGTAACTCCCCACCAGCTCCTCTCCCAACCCGTCCTGCACCTGCAGCCCGTCCAGCACCCTCTTCTACACCCCGACCCGCACCCCGTCCTACACCCTCTTCTACACCCCGACCCGCACCCCGTCCTACACCCAGTACTGGATTTTATGGGAATCGGAACTGTACCCCAATCGGATTGTCCATCTCCGCAGAAGTAAAATATAACATCTCCTTCTCGGCAGGAGAAGCCTCCAAATTAGAACTCATTTCAAGCTGTGAATTAAAGTACTTACAATTAGAAAAATATTAACGGTTAATCTAGATAGCCAACAAATTACATACCTCATCTTGAACGAAGAATTGCCCCCAATCAATCGTATCCGGCCTCGAAAACTCCCATTTCATAAATCGAGGGAGTGCATCAGGCCTTCGCAGAATAGCGCAGGCACGACCTAACTTAGGAATGGCCTCATAGGCCCACACCTACAAAAAATAACATTAAATATTTCACTCTTGTAGGTGTAAGAATTATTACTTAATTAACAAAATTAAATTATACCTGTAATGCCCAAATGGGTCCGCCTAAAATAAAGCTCGCACCACTGATTCGATCTGCTGTGGTAGGGGCAAGATCCAAATAATAACATAAACACTGAAAAGCATATGCCCCCCATGGAAATGAACCCACCTACCCAAATCCTCAACCAGAACATATATCCAACTCTCAATCTTTCTTTTTTCGGAAAGTCCTAAAGCAAAATTCCAAGCTGCTAATGTATTGGCCACATTCAAGTACAAACCATGATTAGTGCGTTCTATTTTTTTATCCCTAAAAATCATCAATAATTCTCTAGCGCTAAGATTCTTACCCCCACAAACTGTACGAAAAACTGAAGTGCTAGAAGGATCATGATCGGCACAGGGATTAAAAGCACTAGAACCAAAAACAAATCCTGTAACTAATGCAAATTCGGGCACTCCAAATTCTATAATCTGTCCATTAATAAAAAAACATAAAGCATTAGGGGTTTCACTAGTAATTTGAAAGCCTAATAGCTCTATTAATGGTTGCGATGCACTAGGACCATTTTTTTTTCAAATTAATAAATTACCAAACGGCCCATTAATAAATTGATTAAGCAACCCATCACCCCCTATCGAATATAATGTATCACTAATAGTCTCTAAAGTGGTCACTTTAGTATATAAGTTCACTTTAGTAATTAGACCAAGAAAAGAGGGTCTAATCCACTGTGGCTGCAAAAATCAAACACAAAATGCAACAATTATGGAAGATTCGTCAATTTAACATGTAATTTAATTCAACAATATGCATAATTCAACAAATTCAACCAAATGCATAATTCAAAACAATTACAACAAAAATTAATTGAACAAATTCCACCAAATTTCATTCGAATTAATTCAACAATTATTAAAGAATTCCCAAATTTCATTCGACCAACAAAATCAACAAAATTCCAAATAATTCAATCGAATTACACACACAAGTCCATTTAAATAATTCAACAATTTCAACCAAACAATTCAACAAATTAAATCAAATATTCGGCATTATTGATTCCATACATGTAAATAATTCAAATTTAACATACACCCATTCCATTCTATGCATACATTCATTCAAATTTATAAAATTTTAATAAAATTTTCATATTCTTATTTTTGAAATTTTAACCGACAGATTCGAAAGATAATTTGCAGGAGTGGGATTACGAACTTACTTGTTCGGCGGCCATGTGTTTTGTTAAAATTGGAATCAGTGGTTTGAATGGATGGGGGCAGTCGGCTTCGTGAGTTTGAAGGGGAACAGACCAGATTTTGTGAGCAAATGGGGAAAAATAGGGGTTTTCGCGTGGTCAAATTATTTTTTCAGATCTATGACCGAGTCGCGATCGGGTCGGTATCGGCATTACCGATACCGACCCGGGTCGGTTTCGGGTAAACACGCGGATCCTTAGCGGGTTGGGGTCTGATCTGATTCCAGTCGGTTTCAGTATAATCGAAACCGACCCGACCCGAATTAGGTCTTATCCGGGTAGGTATGTGGTTTGATCCGGGTCAGATCCTGGTCTGATCCGCTATTTAAATTTTTTTTTCCGAAAATGTATTATTCCAAATACTTTCTATTTCACATTTTTTTTTTAAATCAGATATTATTTTCCACTATTTTAAATCATAAAGCGAATTAAAATTAAATTAAAATTCATTGTTGTTTGAAAAAGTAGACTGACATGTCTGAAAAGTGTACTTTGGGTATTTTTTATATGTGTTATAAGAAGTGAGTATTTTTGATATGTGTATTAGGCTAAATGGGTATTTTGAATTTTCTTCTCATTCTAAAACATCATAATTTATCTCAAAAGATTAGAAAATTTTTCAATTAAATATTTTAATATCAGATCCTGCATTGAAAATTTTATAATATTTGAATCCTAAATTGATAATTAAATTATTTTTTAAAGTCTAGGTAATAAAAATCCAGAAAAAATTAATCTAACGAGATTGGCACGAAATCTATTTTGCTTAAACTACTATAGTCTGAAATCGGGGAGTAAGTCTTCTATTTCATATCATGTTGATTCCTCTCGAACAATAAATGCATTGGAAGAGAGAGAGAGAGGGCCAAAAAACAGCTTTCCTTAACTGTGGACTTCCATTAATTGTACAAAAATGACAGCATACATGCAGCAGGGAGGAAGAAGAAGAAGAGGCTGTTATAGGGATGAGCCATACGATACGAGCTAACTTTTCTCATCTGTATGAACTTAATCATCATCTGCATTATCAGACCCACAAGTTTGTGAAATGATGAAATGGAAAAGGAATTCAGATACCGCTTCTTTTTTTCCTTTCAAAATGGAAATGTGCCATCTTTCAAATTTAACTATATGTATTTTCCTCAGCTTTCATATGTAAAAGTAAAGTAGCTGATGCTAAAAATTATGCATTTGCTCCAACTGGATCTAATCTAGTCAAAGATAAAGGACCTAATATTTTACTTGGATTCAAGAATGGATTACCTAAATTTACCATAAATCAAGGACACAATTGCAATTTCAACATATAAAAGTATAAGGACCCAGTTAAAAAAAAATAGGGGTGAATGAAACCGAGGTTATGGGCAATCATATTATTAGTGAATTATTTTTATGTACTAAATGTATAAATTATGCTTTAATATTAAATTTTTAAATGTTAATCGTTATTTATGTTTAGTATATTGTAAAATGTTAAAAATATATATATTTTCTAAATTAGATAATTTATAAAAAATAAAAATAAGATAGATTAGGTTAAAACTGAAGCTTCGATTAGATCAAAATTTTCACACCGGCAATTTGGGTCTGGCAAAGTGTCAGATGAGACGGTCTCATCTGAGACGGTCTCATCATTTTTATTGTGAGACGAATTTAATGAAATGATGTATTTCTTTATAGCAAATGATATTTCACCATTTTTATTGTGATATGAGTTTAATGTATTTCTTTATTGCAAATGATGTATTTCTTTGTTGCAAATAATGTAATTCTTAAAAATGAAATGATGTATTTAACTTATTGAAATGATGTATTAAGGTCCGTCTCACAATAAAAAAAAAATAGTGAGACCAACTCTTTGGGTCTAGTTTTTAACCAAACCAACCATATGGTCACCCCTATAAGAGAGAATTACTTGACTAGCATGGTAATGGTAGCAACTGTAGCAAGTATGAGTCATGACATCTATGGACCTTAAAATATTTATAAGTGGGAGTGGTAGGGTAGCAAACATAATAAGATAGAGATGCAGGCATAAAAATGAGGACTAACCAGTTGCTGCTGGATGAAGAAACTAGCCGCATATAAGCATCAAGCCTTCGATTCACCTTCCTGCATCAACACAAGCACCACTTTGATTGACTGCGTTTATATGGCATAACAAAAAGTGATCTTATAATTTGTAAAAGCATGTCAGTTATCCCCAAACAAAGCATGTCAGAATTGGATGCATTGCTTAATTCAACGAAAGACAACAGTTTTTCCGTTTGAGGCGTCTTAGCTGTAACTGCACTGGTATAGGAATACTTGAAACAGATCATGCACAATATAGATGTAAAAATGGAATAAAAACTATTTGAGGGACATGTGTTGGAGGGTTGTAGAGAGATCAACCTGAAGCATAAATAGTGTAGCAGTCTCAAACAGTTTGAAGTTCAAATCCACCCAACAATAACACAAAATGGAATCTGCAGCTCGAAAATCACAAGTTTGTTTCACTTTCAATGTAGAGCTTCAAAAAATATCAACTTGCTCAAACAAAAATTTGAACTTAAATATAAGATTACGGGGGATGATGGCATCCTAGTTCATAAGGCTAACCACAAACATCGATATCTGAGTAGAAGATCCGATTGCAACGGAGCAGTCAATCGAACAATGTAATGATACCAGCTTGTCCTTCATTGCAAACATGATAGCACTTGCGTAGCAAAATAACACTAATAAAAGCGACGGGCATGTTCATTGAATCAGATGCTCCCTGAAGAAATGTTACAGCTGCAGTCACATTTGCTTTCAACAAGAATACGAGGATTAGAAAAGATTATCACCTGTATGTATTGCATCAACAAGATAGAACCGATATCCAAACTGTCAAAACAGCAAGCCAACCAATTGCTTCCCAGTGGGTAATCTCATCATCATCAGGGACTTCCTCGTTGTTATCCCCACCCTGCATAAAAGGCCAAGCAAATTATGTTAAATAGTTGCATTTGCATCTTAGAACATTCTCGTACCATATAATGAAAGATATGCATGTGAAAGTCCCAAGCCCCGGCAGAATACAGCTTTGCTGGCAACCAAAACACAAATCCACCCAGTTAGACATCCAAAAAGATGGATCCACCACCTTATTGAAACGCTGAGGTCTTTGAGGATGAACCAACCCACCACAAAAGAAGGCACAACCAAGCACCAAAAGCATATTGGACAAGATGGAACCCAGCAAAGATTGCTGAACAACCCTTATCATTCCGTTTTTCAAAGCATAAATAGAAATTATCATCTCTGTAGCATTTAGAAGGCCGCCAACCGCCAAAAAGTAATTGCAAGACATGAAGCCTAAGATCAAAGGCCAGACTATTACATATAAAAGAAAGTAGAATCATCCAAACCGTGAGTCACCTAGAGCATGTTCAAGCACAATATATTATTAAAATCCAACTTATTTACAGAAATTCCACACACCCCCTTGATGTGGGTCGTGCCCATATCAAGCTATAGACATTGGAACAAAGAGGCTCATGGAAAAACTTCTTCGTACCTTTTTCAGAGAAATCAAAGTACTATCCAATACAAGTAAGGCATTCCAAACACATAATTGAAACTTGATTTGAAGAGCATAATTAAGCAAGATTTGGTGATCCTTCATGGAAAGAAGTAGACAAAAATGTGATATCAAATCAGTTTTACTAACAAGTCCGCCGAAAATATTACTAACAAGTTTGCTCATATCTTTAATAAGGGCTCCAATTTGTGAGAAGGGCTTCCTTCTTTTGTACAGAGGCTACAATATCTAGTGTTAGGTCACAGTCCTCAAAGAATGCAGGCCCCATCACAAACACAAGAAGTCCACACCATTTTTGAATTAGCTATCATTTTGAGTAATATATACAGTTGAAATTTGCAACCTTACTTAAAACAATAAGTCTGCTCATCAAATGTCCAAGATGATTGGCTTCCACAACGAGGAGTCATTCATTTTGAGAAAGCTAAGGGTAGCTTCTTTGAGTTAATATAAAAATGCATTCCATCTGGGGTCTACCCAGATGATCTTTTGGTAAGTAGCCAAAGCATCCTTGAAAATTTTATATGATGAAATTCGTAGCAATTAGTAATTTCAAGTGACAAGTGAAATGGAAGCAGGATATGAATCGTACCAGTGGGACCTGTATAACAAGCAAGTTGCCTACAATACAACATGGAGAATGTTGATGCACAGAAAGAGCTCGGTTGTATGCTAATAAAAGTGTAGAGTTCGTTGAGAAGGTACTGTGTTTTATTCCTTTCACCTGACCTTTATTTATACATTGTCACATGATTAACTCAATAAATGCAAATAATGAGTACAAATGAAACGATTACACTTATTGACTGGAATTAAAGCATTAAAAGCCACGCTCTGCTCATTCCTTGCGGTTACAGAATATTGAGGGTCTTGACCGGAGGGGTCGTCGAACTTGTGAAGTGATTCGTCGAACACAAACCCGTCGAACTGCAAGGCGTCTCGTCGAATATAGGCCCGTCGAGACTGACTCAACAATAGCCCCCAAACTTTTCGTGAGGCGTGCGAAGGACTCTCGAAAAGTTTTCCTTACTTCGGCAAGCCTCGTGGCGAACCCGTGTGCCCGGGTCCCCAGCGAGTTACGAGAGTTTCATCATCCCCTTCTCGTATTCATAGATATGTGGGTTCGACGAACGTGGGCCGAGATTGGTACCTGTTCGTCGCCCTCGGGACTAGCCAAAAGAATTTTACATTTTCTCTTGACTACCCCTATGGCGCAGACTGAATCGACGATTCGTTACTGGCCCCGTTTCCGTTTATAACGAGAAACAGACCTTTCCCACGACCGTGTCGGTGCGAAAAGGTTTTATAGCTCTCCTCTCTGGGAGTTAATAATTCATTTGGCACTACTTTGCCACAAATGGTTCGTCGAACACACCCTTTGAGGGATATTGACGGTTTGAATTCTTTTAAAGGACAGTTGTTTCCTCGAATGGCACGCACGCCGTTCGCAATCACCTCAACCGACACGTGTCGCTTGCGGACTTGCCAAGACGAAAAAAGTGAATCACGACTCCCTAGGGAGCGTCGTTTTGAATTTCCTCATTTATACATCTGCCTTCTTCATCTTACCCTGCCTTCCTTACTAGAGAACTCCCCCTATTCAAGCATCATCCCAGATTCACGGTGCACGACATCCGGTAGCTTTCCCCTGCAAATTTGATCTCCGACGCCTAGGTACGGTATACTTCCACCTTCTTATTTCGTAAGTGCTGTAATAGCCCTAGGAAGAACATGGCCGGAAGCCCCCATCCAGAGTCCTCTTTCTCTCCTTCCACCTCTGAATCGGATAGTTTTCCGGCCCCCGAGAATTTTCTGGCAAATTACGATGGCCGATTCAAGGGAATACTAACCACAGCCTGCTCCCGAATTTCGGAGACTTCTTTAAGCCATACCTTCGTAACCTATGGAATCCCTGCTGAAATCAAAGCCATAGCACCCCACCTCTATGACCATCCACACATGCCCCCGCTCGGTTTTCACCGCATTTTCTGCTAGGGTTTTTGAGAAGGGGATAAATTTGCCCCTGCACCCATTTTTTGTTAGGGTGTTAGATTACTACGGCTTAGCCCCCATGCAACTGGCCCCCGTCGCCTGGTTCAACATGTTCGGGACCCTCTTAGTATTTAGGGAGGCGGGCCTCGGCGAACCCACAGTAAGGGAGTTCGTTGACCTTTACGCCTTAGTGCGTAGGTCCAAGGAAAGCTATTGGTACTTCTCGAAAAGGCACCATCAGCCTGAGCCATTAGTACAGAAAACCCCCTCTAACATGAAAAAGTGGGCCCTCCATTTCTTTTATCTTGAGATCCCCAACGAATTCCCTCGACTCAGGGGTCACCTTCACGATCCCCCTCGTAAGTAACTTTTTGCACCTCGTTCGTCGAGCATGACTTCCTTACACTTATCTTGTTTTGTTGGTTTTGCAGCGTACGAGCCGTTCGACCTCACCGAGGAAGAACAGGGCCGGATCGACCAGGCTTACGCAGTTAACGACAGGAGATTCGAATCCCTCCACCGAAGCAAATACATCGACGCCGAGGGAGTTCACGAAGCGATGGAGAGACCGACCACCAGTGCCTTGCGAGCAATTCTTGCGAAGAAGAAGGAGAAGAGGAATTCCTCGGGAAAGAAAAAGACGAGCTGCCAAGTCCGGAAGCCATCCGCCGGACCGACCCAGGTCGAGGGCCCCTCCAGCGCCCAGATCAACCCCACCGCCGAGATGACGAACGACAGCGGCGGCGGCACCCTGTGAGATTCGACATCCCACACTAACCTCGAAACAGGAACAACAGAGCGCCGGAACAAGCGGCTTCGAAAGCAGTTCGAAGACCCAACCACCGAGACCGAGGAGAAGACGATCACCAACCCGAGGAACGACGAGGTTCCCGAGGACGAGCACCTCCAGGACACTGGGGCCACCAAGCTCGTGCTGGCTCGAGACCTGGAACCGGCAGGTTCCCCTTCGCGGGACCCTGCAACTTGCGAGGAACTCATCGAGTTCGTTCGCATGCTCCTGGCGGGCCTGCCATGGAATGCCCCATCTCCCTCCGTTGGTCGGACGTTCTCCCACTTCCGCTAGATGCTACTGGTACGAGATTACTTGAATTGACTTAACCTGAATCTTATACTCTCGAATCCATATTGAAAAATGTTTTTCGCAGAGCTTCGGCAACCTGCGGGGAGACTATCTTGAGGCGGTCACTTCGGAGCACGCGTGGATGCAGCGCTCCTTCGACGCAAGCTCGGCCTGTGCCCAAGTTAAGGGGGAATTAACCGAGATGGCAGCCCTCCACACTCAAGCCGTGGCTGATTCGTCGAAGTTCTAGCTCCTCAGCAATAACCTCTTGCAAGAGAAGGCGGAGATGTCGGATCAAATCAAGTCCCTCCGGGCCGAAAAGGAGATGGCCGAGAGACGGGTCACCGAGCTTGAGAAGCCCTAGAGATTTCCCGCGACGAAGAGGTGGCGGCGCGGAAGAAGCTCGAGGAAACCCACCGCCGGACTCTGGAGGAAGGCGAAGGCATCGCATTCCTCGACCTTCTGGAAAAACCCATTGCAGAAGAAGCCATGGATGCCATGCACGAGCATGTGTGTACCCAGGTCAAGGAGCTCATCTTGAAAAAATACCCAGACCTGGATCTTGGCTTCTTAGAACTGAAGGACGGGGAGGACGAAGACGAGGGAGAGGGACAGAAGGACGACTCCGCCACGAAGCATGATTAACTATCCTTGTTACGCCTTTCACTTTCTGTCGTTGTTTGCATTTTACTTTATGTATTTTGAAAATTTAAGAAATATACCGAACCCTCCATGTTGACCATTGGACGAACATTCATTATTATTCAGCCGAAGTACATTAAAATATTTTCGAAGACAAAAGAAACATTCTTTAGTAAAATAAAGAAAGGACATTCCAGACAACACTACTCAAAATCGAAATAAGTGCGCCGACGAACCACATTCAGACAAACACACCCAAATTTTAGAAATAAAATTTCTTGAGGTACTTCACGTTCCACGCATTCGGGACATCCCTCCCTTCAGGGGCCACCAAGCGGTATGCCCCATTTGCCACTACCTTGGAAACAACATAAGGCCCCTCCCAGTTGGGAGCCAACTTTCCCGCATTCAGGTCCCTCATATTCTGAAACACATAGCGCAGAACCCAGTCCCCCACCCGAAAGGATCGAAGTCGGACCGACCTGTTGCAATAGCGATCCACCGCCATCTGCCTTATCTCCATTTTTTTAGGCATCCATCCTGGCTTCATCCAGTAACTCCAGCTCGTCGAACCGACGCTGCTCATGGTCCCCCCATCGAAGAACTCAATCCTGTGACTTCCCTGGATTATCTCAATCGGAGTCACTGCTTCAACCCCATAAGCCAAAGAGAAGGGGGTCTCCCCCGTCGAAGATCGTGCAGTGGTTCGGTACGCCCAGAGTACTCCAGGTAACTCCTGCACCCAGGCGCCCTTAGCTTGGCCTAACTTCTTTTTTAAGGTGCCAATGAAAGTCTTATTTGTCGACTCGGCCAATCCGTTAGCCTCTGGATACCGTGGTGTCGACAAAAGCAAACGTATCCCCAGGTCGACGCAGTACTTCTTCACCTTCTGGCTGACGAACTGCCGACCATTGTCAGTGATTATCTCCTTGGGCAACCCGAACCAGCACACCAGGTGCTTCCAGATGAAAGAGATAACCTCTCTATCTCGGATTCTCGCTAGAGGCTCTGCCTCCACCCACTTAGTAAAGGAATCCGTCGCCACCAGGACGTACTGCCTACTAGCGAGACCCTTCGGGAGTTGCCCAACAATGTCTAGCCCCCAACGGTAGAAGGGCCAGACTGGCACATTAGCATGTAACACTTCAGCCTTCAGGTGCGTTGTACCTGCATACTGTTGACACGCGTCGAACTTCCTGACCCAATCCTTCGTATCCTTCCTTAATGTAGGCCAGAAAAACCCCGCGGAGATCACCCTATGGGCCAAACTTTGATGGCCGGCGTGATTACCACAGCTCCCGGAGTGAATCTTTTGGAGGAGTGACAGTACTTCCCCATCGCCGACACACCTTAGCAATGGCCCTTCAAATGATTTCTTGTACATCCTGCCATCCAAAAGTACGAATCTGGCCGCTCGTCGAGCCAGCCACGGTGACTCCACCGGGGACTCTGGCAACGTCCCGTCACGCAGGTAGTCAACGAACAGCGTCATCCAAGTCCCCGAGTCGTCTCTGATTGGGAGGATCTCCCCCCGGACTTTGCTTGCGTCTGTGGCCGGCCATAAAGCTGTGATTACAGGCAGCACTCTTGGTCCTCCCTGTTTGGCTGCGGCGGCGAAGCCGGCCAGAGCATCGGCATGCCCGTTCTCTCCCCTTGGGATATGGTCGACCGACACTTCGTCGAACCTCCTTAGTTCCTCCTCCACTATGGCATGATAAGCCGCCATGCGGGGATCTTTCACCTGATACTCCCCTCGGAACTGCCCCGCAACGAGTTGGGAATCCGTCTTTATGCGCACCCTCTTAATGTTTAGTACCGTTGCAAGGCTCAATCCTGCTATCAGGGCCTCATACTCCGCTTCATTGTTCATTGCCTTGAAATCGAAGCGGATTGCCCTTTCGACTATAACTTGGTGCGGGGACACTAACAACACCCCAGCCCCGGCTCCGCCTGCGTTGCTAGACCCGTCGACGAACAGGTCCCAGGCTTCGGACTGAGCATCATCCTTAAAGGCCTCGGCCTCGGCCTGAAGATGTAGTTCTGGTGTGAATTCGGCGATGAAATCGGCCAAGATCTGACTCTTGATTGTTGTTCTAGGTTGGAAACTTAACCCATATCCTCCCAGCTCGATCGCCTACTTCATTACACGCCCGGACAGCTCGGGTTTTGCCATGACGTCACGGATAGGAAAGTTCGTTACGATCGCGATCTCATGGCATTCGAAATAGGGTCGCAGCTTTCTAGAGCAAACTACCAAGACCAGCCCCAATTTCCCCAGCGCCGAATATCTAGACTCCGCATCCAACAAGGACCGACTCACATAGTAGACGGGGAATTGCGATCCATTTTCCTCCCGAACTAAAACCCCGCTCACCGCGCGGTTCGATACAGCCAGATAACCGCGCGGCTCGATACAGCCAGATAGAGCTGCAATACCTCTCCCACCTTTGGCTTCGACATTATAGGGGGTGAGGTCAAGTAAGATTTAATCTCACGTAATGCCCCGTCGCATTCCGCCGTCCACTCGAACCTTTTAGCCTTCCTTATCACTTGAAAAAACTTACACGTACGATCGGAGTAGCGGGATATGAATCGACTTACCGCAGCGAGCTTTCCAATCATTCTTTGTACTTCTTTAACATTCGACGGCGGAGCTAACTCCTGGATGGCTCAAACCTACGTGGGGTCTACCTCGATCCCCCTCCTACTGACGACGTACCCCAAAAATTTCCCAAAAGAAACGCCGAACAGACACTTCGCTGGATTTAGCTTCATCTGATACGCGTCCAGAACATCAAAAGCCTCCGCTAGATGCAACAAATGATTCTCCCGTGTCCGTAACTTTACCAACATGTCGTCGACATACACCTCTATTGTGTCACCGAGCTGCTGGGCAAACATCCGGTTCATCAGACGCTGGTACGTCGAACCAGCATTTTTCAGACCAAATGGCATAACCTTGTAACAGTAAATGCCTCGGTCGGTAACGAAAGTCGTACTCTCTTGATCCCTCTCAAACATCGGGATCTGGTTGTAGCCGGAGAAAGCATCCATGAAACTCATCAACTCATGCCCTGCGGTGGAGTCGACGAGTCGGTCTATGTGCGGCAGAGGGAAAGGGTCCTTCGGACATGCTTTGTTAAGGTCCGTGTAGTCAACACAAACCCTGTTTTTCCCGTTCTTCTTTTTGACTACAACGACATTGGCCAACCACCTAGGGTACTTAACCTCTCGGATAAACCCTACCTTCAGCAAATTCTCGACCTCTTTGGCTATGGCGATGATTCGTTCCGGAGCGAATCTCCTTCGCTTCTGCATGACCGGTCTGGCACTGGGATTCACCTGTAGCCGGTGTGTGATGACCCGTGGGTCGATTCCTGGCATATCCTTGTGGCTAAAGGCAAACGAGGCCACCCTAGAACGCAAGAATGTGACTAGCTGCATTTTTAGCCCCTCTTCCAAATCCTTCCCCACGAAAGTTACTTTTGACGGGTCACCTAGATCCAACACCACTTCCTCAGCCTTTTCAACCTCCTCGACCACTCCGACTGTCCGTAGCATAACTGCGTAGCAATCCCTGGCAGCGTGCTGTTCACCATGAGTCGCTCGGACTCCCCAGGGCGTCGGGAACTTAACCATCTGGTGGAAAGAGGAAGGCACTGCTTCCATTTCGTGCAGCCATGGCCTTCCGACGATCGCATTGTACGATGATTCCACATTTACCACTTGAAATTTAACTATAAGGTTTACGCCCTCCGCGTATACTTGTAACATGATCTCCCCAATCGGATCAAGTGTTTCCCCACTAAAGCCTATCAGCTGAGTTTGGCTCGGCCGTACATCTTCGAGCGATATTCCCATTCCTTCCAGAGTGCCCGCGAACAGAAGATTCAAGGACGCTCCTGAGTCGACGAGGATTCACCGTACTCGGCAGTTTGCTATTAGAAGCTCGATGACCAGCGCATCATTGTGAGGTCGTCGAACTCCGACCGAATCCTCCGGACCGAATCCTATCACCTCCTGCGAGACGGGTTTCGTGGCCATCCACTCCATGGCCCTAGCTTCTTGACAATACCATTTACGGGCATTCTTGGAATGCCCCGCCAGATCACATCCCCCGTGAATCACATTCACCGTTCTCTGCACCTCTGGTGGCCTCGGGACCGGTACCCTATCGGCGTTCGTTGTCGGGTTCCCCTCTTCAGCTCCTCTTCGCCAGGTGTTGGGCTTTCCTCGCGCTCTTTGGAATTCCTTCAGATGCCCCAACTCCAAAAGCCTTTGAATTTCCCAGAGGAAATCTCTACATTGTATAGTAGTATGCCCATAACTATGGTGGAATACGCAAAATCCGTCCGGGT
The DNA here is from genome assembly GCA_026898455.1 of Plectranthus barbatus. Lineage (NCBI taxonomy): Eukaryota > Viridiplantae > Streptophyta > Magnoliopsida > Lamiales > Lamiaceae > Plectranthus > Plectranthus barbatus. The sequence goes on from JAPKLW010000533.1 coordinate 17,785, forward strand.
TTTGACCGACGTTCAAAACTTTCTTCGGCCACTAGACAACATCCCCCATCTTTTCCATTTCACGTACAACCACCACCGGGTTAACTTTCAAGGTGTAAGTGGGCGCCTATTTGGCGGTGCCCTGGTTGGGTACGTTCCTTTTCTCGGGGTTACGTTGGTATGGCTGGAACTGGTTCGTCGACCGAGATCCGCCCCCCTTCTCACTTCATCCGAGGCCTTTCCCCGGTCCCTCTGATTTAGGTTAGCTTGTTCCAACTCACGCCGAAGTTGGACTTCCGCCCTCGCCAAAACCTCTTCGAAAGATGTGCAAGGGTACTCGACGAGTTTCCAGAAAAGTCGCGACCCAGGCCGAAGTCCATTCTTGAACGCGGAGATCGCGGTCTCCTCGGAGCTATTTGTGATGGTGACCTTGAGCTCGTTGAAGCGTCGAATATACTCTCGGAGCGGCTCTCCTTGTTATATCACCCGATTCAAGTCGTTGGACCTGGCTGGAACTCGCCGACAAGATGAGAATTGTTTGACAAATTTTTGGTGAAGTTCGGCGAAGGAGGATATGCTACCGCTAGGGATTCGCGTAAACCACTGCATGGCCGGACCCTCCAGGCATACAGCAAAACTCTTGCACATACACACCTCCTTTGCCTCCTCTGAAACCGAAACAGTGTGCATCTTGAAGCGATACAAGGTCACAAATTCCTCCGGGTCCGTAGTCCCATCGTATGACTTAATTGCGGGAGCCGCGAACTGGGAAGGAAGCTGCATACGGGATATTTGGCGTGTGAATGGGGTGTCGTTATAGCCTCTTGGTGCCACATTGAGTGGCTGCACCGGAGCTCCCGGAATGGTGGCAAACATCTTTGCCATGTCCTCCAATCTTTTCTCCAAGGCTGCCATTTTTCTGTTCCCATCTTCGTCGCCCGAATGTCAGCTTGTCGCTCGGGAAGACCCATGTGTCGTTCGAGTCTTGGCTGCAGAACTCCGGCGGGAACGACTGCGGCTCGTCCTCTCACTGCTAGCCCGACTTTCCTCTCCGCTGTCACGATCATGGAGTCGGGCTAATTCTCCGCAGAGCCGAGCGGTTTCAAGAGTGGCTCTTCGGTTTTCCTCCCGCAGGAGATTCATTTCTTGCTGCATTCTTTGCATATTCTGCTCAAACTCCTCCCTCCTTGCTGCCTCCGATGTCCTGCTTTCGTGATGGTTTGCTTCACTCATCCTGACTTTGCTTGATGCGTTCCCTTTCTCTGTGAAGGAAGATATCCCACAGATGGTGCCAATTGTTGATGCACAGAAAGAGCTCGGTTGTATGCTAATAAAAGTGTAGAGTTCGTTGAGAAGGTACTGTGTTTTATTCCTTTCACCTGACCACTATTTATACATTGTCACATGATTACCTCAATAAATGCAAATAATGAGTACAAATGAAACGGTTACACTTATTGACTGGAATTAAAGCATTAAAAGCCACGCTCTGCTCATTCCTAGCGGTTACAGAATATTGAGGGTCTTGACCGGAGGGGTCGTCGAACTTGTGAAGTGATTCGTCGAACACAAACCCGTCGAACTGCGAGGCTTCTCGTCGAATATAGGCCCGTCGAGACTGACTCAACAGAGAAGAACATCAGTTTCTCATTGATGAATCAGAAATTTGCTAACAACCAATTATTTTGAATCCATTGAGTAGTTACTTACTCAGTAGCATAACCGAGGCGCTCAATTATACACATAAAATACAAAATATGCTCATTGTAGGATTTCCAGAATTATCCATTTCCATATTGACAATTTCAGTTCTCTTACATGTCTTTTGGTAAGATAGTGTAGCACTATTGCTAGGGGCCCACAAGGCAGCAATGCATTGATCTTGGCTTTGATCAAGACAATGTATATACTTCTCAGGATGCTGACCCGATTCACCTCCCTTAGCACCCAAGACACAGAAAATCTTGGGGGTGCCAAGATATGACTAGAAGGTTCAGAATTCCTCATCAGAATCAAGGTCTACCTTTTCTTCTACGGATCCCATTTCCAGAAACACCAATAACTGCAGAAGCTAATGAAACGATTAACTTTGGAAGATACTCTAAGTCAGAAGACATATTCCATGCCCAAATGGCTAATATGTAGTGTTATAATGTGATTCAATAACCAGTAACGCAGCAATTCACTCTAATCCTTGACTCTAAAAATAGGGTGGAAGGAGAGATACTACTGTTAGAATGCTCAATGCATCAATTAATATAAGAAAACAGGATTTCAATAACAAATGGCGTGGCATTTAGACATCAAATGAACCTATATCAACATATCACATATGATACTGAAAAATGCCAGACTCTGCAGATTCCACATAAAGTCAACCCTGGTCAAAGAGAAGAATATGAACAACAACAAACAAACAAACAGTCCAGATCAAAGTTGAAACACATAGTCCAAAAACTGAACTTGACGACACAAAATTAGATAAATACCACGGAGACACAACAAAAATAAGCACAATTATACACAAATCAAATCATTCAAAGCACCTTTTTTATTGAGTGAACAAGATTTCTGCTTTTCTGCAGATGCAAACCCAGAAATTGTTTCAGTTGAAACAAATGTTATCTTGAAAGTTTGAAACACGACAAGAAAAAGATAAGTATATTTCACACACACAAATATACTTATGATCCGTAAATCACGAAACGAAATCTCGAATATGGAAGTCTCAGTATAAAATAATACAATTATGTTAGATTTTTCTAGTGTCGATTCTCGAAGGATGGACAAGATAGTGATTGTCTTGAAAGGGGCGGGTGGAAGTTTCCAAGAAAAACTGTATCAATTCGAATTTCGAACCAAATTATAATATATATTTATGATTTATTTTTCATTATGTTTATGCTTCATAAGTACTAGTAAATGTAATATTTAAAAAAAAAAGACAAATGTAATTTTATTAGATTTTTATTATTATTTATTGTGTATCTATATTATAATAGAAAAATAGTGAATATATATAACAAAATAATGAAAATAAAATTAATTTGATGCGATATTTTTTGAAGGGAAAATAACCTGTAATTCTTTAAAACTATTTTGCTTTAATGTATTAATAGATGTAATAATCCATTTTTTTTAAGGTGGAATAAGTTGATTATTTCCCTAATTTATTTAGATATTATATCAAGTAAAAAATAAGATGTTGACTATTATATATGAAAAATAATCAAATAAAAGTATTGTGTTTGGTAAATAAGATGTCTTTTTTGCTTTTCTAATGATTTTTCAAAAGAGTATTATGTATTTGGGTACAAAGATTATTTAATTATCCACTTAAGATTCAAAAATCAAAATATTATTATATTCGAATGTAGTATGTGACTAACTGACTATGATAAGAGGGAACGTGAGTTTATTGGGTTGGGTTTATAATTATCAGAAACTAACTTAGTCCCAAATTAATGAAGTTTGTATGGGCCAACGGCCATCAACTAGTTTAAAATGTTTGGGCTTTCAATATTTTTATTTTTATTATTCATATCGAACTACTCTCGAGTAATATATTAAAGGTCAAAACATCAATTCTAGTACAAACTATCGAACCTTTTTTCAATTTTAGTACGAACTATACATATTCTCTATTTTATGTCTAAACTTTCCAAAATCATTCAAATGTAGTCTGTAAAAATATTCCGGCGTCGGAAAGTTGACTGGGCAACCGAAAATCCTCGTCATATTTAAAAAATAATATCATTTAAATCCACATCATAATAAATAATTCTACGTCATATTTATTTGACATGTCATATTATTAAAAAAAAACTCAGAACTTTAAAACCATTTTCCCCTTTCCCTTTCTTCCGATCGTTCTACTGTACTACTTCCCCCCTTTCCTAAACCCACCCTTAAAAATGGAGAATAATATCAAACGACGGCAGCCGAGGAAGCGAGTAACCCTCAACATCTAACACCCCCGTCTCCGCCGTGGCGGTGGAGCCCTAATCGTATGACAAGGACCCATGCGAGTTGCCACCGCTGCTCCCGCCGCTCCACAATCCATCTTCTGAAACACTACCTCTCCAGCTCTCAATTTTGACTCCGGGAGATGGAGATGAATCCGTTTGCTTAATATCATCTCCATTTTCACCGGCAACAGCAAAATTGGGATGAGAATCACTCTTTGCTGCCAGCTTCTTGGCTGCTCGGCAAGCTTTCTTCGCTTTGTTCACCTTCTTCCACACTGTCTCAATCTTAGCATCCACGGCGCTCTTCAAAGCGTCGAACCTCGGCCCGTCTCCGATGCCCAGCCGGACTGCGTGACTGGTTCACGCAGGTTGGGGAAGTTGAGGTGGGCGAGTACTTGCAGCTTGTACGCCGCCCGGTCGTAGGCGTATGCGGTGGCTTCCGGCGAGTCATAGGTGCCGAGCCACACTCTCATTCTGTTCTGCGGAAGCCGTATCTCCGCCACCCACTTGCCCCAGTGCCGTTGTCTCACTCCTCGATACAACTTGCTGCTTCTTGGCCCGAAATGCGCCTGCATGTAGCCCGACCTGTTCAGCTGACGCTGCAGCGACACTCTAGAAATTAGGGGGTTTTCATGGGAGAATTGATTCAACAAATCTCTCTGTTGAAGATAGACAGATGATTCCTGATAGGGTGCGTGTTGCTGCGGTTGAGGGTGGTGGCCGTGCAGAGTGTGCGGCAGCAGGGTGGGGGCCGGTTGCGGCAGAGAACGAGAGAGAGAGGGCAGGGAGAGAGAGGGTAGGATCGTATCAGGCTGATACCATGATAGGGTTTCAATATTTGCCTTGAGAATAATCTTTATTGATGCAAATATATATATAGGTTACAAAGATATGAAAACTGTATGAAAAGATATACGTAAAACCTAGGTTTACAAAGATATAAAAGATATGAATAAATCTTCCTAATAATTCCAACGGCTCCAACACAGGGAAAGTGAAATCTCTATTTTCAGAGGTGGGTTTAGGCAAGGGGGAAGTACGGTCGAACGATTGGAAGAAAGGGAAATGGGAAAAGGGTTTTAAAGTTTTGAATATTTTTTTTAATAATATAATATGTCAAATAAATGTGACGTGGAATTATTTATTATGATGTGGATTTAAATGATATTATTTTTTAAATATGACAAGGATTTCCGATTGCCCAGTCAGCTTTCCGACGCCGGAATATTTTTACAGACTAGATTTGAATGATTTTGAAAATTTTGGACATAAATAGAGAATAGATATAGTTCGTACTAGAATTGAAAAAAGGACGATAGTTTGTACTAGAATTGATGTTTTGGTCTATATTAAAAAGTTGACAGGTTAGATTGATCTAAATAATCACAAAAGAGTTAAATTATTCATGTAAAAATAACGAAGAATATCAGTGTCTAGAAAAACATCATGATCATCGAATAAATAATGTTTTTTTTAATTAACAATTTAAGAATAATATATATATGGAGCTGATTTGTTGAAAATAACCCTTATCGTGATAAATGAAAAAAAATATAGTTCATTGATTTGATAACATCAACGATTCATATTAAATAAAATGTGGTATTTTATCCTCATTTTACTTCATTAAAGGGCAATATAGTCATTATGAACCAATGCACAATTGTATTTTGTTCATTTTATGTATTATATACTTCATTTTATCTCAATTGTGGTTCATCATAAAATAAATTTGATGTGAATTTTGATGTTACACGTGACATCAGTTTATCTTAGTTATTCTTCATTTTATCTTAATTGTTATTCATTATAAAATAAAGTCAATGTAATTGTACATCCCCTTAAAAAAATATAATTGTACATCGTCATTTTGTACAATGAATGAAAATCTGCAACCTACATTTTATCTACATCTTACTTCTTTAAATGACAAATTTCTGCATTTTTTTCAATACCATCATCCAATTCTCTAAATTTTCTCCCTTTGTGAGGCTTCATCGTATCAGTACTTAAATGAAGCTAACAAACAAAATAATGAACATAAAACCACAACAGATAAATAACACAATACTTAAAATGAAAGACTTCCAAAACTGTTTAAAACAAAAATTCTCTAAACTATATATAAAAAACAGTCTCGTGAAACTCTAATCAACAAATATCATCCAAAAGCTTAAAAAAACTGAAACACATATGATATTTAAACAGAAAAAATTTACAACCAAATCAAAGATATTTTTCACTTATAAGAGTACAACTCTTAATGCACAACACCAAAACAATCTCCCATACATGTGATATTTTCCCAAAATCATAAAAACACAAAACTTGTTGCTGCTCATTCTCACATGCTTTTCAGTGCACACAACACTCGCCACGTTCATCAAGCAACTGTCGTTGGACAACAAAATCTACGATGTCCGTATAATCAACGGGTACACTAGCAACTTATCGCTGCCGCTGTTTGTGTGGTGCGTGGAGGCTGGAGGCGGTGCCATCTTGCAGAGAGAGAGAGAGAGATGGAGAGAGAGGAGGGATGGATGAGAGGGAGTGAGACAACAAGAAAATTGAGATCTCATGGCAAATCGAAAAGAAAAGGAATTACAGATCAAAATCGTGCGAATGAAGGAAACAAAAATATGATCGTGAATTAGGGGATACCACATTTAAAATAGGTCAATTTACAAATATACCCTTAAATATGTAACAATGCACCATATAGAGGATAAAATGAAAACGAAAGATTTTAAATGATAGCCGCAGATCTTGTGAAATTAATGACTGATCTTCTCATTTCTTACATTAACATCTATTCTCATATGATCTAACCTCTCTCTCTCTCTCTCTCTCTATATATATATATATATATATATATATATATATATGAGATCTCGTGTGAGAAAAAATCCCCTTTGAGAAGAAAAATGAATCTCATCTATTAGATCTTGATATACAATCAAGCAACAACTAAAGCACAATCAGGCAACATTTGTAATTAAGCAACGACTTGAACACAATTAAGCAACATCGTGAACACAATCTAACACCTTTCTCACGGAGGATTTTTCTTACTGAATCTGCTCCCTATATATATATATATATATAGGGATGCGATCCAGTGAGAACCACTCTTACCATAAGAAATAAGAACCAATCCTCGCCATTGATTTTGATGAATGAACGCTCAGGATTTTACTAAAATTTTCGGTCATTTTATCTCAAAAAACCTGCATTATAGGGTATTTTTGTCATATTGTACTTTTTAAAGATTCTGTTTGCATATTCTATCTCGACATTCATTATATATTTAACAAACATGCATTATATACCTAACATTCATTATATACCTAACAAACATTTTTCTGCATTATAATAAGGTATTACTCTTATTTTATAACAATATTACTATTATTATACGACATTACTTCCTCTATTATATATAATATTACTTTTATTTTAGAGAAAAATTATATTACCTTCATTATAATGCATTATTACTCTATAATAACATGTGCAAATATAATGATGAATGATGATTTCGCTGAAATAAACATGTTGCATTTTATCTATCATATTCTGTATTATATACTATAACTTCATGCATTATATTGTGCAACTGCATTCATTATATAAGAATTCGTGTACTGTTACGAGAATTATGCATGTTATACATGATATTACTTTTATTTTAGAGAAAATTATATTATTTTCATTATAATGCATATGTTATTACTATATAATACATAACAAGTGCAAATATAATGATGAATGATGATTTCGCTGAAAAAACATGTTGCATTTTATCTATCATGTTTTTCATTATATACTATAATTTCAAGCATTATATTGTACTATTGTATTCATTATATAACTTCATGCATTATATTGACTTCGACATGCATTATATACCTAACAAACATTCATTATATAGCGAACAAACATGCATTATATAATATAGTAATATACATTTATATAATATAACAAAAAAATACATAATTAAAAACAAGTAATATATGATCAACTTTTATAACAACTATGATATTATCTACAATATGCAAAGATAATGGATTTTAATTTTTTTTTGATCTTGCAGGAAAAAAGTTATTGCATTTTTATCTATCATATTCTGCATTATATAATATAACTTCATGCATTATATTGTGCAACTCCATTCATTATATAAGAATTTGTGTACTGTTACAAGAATTATGCATATAATCACTAATTTTTATTTTTACGATGATTTTTAAATCGAAACATATGTAATAGGGATTTTGTTTGAAATATAATTAAATTACCTTTAATTTGATATATGATACACTAAAAAATAATCTAAATCGAATGAGATATTATCATTTAAAGATTTAGGATGATTTTAGAGGAGAGAGAAAAAATATTACAAAATTACCCTTTAATGCATGTTTCACTACATTATAATGCAGACGGGATTTATTTAGTCTTCAGCGTTGGATCACCAATTGGATGACCTAGATTAGTTCTTATTTTCACATGGTAAAGAGAGTTTCATATGATCACTCCCCTATATATATATATATATATATATATATATATATATATATATGAAATATCAAAAACATAAAATAACATAAATTTCACTCTAAATTACATTATCATTAATTACTAACTTTTTGTATCTTATTTTCTTATTATTGGTCCCGAAATCAGAGAAATAAATTTTGCGGCGGAAGTAAGTATGATATGCACTTGTTCTCCAAAACTGACTTAAACTCAATTTTGGTTACTAAAAGTAAGTTAACCTCAGAAAGTGATTAAGTAAGTTTCTCAATTATACACTTTAATATTTAGCCAAGTATTGAAGGTTTTAAAATAGGTATGGATGAAACTAAGTATGTTGAATCTTAAATGAAAGCAAGTAAATGACTCAGTATATTATAGTGGTTCGGACTTAATATCCTACTTCCACTCTTTCGAACTTAATCGAGAATGAAGCTTGATTACAAGTCTCCTTACGATCTATGAACAACCCGTCGGCACTCCGTCCTTCGGTTTGCTGTTGTCACTTGCCTAGGAACTCCTTGCTGACTTCGTCTTCATGTGAAGTGAGGACGCACCTCGCAGCCTTCTTCATAGTGGTTGGATGTTTCCATGTTCTTCCCATAACTCAGCTTTGTGGCTAGACGCTTGTGAGAATCAGTCTTCCAGAGTAGAACACTGACTGTTATGAATATTACTTAGGAAAGTAATATTCACCAAAGTGTAGCTTTATCTTATAGCTTCAGCCTCGTACTTATAAACATAAGCACGGATTCAACTCAAGTCTCGTGTTAAAGAACACAAAGTATCAGAGAACTTTTCAGGTGTAAGTTTTACAGAGCTTTGACTTACCTTAGCTTGAGAGTTTGTAACCTTTTCTTGTTGAGATGTAGATCTATTTACAGGAGAATCCTTGGGTGTTTGAAATTCTGCCCGTTAGACACGAAGTTTCAGTCGTTAGAGACACCCATTATCAAATGCATGTCCGTTTCATGCAAACAAAATGCCTATGGGTATGTTTTGAGAAACCCTAGGCAACCCTACAAATGAATTTCTTGAAGGAAACTCGTGCGTGATGGCTTATTTGGAGTACGTTTAAAATCAACAACTTGCACCCAAGAGCTCAGTTTCTTTCACCGAGCCAGGGTATGCTTGAGATTGATTAATGGGAATTATAGAAATAATCGGAATGAGATTCTGATACCCGTTGAATATTTTATGATTTTTTGAACTTTTAAGTTCAGGATGAAAACAAAGAAATTCTGAAAATTGAGGAATTGAAGCCACGAGTAGAACTCGTGATTTATAGAATTTTTGTGGATGTCCATTTTGAATTCAAAATGGACAATGAACGATGAATTAAAAATCAACGGAGGTGGATTAACGGAGTTATTACACGAGTTATTGGATCCGGAGTTGGGCAAATAAGATGGTGACACATGTCACCCTATCCAGTCTTCCACTTGCTCTATTTTAAATGAATAAGAGAGGAGTGCGGCGCACGATTTATTTCAAGCAAAATAAATTATTGGAAGCAGGCAACTCAATATTCACTCCTCCCTCCCGAACACTAACATCGCTAGTTGCTTCATATCATCTTCTTGCTTCGCGATTTTCAGTCGGATACAGCGAGAATTAGCCTACGGTTTCTAAAGAGTAAAGGAAGATCGTACTTAAAGCTTCGCATAGCCATCATAATCATCTAAATATATTGAGTGTCGAGCAAGATACGACACCATTTACCAGATTCCGTAAAATTGCTTCAAGCCTCCATCTTAATGCGCAATTTTTAGAGGGATCGAGCTAGAATCAGACCCCAATTTCTGAACACAAAATGAAGAGCATGCTTCAAGGTTTCCACGGCCACCAGAATCTTCTGATTCCATCAAGTGTCGAGCAAGATACACCTCTATTTACAGGCCCCGCCGGTAAGCTTTCTGATTCTGTAACCTTCGTTGAAACTTCAACCAAACATTGATGAATTTGTACATGAGCTATATATTCTTGTTCCTTGTGTTGTTAGGAACCTTTTGGTAGCCATGGATCATCTCCATCATCGCTCGTTCGCCGGAACAGCCGTGGAGAGAGATGAGCGCAGGTGAGGGTTTTTACCTTTCTTTCCCAGCAAGTTCTCTCATTCCAATCATTTAGATCATCGATCTTAGCATCCCACCGCATTCCTAGTAGTGCCTAGAGATCAAGGGTGCGTCGGGGGAAGTCAGAATGGTTGGAAACGGCCGAGGGAGTTGGTAGTGGTCGCGCGAACTCGCACTGCTTGTGTAGCTGCTGCTGCTGCTGTCTGTGCGTCGATCGACGCCGCCGGTGTCGGTCGACATGACCGGCGATGATTGACGTGGCAGCGGCTTCAACTTTATTTTCACATTTTCTCTTCCGTTTTCGATCCAATTCGAGTTATTTTTTATGCATGAATATATATAATGATTCTAAACCTTATTATGCACGATTATATGCGATTAAAACTGATTTCGGACATCGGGATTTGACTATATTAATTCATGCAAGAAATGTTTCATGTTTGATTGTTAAAATTCGCTTTCAACCTCCGAAATGAATTATCTCCTAGCCATGGGTTATTTAACTGAGAGGAGAAGTGTTAGATAAGTCCCATACATATTCGAGATGCGAATAGTAAATGTTGGATAGTTGGGGTTCATGTTCGTCAGGTCGTTGAGTCAGTCCGTCTTAGAACCTGAAGTATGAGATAATATCAGCTAGGACGCTGATTTATCACCACTATTTAATCCACCTAATTTGCTGCATTTTCTTGTGCTATCAATTGAAGGAAACCAGGGTGACAAGGGAGCTTTCAAACACGAACTTGCCTACTTACGCTTTAACATCTGTAAGTTGTCAAGGTGGAGACTATTTTCTGTAAAAATCAAAATGCCTTTTGAGCTATAAGCTCTGTTTCTGAAAAATCATGCAAAATGTTATGTTTTAAGTCGATTGTCTATGCCAAACTATTTTGATTTCATATCTGTTCCTCTGGTCAACCGTAGTTGACCAGGGAGATTTGGCTTAACAAGGAGTCAAGGACAGAACTTGGATTTGTAGGAATCCTGAGCCAAGACTCTTAAACCCTGAGGGCATTGATCCTCTGTTGTCTCGAGCTAGGCTCAGACTTGGTCACTCAATGGATTATTGATACCTTCAGAGAAATAAGGAGAGACACATGATGTGTCTTAAATCGATCGAGGTCTCAATGTAGCGAGTTCTGAGACCAGTGCACTAAATGATGACAGTGAACAAATGGCTCGGCCATTCCCAATTGTTCATCGTGACTCGGAAGTAGGCCAACTTCCAGTCACAAAACGATAAAACAAATATTGGTTTCATTTGAGTGAATCTGCATACAGTGATAAATTGTTTTGGATAAACACGACAAATGTTTTCTTAAATCTCTGTGGCTATCAGTGTGTGGCATAGCATTCATAACTATAAATGTATGTTTTCGGGCATGTCTCCACAGGGTACCTTGGTACTCAGCCCCTCGCATTATTTTTAAAATGCGCAGGTTAACAGCAGCGATGCGGAGGTGTAGATGGCATGACTATCGGAGCAAGAACCTTGATCCTGAGATATGCATCTTCATATGCATATCTCCACTGCGTAACTCTCTACTGCATGAAACTTTGATCTTATTTCCTTCCCTGATTGTGATAACAAATGAGAACCGAATTACTTTATATTGTCATTTATCCGTGCTCTTTGTATACGAGGTTGCACTCCTCGTTACAACTTATGCTTATTCTAGTGTTATTGTTAAATTCATTTGGTGTGAACCATTATTTCTACTTGTTTGTTCAAGTCTTCCACTGTTTAAACTACCCAACTCACTGTAGCGCACCCCTAAGTTGGGAAGGTGAGCAGGGGGTGTTACACTAATTGTCTCCAATATCGTCACCTTAGTGCATAAACTGACCTTACAAGTTTCACTACGTAAACCAGGTCTAATAAATTCAACCTGCACATAAAATAATCAAATATAAAATTCTTTTCAATCACAACAAATAAAAAACTGAATTAAGCTCATTAAATCTAATAATTTGAAATTAAAAACATACAAATTAAGAGTACCCACAACACTTCAATAAATTATTTACCATATTGAGTGCGAAAATTATTTTAACTTGGAACATATTTCATTCTTTTTAAAAAAAAAATTAGACTAACATGTTTAATAAATAATGAAACAAAAAATTCAATTAATCACAAAAACAACTTCGAAAATATACAAAATTTGCTCATAATATACAGAAATTCGAACATATAATCATACAATCATACAAATTAGACAAATTAAGGATACCTACAATCAAGAAAATTCTAAAGAAATATTCATACGCCATTTTAATAAACAAAACAAGATAACCAATAAAATACAACATATTTCATTAGGATTTCAAGGCATTTTAGAGCATAAATAATTCCGATGCTGACTGAAATGAGAACCACCCCCTTTCCTTCCGCCGCCGGCGAGAGGGTGAGAATGAGCAAGGTTGGAAAATGAAGTGAAGTCGGCAGTTTTTAGGGTTTGGGAATGGGGTCGGGATCGTGTCGGACTGGTTGGGATCATTGGCCCAGTCCTAACTTAAATTTTTTCTATATATATATTAATGTTTTTTTTTTTTAATTCGGTATCGGTCATGATCGGAACTTCAAGTTTTAAAATCTTTAAAAACTTAAAAATTAATTTAATATTCATTATATTACAATATATTTTTTAAAAAATTACAACAAACACCTACAATTTTGAAATAAATTAGTACTTGGAGCATTTCTTTAATATATCTATAAGATGGGGCATTTTGTGATGTTTTATAGTGAAATGGGGTATTTTAAATTTTTTCAAAAAAAAAATATATATCTCGTGTTGAGAATGGGATTCATTATTTTGGTTGAATATATATCTCTATTTGATATCATTTACTTTTTGAGTGCTTGACATTTAATAAGTCAGCAAAAATATGTGAAAAAACATAAGTGGGATAGTAGCGAGTGATGCATGAAACACAAATTATATCATAGAAATAGAATGATACCTAATGTTGTCACACCCCAGCCACAAATTCAAATAATGGAGAAAAGAATATCCTCTACAATATAAAATTTTGAAAACCACACATATATGTCTGTTGCAAAATGATATTTATAACTAATAAAATTTAAAACCAAGTGCAAATTTAACTCGGAGTTAAAAAAAATATATTGAATTTAGCTAACAAAATTTGACAGCGTCAATTATATTCTAACAAAAGGGGCGCAGCAAGCTACGGGCTCGCCGGGCAGTGGCCCCAACGAGATTAACTTTTTTTTGTTATTTGTTTAGATAAATTTCAAAATAAATAAAATAAAATTATACAGTACAATCTCACAAGATAGCAAAATTGGAATACATTATTTTAATGAGGAGAGGTATTCTAATTCCATAAAACGAGGGTATGAAACGTTGAGTTGGTAGCAATTCCACTCGGTTAAATATTTGAGTCAAAGCAAATACATTTCCACCGAGTCAAATTTAAGGAGGTTTAAGACTTGGAAATTATTACAATCATCTACCTCAATTTTGGCTGTGCAGAGTAGTTTCCTGGTAATTATACTAGTAATGTTCAAGACTTATGTTTTGGTGTTGACTCTGGTTTGGATACTTCTCTTTGAATCAGCCCAAAAGTTCCAAGTTTTTTACTGCAGAGAGAGAGAGAGATTTACAGCAGCGCAGATGACCAACCATTTAGGACAGATTCTATGATTGTAAAAATGTATTGAGCTGTACATATTCTGTGCAATCACAGTACACAAAAGGGAAAAACAAAAGTTTAAAAAAGTGAAGATAGACAACAACAATCAAACTAGATGTATCTGCACTCAACCAAAACACAATGTAAATATAATCCACACACTTATGCATATCATATGGAGATTTACAAAGAATCCAGCACAAGAAAATGAACAGTAGAGCATTCTCATTTGATAAACTCTGCTGAAAAAGGAGAAACAAGGCAATTAAAAGCAGCAATGGTTTCATTGCATAATGCATGATACATGTCCTAGATAAGGTAACATGGGAAAAGCAACAGACAGCCACTGCTGATAACTGAGCAAAAAACATAAAGAGAAAGAGGAAACCAAATGATCACATGTCTGCATAAAAACAAGTATTTTGGGTTTTTGCTTCATTATTGGCATTGTCCTTGCAATAAAGCAACAAGGTGAAAGATAAAGCTTCTAAAAGAACTAACCAAATCTTGCTCAAACCAAGAAATTGCCCACACTCATCATAAGACCATCAAACTTTACCTTAAAAGAAGCAAATTAGCAACTGATTTAAGATTTGCCATCAAGCATATAGGAATCCCACCAAGGATAAAGTTCGATTTAGTACTCTAAAGATAAGGATTCCAAGAGAAGAAAAAGAATATGTGCAACCAAGTTCCTCCCTTTTGCATAGTATCTATCTATGTATCCATACAAAGATATGCAATGCAATAACTCAATTAGTTATAACTTATAACCTGTTCACCTTTGGAGAATTAACCTCAAAAGAAGAAAATATTTACCACAATGGAAATAAATAGCAATAACCTAGAAATGATTTTCATACCAAAGTAAGTGATGTAAAGCAAAAAGTCGGTTAGTCCCAAAACAAGTAAAGACTTACCACAACACAAAATAAGCTTCCTTCCACAAAAAAAGAGTAAAGATTTGATATAATTTTGATAATAGAATTCATTCATTTTCGCCCTGTTGTACATGATCATGAACTCAAACAAACGATTTTCTCCCACTAATTCCTCACTCCTAACATCCATTCATTCCACAAACTACCATGCAGTAACGGCTAAATAAGTTGCACAATTCATTCAACCACCATAAAGATTTAAGCTTTGGAAAAAAACGAAAAACAAAAATAATCCCCATTACTAATCAACCTTCAAGCTGATGAATAATGCTGGCGTGGCGGCGGCAACAGCTGATGAGCTTGATGGTGAACCGCATTACCGCCGCCGCTCCCCGGCGAGCCATACTGCACAATGAATGGATGCTTCAGTAGCTGGGCCGCCGTCCACCGCTTCGCTGGGTCTCTCTGCAGACAGCAAGCGATGAAATCCCTGAACTCTCGGCTGGCGGTGGCAGGCGCCTCCGGCGGCTGCGACATACAGATGGCACACATCAAACTAGCCCAATCACCCTGCCTTCCGACGGAAAAAGGGAACCTTCCCAAGTAGAATTCAAGAATGCTGACGCCCAAACTCCAGATATCTCCGGCGTAGCCGTCGTATTGGCCGTGATTCAAATCGGTGTTGATTCGCTCGGGGCTCATGTAGGCTATGGTGCCCACGGAGGAATTGCAAGGGTCCATCGTCTGGGCGAGAACGCGGGACACCCCAAAATCAGCGATTTTCACCATTCGGTGCGAATTGATGAGCAAATTCGAGGGCTTAATGTCGCGGTGCACGATTTTCCGCTTGTGCAGGTACGACAATCCAACGAGCACCTGGCGTGCGAGATCGGAAAGGGTGCGCTCGTCGGCGATGTGAGTCCCTTCCAGAGAGCCTTTGTCCATGAACTCCAAAAGAACCTGAATCTCGCCGCTATGATCGAAGAGGTTGTGGCATTTGACGACGTTGGAGTGGTCGACGTCGCGAAGGATCTGGATTTCGCGGCACATCTGGTTGCGCACGGCGTCCTCGTGGTTACCATAGATTACCTTCAGGGCGTAGAGTTTTCCGGTGCGCCGGTGCACAACCTTGTAGACGGTGCCTCCGGCGCCGCTGCCGATGCGGCTGACGCGCTCCAGCTCGGAGTAGTCGAGCTGACAGGAGTTGGTGGATGAGGGGGCGGAGCTGGGCGGCAGTGGGAGGGGAACCGCCAGAGAAGGGTCGCGCTGGGGAAGGGGGAGGGTGAGGTCGTTGCGGCGGCGGCGGTTTGCTTTTCCGGCGTCGGTGGGGGGAGGTTGCTGAGGCCTCATGATTGGTGGGAATATGGCAGGAAATAAAATTAAAAAAAAAACGCGGTTTTTTTCTTCCTTTTTTTTGTGGTGGAGATGGATTGATCAATGAGGAATCGGTGCAGGGATCATGGGTTTGAGGGATTGATTAAACATGTTTTGGATGAGAGGAGAGATAAAGGAATGCTGCAGTATTGGTGATGGGAGAGATGAATGAATCCATGGAAAATAGGAGAAAGAGAAGGTTCTTGGAAGAGGCAAATGAGAAGAAGAAATAGAAATGGAGGGGTGGGGGTGGGGAGTGGGGGCTTGAGATAAAATAATACGGTTGGAGAGGGAGAGGTGATTTCTGAAAGTGAAAGGTAAGAGAAATTTTAGGTTATTTTTTCACTATAAAAAAATCCATCTCAAAATCTATCATTCCAATAATACAAAAATAAGTAGTACAAAATAATTTAATTTTTTACATGAATTATATGTAACATTTTAAGATAAACAACAATAGTTTATAAATTATTTTTTCTTGTTAATATAAATATTCATGTAAATGATATGTGCACAAGGAGTGAGAATTAAGTCTATTTTTTGCTTGCCATCAACATATTTTTCTATTTTGGGCATACATAGCATGCTATTTTTCACATTTTCTTTTCAAATAAAAAATATACATCATGATCACACATGATATAGTACTTTAATTTCAAATTCAAATTTACATGATTTTTTTTTCAAAATTAAGTTACAATATAATATTGGAGTAATGAACAGTTGGATCTTGAGTTTTTCATGGTTTTGCATGGAGTTGTAATAGTAGTAAGATTGTTTTACGTTAATTAATAGGCTGTGGACACGTGTGATTTATTTTATGAGGAAGGTTACTTATTTATACTGCATTAATACATATTTGACATTTTAGGCAAGTTGTAGTCTCTAATTCGAACTAAAATCTATATATTATAAAAGAATGAGTATTATCAATCAAGTGAAATGCTTCAATGTTATTGGAGCTCGTATTAATGTGTCCATTTGATAATATATTAGAAATATTGTTAATACTCCTTCCGTTCCATAACATTAGTCCTGTTTTTTTTTTATATGTCCCAAACATTAGTCCTGTTAATACACACTTACTAATAAAATATTAATTTTCTCTATCTCTATTCGCATTGGTATCTGTGCCGGAATGAAACAAGACTAATGTTATGGGACGGGGGAGTAATAATTAGAATTGATGTTAACATCACATCATCTCGTAAGTACATTAACGTGTCCATGATGGACATTAGAGCGTTTCTTGATCAATCAAACATTTTAAAAGATAACTTACTTATCAATTCAAGATTCAAAAGATGAATTGTGAATTCAGGAATTAAAAATTTTCAAAATATTTTCAATTCAGGACTCGAAAAATTATAAAATTCTCAATTCAAGACTTTAATATCAAATCCTAAATTAAAAATTTTATGATCTTACAGATTTTTAATAAAAAATTTATCTTTAAAATATTGAATTGATAATTCAATTATTTTATAAATCGTTATTGTGACTATATTCTAGGCAACATGCATGTTGTCACCTTCAAAACTCAAAACTAATAATTAATGATAGTTATTTTAACCAAGAGTATCAATTAATTATTTCTGTTATGGCTCATATTTAATAACTATTCGTTTATTAATGAACTTATTATCATTATTATGCAACTAGTGTCAAATTATAATTATTTATCGTTCATTAATTTTGTTTTACTAATGGTTAATTATTTTAATAAAAATAATTGCTATTTCTTTTGTATAGTATTATTAAACATTAGAAAATAGTTAATTATTATTACAAAAATGAATAATTATTTTTATGTATAATCAATTAATTATTAGACTAACATAATAAATTACGTGAATTTTGAAAGAAAGAAATAAGCAAATGAAGAATACTCAAGATAGGGAATTGCGTTAGAATTTTTATTACAGAATGTGCGGGGAGAAAAGTCGATCCCTTTTACAATTATAATACAAGTACTTATAGGGAATAAATCCTAAATTTACAAGGAGAATAGATCTACATTCGGTATGATATATCTAAATCTTTATATACCATGAATAAATTATTTTTTATTCAAATCTAGTGGAGATACGACAAATCTCGCTCAAATAAGAAACAAGATATATGATATCTTTTTCCATCTCTATCCAGTTGACGTGCGCTTCAAGCAACTATTGTCATGATTGGTTCTATCGCTCATCCGGGTCGATGAAGGGGGCGACTTGATCACTTATCTGGGTTGATATTTATTAGACCGTGGGACTTGGTCTTGTTTGCTAGGTCACGCTTACTTGTAAATGGATGCAAAATGAGTAAGATCATTCTTTGAGCACAACAATAGCCTCCAGCTTTATCGAAATTGTGCTTGTTTCGATGAAGCTGAATATTTTGTTAGGTGATGTAAGGAATTTTATGCTTCCCTTACGATCAAACCATGATATAAATTTGAGGAGGCGATAGAGAGAATTCGTTTCGCTCCTCTATCATATCGCTCCCGAGAGCAAGCGTGGAGGACTTATTCACACCTCTCCAACTGGCTCCCCGACGTAAAAGAGAAAGGTGCGACTGTCACCCTTTCCCGTATCAATCGTTAAAGATACCTTGAAGTAATGATATACTTGACGAGGTGGGGATCTCGATTGGAATTCTCGAGCGAGCTTTTTGAATTTTGCTGCATTAAATGTGATAACACGTGTCGGGCTGCGATCGAAACTTCCTTGAGAAGTTTCACGCTTATCGATACCTTTCTCTATATATACCCACTTCATCAATTCAGAAATATTTATGATTTCGCTCTCGCTTGTATCTTTCCCCGAAGAAGTTCATCGCAAAAGGAGTTCCTACTGTTGCATAGATCTCTTTGCCATCCTATTTCATATCGCATGATTATTATTCCAGTGAGTTCCGACCACTATATTCCGCTCTTTGATATTTATTCCCCAATAATGGCAAACCAGGAGAGCCCTTTCACCTCTTACTCTCTCAGCTTCACCAATTCTTCCTCCAACTTTGTTTTTGACGATTTCTCTCCGGGGGTGTTCCCAAAGGGTTACGACCAAAACTTCCAGGGAGCCCTAGTTAATAGCCACACTTGTTTAGATTTCAATTTCCTGCGAACCCATTTACGATGGTTCAACCTTTCTTTTCAGCTGAATCCCATCGTACCGCATGCCGATCAATGCCCGCATCAACCCCTCTTAGGTTATATGGCTTTTCCGCTCGCCTATTTAAGTATGGGATTAGGTTGCCTTTGCACCCCATTTTTTTCGTATCGGTACTAAACTTTTAAAAGATTGCTCAGATCTATTTGGCTCCGATGGCTTGGAGGCACATTATGGGTTCTCTTTTAATGTTCCCTGACCTCAACCTCAAAGAGCCTTCAATTTGAGAGCGGTCTAAGTTGTACAACCTCCACAGCCAATTGAAAGAAAGTTGTTATTGTTTCCAAGCACTCCAGCATCCCAGAAAAGCCACTGTTCAAAGGATGCTCCTTGAATAGTGCCTACTAGGTCAATGAATTTTTCTTTGTTGAGATCCCGGATGACCATCCCGAGTTGTTGGGAGTTCTTGGAATCGCCATGAGTAAGTCGTTACTCCTTTACTTCGATTGGTTGTTGTCACTGACTTCTTTTTCATACAGGAAGTCCTTGCCCGAGCCTTTAAGAGGAGGAACGGGTACGAATTGCTTAGACCTACTCGTACCTAATAATGGATGTTGATCGCCTCCTTGGGACCTGATGGGACGATATCGAAGGAGTCCACAACATGACCGGTCTCACTCCTGAAGAATTAATGCAACTCAGGCAGCGTAAGGCAGGGAACAAACAGAAGGAATTGAAAAAGAAGAAGAAGACCACCACCCAAGCATCGGTATGAGCTCGGGGCCCAGCGGATCTTTGCAAGACAACGACTGCGATGATGAAAAGAATTCGTCCACTGAACAGGTCAAAGAGGAGTCAGAGGAGTAGGAGACCCTCAAAACTCTTCTAGCGCGCAAGCGGAAGAGGGATGAGCGTCAAAAGAACCCTACCGGAGAAGGATATTTTTGATCTCACCGCCCAAGACGATGGCGAGATGAGCATCTTTGTGGCGACTAGTAGGCCCCAATTGGGATCGAGGGATGTAGTCGAGGGGGCAGTCTCGAACCAAGAATGTTGACTTGCCGCCAATGGAGGTGGTAGCTTCGAGACATTTTTGAAGATCACATGCCAAGGTCTCCTGTGGTGGACCATGGCTTGTGCTCTCCAGCGATTTATGGACCATGCCCATGCCAACCTGAAAGTATATTCGCAAATTTTATTTAATGTTTCTAATCCATTTTTTGGATTGTTGACTTGATCGCGTGCTTGCAGACCCTCGAGGGGATGAGGATTGATTTTTATGGGGCCGTTATGGTGGTTGGCGAGGAGAAGAGGAATCGCCTGACGATTGACAAGTCCTCGAGCAAAGAGCAGGAGAGAGATGCCGCAGTCGTGGCTATGTTCGTAGCCAATACCGAGCTCAACTTCGCAAGATAGTTGATCGAGCAACTCACACGGGATGAGTATTCCACAATCGACAAAATGGTGTTCGATAAGTAGTTCTGTGATCCTCATGCAGAGCAGTTGGGGAACATGTAGTAGGAGTTGGTGGTGGCGCGCGCTGAGGCTGAAGCTGCTTGGATGGATCTTTGAAAGGAGCTGAGACTGAGGTTGAGGGGCTAAACCTTTACGAGTTGCTAAAAACCCCTGTCGTTTGGCCTGTGTTCGATGACCTCGCCGAGCTTGCAATGTTCAAAGCTCGAGAGGCCGTCCTCGCAAAATACCCACACTTTGATTTAAGCTTCTCGCTACCAGAGGGGTCCGATGTTGATGATTCCAAAGGGTTTTGTCACGAGGATGAATAGTGGACCTAGAACCATGAGGACCTGAAGGAGTTGATCAAGGAGCAAGTCAAAGATGATCGTCCCGAGGGCAGCTCGGCGAAGTCTTCTTCGGCTTCTTGATTTCATACTTCCCAAATTTTTAACTCTTTATAATTTGTACAACTTCGGATGATGTTCGCATACCCTTTTTTCTTTTCGCAATTCATGTATCTACGGAAAACTCTTGATGTATTTTGCTGGATTTTTTCAAATCAATCGTCATCTTGTCCGATTTGAATGGAATTGTCATTGTGTGCTCTTCATTGCTTCTTTATCACGATCAGCCTTTGATGCGATCTGAATGTGGAAAACATGAAAACATAAAATTTATTCAAGGTACTAGATTTGCAATTTGGAGAACAAAGGTCATTCGAACCTTTCACGAATATACAACTAAAGAGTCAAAGACTCAATTTCTAAAAGTAAAACTTTCTCAAGTACTTAATGTTCCATGCATTCGGTACAATTTCTCCTTATTGGTAGCGAGTCGATACACGCAATTCTTCACAACCTCCGATATGATGTAGGGTCAACATTGATCTCCTGAGTGTTTTGAAACACCTACCTTAGCACCAGTCCCCGACTCGTAGGGTTCTCAATCGAGCCAATTTATTGTAATATTTATCGACTACCCTTTGCCTTTTTTTATCCTTTCAGGCGCCGAGACTCTATTCTCGTCGAGTAGTTCCAGTGATTTGATCAGGTTCTCATCATTTGCTTGCTCATTGAAGAATTTGATCCGATGGTTGACTTGAATCGCTTCAACCTATGCCACTACCTCAGATCCGTAAGTTAGCAAGAAAGGGTTCTTGCCCATGGTGGTTCATTGAGTGGTGCGATACGACCATAGGACAACCAGCAGTTTGTTGACCCATGCTGACTTTGAAGCCCCAAGTCTTCTCTTCATGGTGTTGAATATCATATTATTGGTCGATTTGGCAATTCCATTTGCTTTTGGATACCTGGGGGTCGAGAAAAAATGTTGGATTTATAGGTTCTCGCAATAGTCTTTGAACTCTTTGCTGGAGAACTGCCTTTCGTTGTCGGTGATGATCTCTTGAGGCAAGCCGAATCGACACATGATGTGTTTGCACAAAGAATTGATCATGTCTGAGTCTCGAATGTTCGTTAGAGGCTCATCCCTGACCTATTTGGTGAACGAGTCGGTGGCGATGACGATGTACACTTTTCCTCCCTTGGCCTTAGGTAGCTTCCCAACCATGTCAATCCCCCATCGGTGGAACGACGATACTGCGATGTTAGGGTGTAGTGGTTTGACCTTCAAGTGACTTAACCTTGCGAATTGTTGGTAGCTCTCACATTTCTTTGCGTAGTCTTTCGAATCTGCATGTAGTGTGGACCAGAAGAAGCCGAGCGAGATAACTCAATCAGCCTAACTTCTTGGGCCAGAATGATTTCTGCAATTACCTGAGTAGACTTATGCTAGAATTGACTTGTAGAGTTCGTTTTTGATCATGGTGAACCTAGCGGCTCTTCGAGCTAACCTCGCTGCTTCGGCCTTCTAGCTTAGTACTTCTCTTCCCTTGAGATATGATACGATCAGGTCCATCCACTAACTCGAGTTCATGATTGGGAAGATGCTGGCTTGGTTATCTCCATCTTTATCTCAAGTTTCCAATGAGGCTATGGTTTGGGGAACCAACCAAGGTATGCTAAACTCCGTTGTTGCTAGCGAAGTTAGCCAAAGTGTCAGCTTGGATGTTGCACTCCCTTAGCACTTGCTCCACCTGAATGTGTTCGAACTCAGGCTTGAGTTTCTTCACGACCTAGCGGTATGCTGCCATTCAGAAATCTTTGGCTTGAAAGTCTCCCAAAAATTGTTGATGATTAGTTGGGAGTCTCATCTGACTCGACGATGTTTTATTTTTAGGTCGATCGCAAGTTTGAGTCCTACGATCAAGGCTTCATACTCTGCTTCCTAATGTGAATCGAATGGCTCTTTCATACATTGCACTTTTCAGGGATATGTGGTATACCCCGGCTCCAACCTCCTAGAATTACCAGAGCTATCCACATGTAAGCTCCAAAATTCTACCTAGTTATCATGCAGAGCCAGCTCGATTCCAGCTTGCAAGTGCAGTTCTGGGGAGTGATCAACGATGAAGTCTACCAAGATTTAGGACTTGATGGTGGTTCGCAGCTCGAATTGCAATCCGAAGCCCCCGAGCTCTACTGTTCATTTCATTATTTGCCCCGATAGGTCTGGCTTGAAAAGGATGTTTCGGATCGGGAAGCTTGTCACTACCACAATTTCATGAGATTTGAAGTATGGTCATAGCTTTCTCGAGGCCATCACCAGGGTGAGGACCAGCTTTTCGAGTGCCGAACATCTAGTTTCGACATCGAGCAGGGTTCGACTTACATAGTACATTGGGTGTTGCGACTTGCCTTCTTCTCAAACCAGTACCTCACTAATTGTTTGTTCAAATACAGATAGGTAGAGTTGCATTGTTTCCTCGACAGTGGTTTTAAATGACTGATGCTATCAATAAGTATCTTTTGAGCGATTTCAGGGTCACGTCACACTTCACAGTCCATTTAAATTGCTTGGCTAACCAGCGATCCTGATCTATATTGAAACTGGCTAGAATTCAGTTATCTATAGATAATTTTCTGCAGACATAAGAGATTTTTCCTTTATGTTCGGCGGAAATCACATGTTCTACATTCTTTAGTAATCCAAATAAGTGATTGGTTCAATTAGAGTACCGATCTATAAACCAACTTAGAGTTTCTAGTTTCCCGATCATTTTCTGTACGTCTTTGGTCTACTTCGATGGTCCGATCTCCTATATAGCATTGGTCTGGATTAAGTCGGTCTCAATCCCTCTCATGCTTTCCATGTATCGAAGGAATTTACCCAAGGTTACTCCGAATAAACACTTGGCGAGGTTTACCTTCATGTTAAATTTATCCAAAATCGTGAACGTATCCAAGAGATGGGTAAGGTGTTCCTTCATGCTATCCGATTTGACCAGCATATCATCAATGTATACATCCATGATTCAACCTATAAGTGGTGAAAACATTTTTTTTCATGAGTTGCTGGTAGGTTTAACCGGCATTCTTCAAGCCGATGGGCATCACTTCGTAGCAATATATCCCCTAGTCAGTCAAGAATGTTGTCTTTTTTTGGTCTGGTGGGTACATTTGAATCTGATTGTAGCCCGAGAAAGCATCCATGAAGGTCATCACGCTGTGCCCGGTCGTAGCATCGTCGAGTCGATCAATGTGGGGCAAAGGGAATAGATCCTTAGGGCTCGCCTTATTCAAATCGGTGTAGTCAATACAGACTCAATTCTTCCCATTTTTCTTCTTTACTACAACCACATTGGTGAGCCACTCGGGATATTTAACTTCTCAAATGAAGCCGACCTTTGATAAATTTGTACCTCTTCTGCGATGGTAGGACCCTGTTCGTCAGGCTGAACCATCAGCAGCCTTCTTAGCCTTCACACGACCACCCTTCTTCTTCAACAATCTGGCGGTTTGAGCTTTGACTTTCAGCAGCACCTTGTGCATCATTCTGAACCCTTTCAACAGCTTCACTTGCTTCGCTTTGATCTTCGATAGTTCACTTTGCAGGGCTTCCATTGCGTCGCTTGCCACGGCAGTCTCCTCCCCTTGAGCTCGGGCTTGTGCTTGAGCATGGTGCTTCGTCAGGTATGGAATGTTGAAGTAGCTTTTCGCGATGCTCCTCGGCTCCTTAGAGTGGAAGGGAACTCCTGCCCGCTTGTAGAGCTCCGAAATTAGCGAAGGGCAAAAGAGTGGCCCAGCCTTCTTGGAAGCTTGGACGCCTATGGAATCGATGATGAATGGTGCGATGTCAATCGGGTCGCCCTTCACAATCGCGGCCACCATCAAGATGCGATCCTGTCCCATCAAAGTGTTGTGGGTTGTTGAGCTAATTCTGTTCCTCAAAAAGTGAATCCACGTGTTGGCTTCAGTCGTCAAGAAACTGGCCAAGTCAGAGAGGTTATCCTCTATCTCATCCACCCAACGTGCGTTTGGCACTGATACAACGCTCAGAGCTTCATCCAACTGCTCCTTCTTGGCTGAATTCACATGAACGTATCGGGCTGTGGAGGATGCGTGCCATAAACTGCGTGCACTGTTCTGGGATTCAAAACCACCTCCTTTCCTCGGACAGTTGCCCTAATCTCATAGTCCACACTTGTAGACTGCTCACAATTGGCGTAGAACTCCGTAACCAAAGTGATGACTGGTGCGGGCTGCATAATCACAAAGGGTTCCCACCCTTGTTGCTCAACACTTCTGAGAACTTTTGCAGGCAGTTTAGAAAGGTCCTTGAATCCCCTTTCTAGGTTAAGCTGCCGGCTCGCGAGTTCTTGCATTCTTGCCCTGTGTAGCTTTGTTGAAAATTTCAGAATCTGGTCAATCTCCTCTGCAGATAACTCAACAACCTTGGCCTTCCCCCGCTTTATTTCTTTCTTTCGGTCTCTGTCTGACTTCTTCGCTGAACTTTCTCCCACTTCCTTGACAACAACTTGCTTCACACGCTTTCCTGTATTCTTACTCCTCAAAATCCCCTTGTCATCCTCTACGGTTTCCACTCGCTTCCTCTTCTTGGGTGTTGCATTTTTCTCAGGTACGGTTTTCTTCCCTTTTGTAGTTGACTTTCCACCAGATGTGGTTGCTTGTTCTTTTGATGCTGTAGCATTGGCTGCTTCAGCTTCCTCTTCAACTGCGGTGCTCTCACTCACTTCCTTCTCCTTGGTAAGAGGCTGATTCTGGGTCTCCGAACTTTTCTGAGCATTGGGCTCACTCTCCACTACAGGCCCTTCAGACTGGCCTGCCTCTGTTTCCCTTGTACTAACATCATTACCCTCTGATTGCTCGGACTCTTGTTCTGCTTCCGGCTCTTCAAACTGGCCTTCAGCATTGTCCTCTGCCTCGGATTCCACATCTTCAGACTGTGCGTCCTCCTTTTCAACAACAACCTCCTTCTCGGGTTCCTTTGCATTCTCAAGATCAGGCTTTGAAGTAGCCGCGTTAACCAAATCCATCAAATTACCCTTCTTGGGCTTGGGGTTTCCAGTTTTAGGCTTCTTGGTTGGTTCATCTGGAATCTCAACTGGGTTCTCTGCACTGGTGGGTGGTAACTTCGCGTTCCTCTGAGCCATGATTGAGACAGCAGCCCTGCTCGACCTCCTCAATTTTTAAGCAGGCTCCGGCTTCTTCGGTTTTGATATAGCTTTAGGCTTTGGTGAGGCTGGACTCGCCTTCTCTGGGGTTGCCTCAGGGGATTCCACCTCCATCCCTGGTTGCTTCTTTCCAGATTGCTTCACCCTCATGTTCAAATCTGCAAAAAGGCATGTCTTCAGATCCCAAGAGTAAAAAGACAAAAATTTCCACAGTACGAACAGGAATCCCAAGAGTAAAAATCAGCATTCATTCGCTCAACACACCAACAATCCACCCTCAAACTTTGAGTCCACTCAAAATTCCTCACAACAGATTAAACATCAGTTTGAAATTTTAAATCATCTTGAGCCCTAACACAAACTTGTCAGATTATCTTGTCAGAACTACTGCATGCGACTCGCAATTGTCACAGAGACCAAGACAAAAATTATCTATCTTTATTTAAGTCCATGGGTTAAAAATCATGCGAACAAAGAGTTTTAATCTATATCCCAGACAGCAAATCAACAAAAACTTAAAAAACACGAACATACCAGCCATTCGAAGTTGCGAGATCAAACAAGAACAAGAATACCAAGTTCGGAAAAGAGTTTTAACACCCAAAAGCAAAAGAGTAAAGTGAAGTGAAAATTCGTACCTGTGGTTCGACAAAAACTTCCTGATTTATGTACAAGGTTTCCTGGTTTTCTCTGCCCAGTTTGCTAAAGACGGAGTGTTTTTGAAGTTTTTCAACAATATGTGCAATATATATAACCCCACTTTAAGCAAGAATCGGCACAAGAAATAAGGAAACCCTTTCAACTTCCCTTGATTAGACACACCCTTTCTTTTCAATTCAAAAAGTAACTTTCCTAAACCATCATTCCTAGGGATAACCGCACTCTCTCTCCTCAACGGCTATGTGCTTAATCCCTATCCACATATTTCCAAATTTACTATTTCTCTTGTTTTATATTTATTTCCTTTTTCTTTTTTTTATACTGATAAAAACATAAAACACTAAAACCCGTACTACTAAATAAAATACTTAAAATATTCCACGTAATCAGATCAATTATGCTCAACACCAATGTTACTCACAGGCTGTAGCATTCAACTATCCTAAGGTTAATTCACAGAAAATTTAAATTTAAATTTAACTAGGCAAGAAAATAAATACAGAATTAAAATATAAATCCTAAACTATCACCACATGCTTCATCTATTCCTCATGATAGCTTAGGTTACCTCAACTTCAAGGTTCCTCCAATATGAAAGAAGCTTTCAGGTTGCTCCAGCCTCTTTCATGATATTGTTTTACTCTCTGCCCATTGACCTTAAAAGTGCTCCCTGTGCCTTCATCTTTCAGTTCCACAGCCCCATGAGGATAAATCTTCACCAAAGTGAAAGGTCCTGACCATCTGGACTTGAGCTTGCCAGGAAACAGCCTCAGCCTAGCATTGAAAAGTAAAACCTGTTGTCCTTCTTCCAAGTTTCTATTTACAATCTTGCTGTCATGCCACCTCTTCACTTTTTCCTTGTATATCTTTGCATTTTCATAGCTTTGCATCCTCAATTCTTCTAGCTCATTAAGCTGCAGCATCCTCTTCTCTCCACTTGTCTTCGGATCAAAATTCAGTTTCCTGGTGGCCCAAAATGCCTTATGCTCCATTTCTAAATGCATATGGCAAGCTTTTCCAAATACAATCCTGTAAGGAGACATCCCCAAAGGTGTCTTATAGGCTGTCCGGTAAGCCCACAACGAATCATCTAGGTGTTTAGACCAGCCCTTCCTTGTGGTGTTTACCATCTTCTCCAGCACACTTTTTACCTCTCTGTTTGACAATTCAGCTAGCCCATTAGTCTGTGGATGATAGGCAGTTGAGACCTTGTGGCTAATGTAGTATTTGGCTAGAAGAGCAACCAAACTCTTATTAATGAAATGTGTTCCCTCATCACTGATGATTGCCCTTGGAGTTCCAAACCTTGTGAAGATGTTCTTGTGCAGAAATTTGATTACAGTGGCAGCATCATTGTGAGCACAAGCACAAGCTTCCACCCACCTAGATACATAGTCAACAGCTAACAAAATATATTCATTTCCAAAAGAAGATGGAAATGTCCCCATGAAATCCATACCCCACACATCAAATAGTTCTACTTCCACTATATTATTCAAAGGCATAACATTCTTGGCTGGCAAATTCCCCACTCTTTGACATCTGTCACAGCTCTTCACAAAGTCAAAAGCATCTTTGAAAATCCCTGGCCAATAGAACCCTGACTGCAACACTTTGGCAGCTGTTCTCTGTACCCCAAAATGCCCTCCATAGGCTGAAGCATGGCATTCATTCAAAATATCTGGAATCTTATAATCTGGGACACACCTTCTGAAAATTTGATCAGGGCCCAACCTATACAGGGTTGGATCATCCCAATAATAGTACTTAGCATCATGTAGAAACCTCTTCAACTGTTTTCCATGCAAACCATATGGTTTTCGGCCTGTAGCAAGATAATTTGCAATGTCTGCAAACCAGGGTGCATCTTCTTTGCAGGCCATGAGTTGCTCATCTGGAAAAGCATCATTAATATGTGTTGTGGCATCCACTCCAAATGGATTTTCCAATCTTGACGAATGATCAGCAACTTGATTCTCTGTTCATTTTCTATCCTTGATTTCCAAATTGAATTCTTGCAGGAGAAGTATCCATCAGATGAGCCATGGTTTTGCATCTTTCTTAGCCATTAAGTACTTGATTGCAGAATGATCAGTGAATACTATTACCTTGGCTCCAACTAGATAGGACCTGAACTTATCAAAAGTGAATACCACTGCCAACAACTCTTTTTCTGTAGTGGTATAGTTTCTCTATGCACCATCCATTGTCTTGCTAGCATAGTATATAGATCTGAAGATTTTATCCTTTCTCTGTCCTCACACTGCTCCAACTGCATAATTACTTGCATCACTCATTAGCTCGAAGGGTTTATCCCAATTTGGTGGTTGCATTACAGGAGTTGTGACAAGTGCAGCTTTCAATTTAGTAAATGCCTTCATACAATCACTGCTAAAATCAAACTTTTTGTCTTGTTCTAGCAGTTTAGATAATGGCTTAGCTATCTTGGAGAAATCCTTAATGAACCTTTTATAAAAACCGGCATGGCCCAAGAGGCTTCTAACTGCTTTCACTGAACTCGGAATCGGCATTCTGTCTATTACTTCAATCTTTTCAGGATCGACTTCAATGCCTTTGTTTGAAATCTTGTGCCCTAAAACTACCCCTTGCTGCATCATGAAGCAACATTTCTCCCAATTTAAAACCAGCTGTGACTTCTCACATAACTGCAGCACTCTTTCAAGGTTTCCTAGGCAAGTGTTAAAATCTCTTCCAAAGACTGAGAAGTCATCCATGAACACTTCTAACCCATTCTCAATATTTCAGAAAATATAGAGATCATGCAACGCTGGAAAGTTGCTGGAGCATTGCAAAGACCAAATGGCATTCTTCTGAATGCAAATGTCCCATAAGGACAGGTGAATGTAGATAGATTCTGATGTTCTGGGGCTATTGCAATCTGATGGTACCCAGAATACCCATCCAGGAAGCAATAATAATCCTGACCAGCCAATCTGTCCAACATCTGATCTACAAAAGGCAGTGGAAAGTGATCCTTTCTGGTGGCATCATTCAACTTCATGTAATCTATACAGATCCTCCACCCAAAACTGTCCTTGTAGCTATCATCTCATTCTTCTCATTCTGCACCACAGTTACTCCTCCTTTCTTGGGTACACACTGCACTGGACTCACCCATGAACTGTCTGAAATAGGAAAGATGATCCCTGCATCCAACCATTTAATGATTTCTTTCTTCACAACCTCCTTCATGTTGGGGTTGAGCCTTCTTTGTGGTTGTACCGAGTTCTTGATTCCATCTTCCAACAATATCTTATGCATGCAAATTGTAGGGCTGATTCCCTTAATATCTGATATGGTCCACCCAATTGCCTGTTTATGTTTCCTAAGCATGTGCATCAGCTTCTGTTCATCTTCATCTTTCAAGTTAGAAGCAATTATCACAGGTAGAGTGTCTGCGTCCCCCAAATACACATATTTCAGGTGATCTGGCAGGGGCTTGAGTATCAGTTCAGGGGGTTCTTCAAGAGAAGACTTTGGCTCCTTATGTTCCCTATTCATAAGGTCCAGTGATTCGAAATTGGCTTCGTAACCCCCAAACTTTGCACCATGCTCAACCCATGCTGCAACATTTTCATCGATCATGTCTTTATTTTCACATTCTTTCTGTTGCAGCTCTTCCACATGTTCTGCTATAACTGACTCCAATATTCCAATGGTGAAGCAGTCTTCTGATTCATCTGGTAACTTCATGGTGTTGTACAGGTTAAAAGTAGCCTGCTCTTCATGAACTCTCATAATCAATTCCCCTTTTTCCACATAAGGTCTCCCCAAGATAATGGGTACTTCTCTATTAGCTTCATAATCTAAAATGATAAAATCTACCCTAACCAGTACATCCTCAATCTTTCCCTCTGGGTGAACAGTTGATCTATCTGCAAGTTGCAGAGTGATGGTTGTTGGCCTTGCTCCTCCTATACCCAGCTTTTTGAAGATTGAGAGTGGCATCAAGTTCACACTAGCTCCCAGATCACAGAGTGCTCTCCCCACATCTCTTCCTCCAATTGAACAAGGAATAGTAAAACTCCCTGGATCCTTCAATTTTGCTGGAATTTGCCTCCTCAAAGGTCCACTAACTTCCTCAAACAGAGACACAGTCTCAAACTCCTTCAGCCTTTTCTTTAGTCAGGATGTCCTTCAAAAATTTTACATAAGTTGGCATCTGTTCCAGAGCTTTTACTAAAGGTACATTGATGTGGATTTGCTTTAGCATATCCAAAAACTTTTTGAACTGCTCCTCTTCCTTCTGCTTCTTGAATCTGACAGGAAATGGTGGCTGAGGCAGATTGTAATCATCTTCCACTGATTTCCTCTTGCTGTTAAGTACATTTCCTTCAGGGGCTTCAACAGGTTTTTTCTTGTTTACCAACTCCTCATTGATTACTGGATAAGTTTCTTTGATGGGAGGTTTTCCTTCTCCCTGTGTTTTAGCTCCATTCTGAACCTCTTTTTCAGATAACTCCACCTCTTTTTTGTTGTGCCTCCGCAGGTCTCTCATCAATCTACTTCCCACTTCTCAAGGTTACCACTTTGCACTGCTCATTTCCCCCTCTTGGGTTCTCTGTGTTACTAGGTAAGCTCCCATGTGGTCTATTCCTGATATCATTAGCTAGATGTCCCATTTGAACTTCAAGATTCCTCAATGAAGAGGCTTGACTCTGTATCAAAGCATCCAGGCTTTTCAGTCTTACTTCATTCTTGGCCATAAATTCCTTCATCATTTCTTCCATGGATTTTTCAGGTTTCTGAGGTGGTGCCTCTAAACTTTGATGCTGACCACTCTGCTGTTGATTGTTCTGCTGCTGGTTATACTATTGTTGGCTATATCCTCCTTTGTTAAAGTTATTATGCTGGTCCCGTACTCCAGCATTTTGATTTCCTTGCCCAGACCATAAGAAATTAGGATGATTCCTCCACCCTGGGTTGTAAGTGTTTGAATATGGGTTGTTATTCCCCTGGTACTGTTGAGGTCTATTTCCCATATAGCACACAGATGCTGGATTTGAAGGGCATTCCTCAAATTGGTGACCTTCCCCACAATAAATACAACTCAAAACCATTGCAGTTTCAGTTGGCATTGTAGAGACCATAGCTTGACCGGTATTTTTCTCAGTGTTCTTCATGGTTGCTCCCAGAGCTTCCATCTATGTAGTAAGAACCTGTATATGGTCAACTTCTAAGACCCCTGCAACTTTTGGAGTAGTTACAGCTGCTGCTCTAGAATTAGCCCACAGATAATTGTTTGCAGCTACTTTGACTAAAATTTCACAGGCTTCGTTGTAAGTTTTATCCAACAGGGCTCCTCCTGTAGTGGCATCAATCATCATCCTAGAGTTTCCAAACAGTCCATTGTAGAAGATCTCTATCTGAATACCATAAGGGATTCCATGATTTGGACACCTTCTTAGCAGTTCTTTGTACCTTTCCCATGCCTCACTAACTGATTCATCACATTCCTGTTTAAAGGACATAATTGCATTTCTACACCTGACATTCCTAGTAGGAGGAAAATACTTCATCAAGAAAGTCTCAGCTAGCTCATTCCAGGTTGTTACAGATCCTGGTGTTAGATTTGTGAGCCAAGTCTTAGCACTATCCCTCAAGGAGAAAGGAAATATGTGCATCCTCAATACTTCAGGTGTTACTCCTTGCAGTTTAAAATTATCACAGACCTCCAAGAATAGATCTTAAGTGAAGATGGGGGTCCTCTGTGGCTTGTCCACTGAACTGTCCCAGACTTTGTAACATCTGAAACATAATTGGCTTCAACTCAAAATGTTGTGCTTGCACTTCAGGTCTCACCACTCCAGGATCAAAATCAATAAACCTTGGTGCCATGAATGTTCTCATAATTTTTGTCATTCTCATCAATGTTTCTCTCTGGTTGTTCTTCAGCCATCTTTCTAATTTTCTGTTTCCTTCTGTTCCTTCTGAAAGTCCTCTCAATTTCTGGATCAAATAGAAATAGTTCTCTCACAATCTTTTCACTCATAAACTACTGATCTTCCTGCATTATGAAAATGATTAGTTTCCAAAATCAGATAGATCATATAATATAATACTCAAACGATTCAGAAGCATTCAGATTTAAGTTTAGCCACTCCCCGGCAACGGCGCCAAAAACTTGTTGTGTACTATAGTGTTACTACAGGACTAATGTGCAAGTATACACAGATCACAAGTAATATAGTCAAGTGAGACCAGATATCGTACTCAAGGGAGTGGGTTTCTAAATCGTGCACTATGAATTGTTTGCAATTGAGGGGAATGTTTTTGTCTTAATTCTAATCAAAACATAAATATGCATAAACTATAATTCCAACTAAAGCTAAGATCAATAATACTTCATCGTTCCACAAAATGAGCATAAATGTTATAGATGGATTCACAAATACTAGAAAGCACACTCGGGTTATGGAATACAATTCACCACTGCTATCCTATATGCTAGAGTTTATGTCCCGCATTCCCCTGAACCTTAGAACTTTTTCTAAACCTGCCCAGCAAACTGTCGTTCTACTAGATCTACACTCTCTCACCAGGATTCATATGTATATGCATCTCTCAGTGATTGGATGATAAAGTTATCAAACTAAGCTCAGTTAAGTTGTGCCATCTCATATGTCTATGAAATTAACACAATTATCTAAGATCCCCTTGGCCTATTTCACCTTTCGGTCTCTATAAGTGATGGGTTTCTATCCACTCTCGTGCTCAAGAAATGATTGAAAACAGGATCAAAGATAAGTTCAGTCATGCGAAACTTGATTCTAACATATATTCAAGCAAATGATGTTTTGTTCCACAACCCAAGTGTTAAATAGAGTTAGCTCATACTTGAGAATAAAAGAAATAAAAGCACGAGAACATTCATCATCAAAATACAACTTGAAAATCTAAAGCAAACTATAGATGATGATCCCTTCTACTCCGGTAACTTCCTCTCCAAGCTGATTCTCCGATCGCCGGTCACTTTTTTCTGTGCGTGCGTATCTCCCACGAGTGTTATCCGTTCTCTCAAAGAATGCTTTTTCCTTTTGTTGATATTTTCTCATTTTCTTTCCCACGGTCGTTGATCTCCTCTCTCTCCCCTGGATGCTTCCACGTGTTAAGGTGTCACTATTTCGTCCAGACAAGGGATATACTTCCTTTTGTGCCACCTGTCCTCCCAGCAGACAAGATCAAAAAGGACCTTTATCCTTGTCCCTAAGTGGTCCCGGAGAGAGAAAGTCTTCAGCCTTCTGTTCATGCATCTCCTATGCTCAAGCATGTCTTTCATCAGCATGCGGCAGGTAGGCTCTAGCATTCCGAACTTGGTCAAAACTTCACCTAAAGCTTGCAAAAACTTATTAATACTTGCATAATTTAAAATACCATGACCTATTTACAAATAAGCATAAACAAGCAAAAAGGACTTTGATTACTAAGCATCTTATTCAAAACAACATCTAAAGTTCATAAAAAGAGACCAAAAGATAACTCTTTATGAGAGTTATCAGTCACCTTCACTTCTTCAGATCGGGTGTGTCGGCACACCACTTAGCCTCCAGCTGGTCATTAGGAGTTTGAGTTCTTCCTAGGAACTTGTTAGTTGTTGGTATATTAGTCACCATCGGAGATGTGGTAACTCCAAGGTGTTTTCTTACTTAGACTGTAAGAAAACCTAAGTAAATAGCTTTTGTTAGATGTAAAGAGCCTCGTGTCAAAAGATGGCACACAAAGAGAACAACCTGAAAGCTTTTGAATGCTTGAGTGTTGATTTTAGCAGAGTTTTGATGCTTTCAAATAAATCTCATTTCGGTTATCTAACCTTCTCCTCTTGAATACAAACTCTATTTATAGGCAAGTAGACGAAGTTTGAATCTTCGAGCCATTTGGAGACAATTGGAATACATCTATCTAATGTCTCTCTATTTTTTGAAATGCAGCATCTTTGTTGTCAAAGCAGATGGACTTTGCACCTTTATCAGAACGGCTCCTAACCAGTCCGAGGAATGACTATTAGTTGATTCCTTGGACGAACAAGCTTTGAGGATCAAAGACTTTGAGATCTCCTTTTTAAAGTCTACACATGGAAATAGTATGCTTGTCTTTGCTTGCTTTTCTCTAAGTTACTGGTTGGGCACCCTTGCTGGTCAACATCATCTAGTGATGATGTGTCAGCAAGCAACCTTCAAAGGTAATGACCCTTACTGGTGAAGACATCTCAGCCAGCAAACTCCCATATGCTCACGATTAGCTTCTTACAACTCAATAATTCATAGTACATGACATTGTAAGTTTAAACCAATCTGAGTTAGAGACTCACAAACTAGTAGTGTGTTTGACACATCAAAACATACAATAAAAAAATTAATAACAATAAATTCCTAATAGTTAGAATTTTAGTATAAGATTCACTCCCTACATATATTTAATAAAGAGAATAGAGCAAGTGCGGCTTATTATATATAATGCTTAATAATTATAAAAATATATAATTTTTTATGATAAGGGATACTTTTAAATCGCAATTGTTAATGTGATGAAAATTTTAAATCACTTTCTATTTAACATAAATTTTACTTTTAATATCAATTCTAAAATGTACTATTTCAATACATTCAAGGTGTAATATTGCTATCTTAAGCAACTATAGTAAAACATAAAAAATGTAAAAGCATTAATAATGTAGAAACAGTTGAATAAAATCATCGATTTGCGTTTTACAAGTTTATTGGTTTGCAAATGTGTTACGTGTATAAAATATGGTCAAGTAAATACATACGAACAGAATATTGCATCATATTTGCTTATTTTATTGACAAGTGGAATTATATAACATAAGATTAATATCTAAAAATGAACTTATGAAACTGCGATTCAAACTATTTTTAGTTTCATTCCATAAAAATAATATTCTTATATATTTTTTGGTAAATTATTCCGTCAGCTAAATATTTCGATCTCTTTTCTATCCAGAGATTTTCTATCGTTAGATTTCTCATTAAAAATAGATTGTTTTGGCAGTTATATATATTTATATATGTTCAATCACGAATAATATTTCCGATTATTCAATAACTAACTGCAAAAATTTGTTCCTATTGTCAAATTGCATTTAGGGTTGAACCAAAAAAAAAAAAAAAAAACAACAACAACAACAACAGAAACAGAAAAAGAAAGAAAGTCGATTTGAATAGTATATATATAACCCTAAGATTTTGGTTTTTCGGTTCAATTTGATTTTTTATCGCAAAACCAAATTATGTAGGTATATAACCCGAATTCTTATTTCAATTTGGAAGTACACTTTTTTATGCTATTTTATGATTAGTTTGTTTGTATTTAGGTGTTTATTAAATATGTGCAAAATTTAAAGATTTGATTTATTATAATTATTGTTTTTAATATTAACTAATAAAAACAATATTTTGGTTCACTTTTTTCTTATTTCGATTCAGCTGACTCTCTAGTCTCTCTATTCTATAAATTTTTTTATTTTTTACCACCTAAAATTAAACTAGATAATGAATGTGCACCTCCAATTACATTCTCCTAAGTTTTGTCATGTACTCTTTAGTTTTCTTTCTAAATATCACCCATTATTGATTCTTTGGAGGGTAAATTATAATTTACTTTATAATGTTTGGATATTTTTCCAAAAAATAACTCAACATAATGAAATTAAATCTTAATTCCAAATATATCATTTTATATAAAAATCAGTTTTTGTTGGTTCCAAAACCTTTGAGTATAAATGAACGGCGAGGTCTTTAATCACAAATATGATGGTCCCTGACTCTTACTCAAGTCAGTTGAGATTCTGAAAATGTTGTAAGTTCATAGGAATAACTTTACCATTTTTAAGATATACTCCAACAAATTGTGGGTTGTTGAGTTTCAAAATAAGCACACAAAGTTAAAGAGTAAAGTGCGGAAAGCAGAAAAAGACTCAATGAATTTTTACAGAGGTTCGGATGCTAGAAGATCTTACGTTCACTCTTCGATCACCAACAAAATTAGAAATCACTCGAACAGATTTACAAGTGAGTTCACGAGTCTGTAGCAATCGCGGGATGCTCCTCCATCCTCCAGTTGTATGCGCACCCAGTAGGTCCGCCTGCTTTTGACCACTTCAGGTGAACCGACTTTACCACGAAAGCATCGCTAGACCCCTCTCACTGAAATGATTGGCGTGAGTTTGAATCTCTCACAGAACGTAGCAGTAGTCGATGTGTGAGTCAATTTTTGAAAATTCCAAAACTGGTCTTTAGATTCACCTATGAAACAGAGTGAACTTAGAAAATAACTCTAGCAAAGAGTGCTAAGAGTCTTGTGTTCTGTAACACGAAAAATTGGCTTAAAAGAATGTTCTTCTTTTAGATCTTAACATTGATTTTCAATCATATAACCAACAGACTCATCAATCTATAATTGATACTTGTCATGAGTATTTATAGATACTCATAGGTATGGGGTTTGCCTTATCTTCTAGCCATTGTACATGTTTTACAAGATTTGCAGTTGTTCAAACCTTTTTAATGATGTGTACTTCTTCTAAGAACGGCTCTTTGTCGTTTGACTTTGCTATCAGTTCTTGAAGTAGCTCTTTTTTGTATCAGTTGTGAAGCTTGTTATGATTGAATGCTTCGCACTGATTCCTTGTAAGTTTCGTCATGCGCATTCACCTCTCCGTAATACTGGTTGAATCAGTCTTCGAATGATGTCATCCAGTTAGATCAATTTCTAATTTATTACAATTCAATTAACATATACAAGATTACAAATATAAAATTACTCTAACCAGATCAAGATGGACTAATTAATTCTTAAATTGGTTCGACACACCAAAACTATCATATGAAGAACTAACATTAATTTCTAACAATCTTCCACCTGTGCACTATATAAATTGTACTATTATAAATTAATTCTGTAAAATAAATTTCTATGTTACATATGCTTCTTTTATATTTCAGAGTATACATAATTTATAAAATTAGTTGTACAATATAGAAAATAATTTATATTAAAATTTCAATAATATATAATATCAATGAATTAGAATTTAATATATTTTTAATAAATATGTATATTATAACTTAATTAATTATAATATAATATTATATTAAATACAATATTAAATATTCAATTGAGCAATGCATGAGTGGAAAGTAAACTCAAAGTTAATAAGAGCAATGTGAATTAATATTACGGGTGATCATGAATATAAGTATGACCGAGATGAACTGAGCCGAACAGAGTATGGTCAAGCTAGAGTTTGGTAAAAATACTCCAGGCTTGAGCTCGAGCTTAAATTCTTAAGCTTGTTAAATTCGAATCGTCTTGATTTAATTTTGATTAGAAATTTAAATTATTATAATTAGATAAAAAATCTAAAAATAAAAATCTTAATCATATTAAACTTGTTATGATCCAAAATGAGCAGGCCCGTTTCCGAGTCGATCAAATAAGAAAGTCCAAAAGAAAAGGCCCAAAAATATAAAAAGATGCCAAAGTAAGCTCGTCGGTCAATTATTATCTAGTCGAACCACTCATTGGCCGAACCACTCATTGGTTGAACCACTCAAAAACCGAACTATTTTTTGGGCGAAGCAAGCCGCTCAAACAGAATATCTAGCCAAGTTACTGAAGATTGCCGAAGTGAAGCAAACGTAGCTCTTCCAAACGGACACGACTATTCAAACTACCGATTCAGTTGAAGTATTGTAACTTTTCATTTAAAGTCACCTCATTGTTACCCCTATAAATAGGGTTTCATTTATTGTAAAAACACACATTGAATTCAACAATAAATGCATCAAAACAAGCAAATTCTACTAGCAATAAAGTGTAACGATCTTTATTTTACTTATTTTCCATTTTGTTTCTAAATTATTTAATCAAGTATTCTTGTAAAACGAACCACCAAAATTTGAGCATTAACAATTGGCGCTAGAAGGAGAGCCTACTAAGAAAGAAAGATAAAAATAAAAAATGAAACACAGCAACAAGAGTCAACTAATCAGACACAAAGTTTTCCGAAGCCAAGCTGAGTTCGAGGCCGAACTCAAAAGGCGAGAGGAAGAATTATGAAACCTGCAAGAAGAGAACCGCAGGGTAACTCAAGAAGTCGAAGCTCTTCTGCGACAACTTGCCTTAAATCATAATGTGGGCCAAGACGAGACCCAATCAAGGAGTAGAACCCCACTACCCGACCCAAACAAAGAAGAAACTTCTAGCACCCAGACTGAGCCCAGTAGTAGTTGGGCCCCTACCGATGCAAGTGATTCGGGAGAAAAGATCAAGTTGCTCGAGAAACAGCTCGAGCAAATGCAAAAACTGATGTCCTTGATTCCTGGGGCTCCAAATCCTCCGAGGAGCTTACCTTTGGAGATTCATGCCGAATCTCCCTTCGCTCAAAGGATATCGATCATACAACTACCATCTCGGTTCACAATGCCTACGATAAAGGCATACGATGGTAAAACAGACCCTAATGAGTTCATCACACTTTACAAAATTATGATGCAGACTGTGGTGATTCCCGATCACCAACGTGGGCCTGCATGTGTAAAAGTTTTGGGGCATGTATGGACGGATCAGCCATGCAATGGTTCATGCATCTCCCCGAACTCAATCTCTTTGTTCTCCGAGCTGCACGAGTCATTCATCCAACATTTCTCAATCAGCCGAAGAAAACTAAAAAGGTCGAACAACCTCTACTCAGTCGTCCAAAAAGAAAATGAATCCCTTCAGGACTTCCTGAAGTGATTCAATTCAATCAAAGTCACAATACCGAACTGCCTCAAAGAAATGGCAGTTTTGGCATTCAAGAAAGGCCTCAGAAGAAACTCCAACCTTTTCTGGAAATTGGTCAAGTACCACTGCTCGACCATGGTCGAACTATTGGTTAGAGTAGAAGCTCAGATTCGCCAGGAGGTCGAAGAAGAAAAATTTGACCGCTGAAACAAATCAAAGATCCCATCGGGCCACAAGGAGAAGAGAAGCGAGACACGGGTCAATGTTTGGTATCAACCATATCCTGCCTAAACAGACTCTACAAAATAGGGGATGAAGGTGGTGTAGAACGCACCTCAAAACGACCCAAAAATACCTCTGTGGACTGTAATACGGGAAATGCATAAAATCACTAACAATGTTCACCGGCCGATAAAGTTGTTAACAATGGATAGTCCTTGTATTACGAGTTCCATCAAGATCACGGTCACCAAACTAATGATTGTCGAGACTTGAAGAGAGAAGTTGATCAACTTCTAGGCGAAAGACTATTGACTTGTCCAAAGCCTCCTAAGAGAGGAGAGATTTGGACGAGAAACAAAAAAATGGCAAGGAGACTTCTAAGATCCCAACGCCGGCCATGGGAGCAAACAAGCAGCCTCTACCCGAGGAGCCTCGTCTACCAGAAATTGAAAGAGTCATCAACGTCCTCACTAGGGGCTCCTCAATGATTGGATTATCTCAGAATGCAGCAAAAAGACATTGCCGAGAGATGAGAAATCAACCAATCCATCAAGTCGAAACATCTCCTTTCAAGATTTGCTTTGGCACCGAGGAGGAACATGAGGCTCGTCATCCACACGATGACACTCTTATCATTGCACTAATGATCGTGAACTGCCAAGTCAAGAGAATACTCATTGACATCGGTGCTTCGTCCAATGTCATATTCCTCAAGACTCTTCGAGGAATGGGAATTATAGAGAAAGGAATAACTGACAACCCAATCATTCTAGTTGGGTTCAGCGGGGAAAATTTGAATTTCCTCGGAGAAATAACACTATCAGTTTTTGCTGAAGGACTGAACTTGCCGACCCGATTCTAAGTGGTCGACGCCCCTTCGGCCAATAATGTCTTGATCGGATGGCCATGGATTATTTCTATGAAGGTCGTACCATCTTCGTATCACCAAGTGATCAAGTTTCCAACTCCTTGGGGGGTTCAAACCATAAAAGGTGATGAACTTACCTCGAGAAGCTGTTACGAGATCACTTTTTGAATAATAAATATGACGGAGACCAAAGTTGTTGAAAATGGTTTGGAGATTTGAATCGACAATGAAGATCTA
This sequence comes from Plectranthus barbatus, assembly GCA_026898455.1. Lineage (NCBI taxonomy): Eukaryota > Viridiplantae > Streptophyta > Magnoliopsida > Lamiales > Lamiaceae > Plectranthus > Plectranthus barbatus. Next base: position 59,099 of record JAPKLW010000533.1, read on the forward strand.
TCTCGGACAACCTATGTGGGAGAAAATTGTTCGAAGAACTGAGGCACGAGATGGGGGAGTTCCTCACTGACAACAGAAGGAACTTCGTATTTTCCCACAGCGACATGCCTGGGATCGATCCAGCGATCATCTCGCACAGGTTTCATGTCAACCCAAAGTTCAGGCCGATAAAATAAAAAATAGAAGGTTTGCACCCGAGCACAATGAGGCTATTTTCGAAGAGGTTAAAAATATTCTCAAAGTGGGATTCATCCGGAGGTAAAATATCCTGAATGGCTTGCAAACGTGGTCGTAATCAAGAAAAAGAATGGGAAAAATAGGGTATGCATGGACTGCACAGACTTAAACAAAGCTGGTCTGAAGGATCCATTCCCCTTACCACACATCGAATAACTTGTTGATGCCACGGCAGGCTTCAGAATAATGAGTTTATGGATGCCTTCTCCGAGTATAATCAGATCAAAATGTACCCACCAGACGAAGAAAAAATGGTCTTCATGACAAACCAAGGCATCTACTGTTACAAAGTGATGTTGTTCAGCCTAAAGAATGCCGAATCGATCTATCAGCAGTTGATGAACCGAATGTTCGAACATCAGATTGGCCGAACCATGGAAGTCTACATAGATGACATCCTGATAAAATCGGACAATTTTGAGGACCACCTCAAACATTTGGATGAGGCATTCCAAACCTTGGAGAACTTCAATATGAGGTTGAACCCAACAAAGTGTACATTCGGCGTCTTGTCCGAGAAATTCCTTTGATACATTGTTAGTCGAAGAGTAAACAAAGTCGATCCAGTTTAGATCAAAGCCATTCAAAATATCCAACCATCCAAAAATGTGAAAGGTGTACGATGAATGATCGGGAAATTGGTGGCCCTAAGTAGATTCGTAGCACGATATTTGAAATGAACGAGCTCATTTTTTTTTGCTACTCAAGAAAGCAAAGAAGTTCGAATAGACTCAAGAATGTGACGAGACACTCAACTCCCTAAAACAATACTTAACAAGTCCCCCGTCATGGTAAAAGTCGAACCAAACAACGTACTGCAACTATATATGGAATTGTACTCGTACAAGAAGAAAATTGGAGCCCACATCCTATTTATTACGTGAGCCGAATGCTTCTTGACACCAAGACTCGATATCCAGCTCTCGAAAAACTCATTTTAGCACTCATCATGGCCTCGAAGAAATTGAAATCGTACTTTGAGTCACATGAAATCAAAGTGATCTCTTCATTCCCAGTTTGGCACGTACTTTTCAAACCAGACCTATCGGGCCAAATGATGAAGTGGGCCAGCGAACTGGGGGGTACTGTCTTCAGTTCCTGCCAAGAAATACTATCAAATTGCAGATCTTGGCCGACTTTATTGCGGATTATACACTGGAGCTCCATATTTTAGTTGAAGTTAAATTAGGTGCTACCTCGAACAGTGTAGAATTTTGGGCCCTCGCTATCGATGGATCCAGTAATTCTAAAGGAAGTGGAGCCGGGATACTACTCGTATCACCTGAAAGATGGGTTATTGAATGAGCAATCCACTTCAAATTCCGAACTACCAACAATACATTGCAGTACGAGGCATTGATCAACGGACTATAATTAGCATTAGAATTTAAAGTCAAAAAGTTAAAAATAGAGTCCGACTCACAACTTGTCGTCAATCAAGTTCGAGGAGAATTCCAGGCAAAAGATACCCGAATGCGAGCTTATCATGAACTGGCTAAAGAACTTGAATCCAAGTTCGAAGAAGTAGAAGTAACACACATCCTCTGAGAAGAAAATTCACATGTCGATGCCCTTGCAAATTTGGCAGCCCCCGTAAGTTCATGGGGAACTCGAGCCATTCCACTCACTGTGGGAAGGTCTGCCCGGTAGATGATCCCCAAAATTCATGGATGGATCCAATCATTAAATATCTATCAGATGGAGTTCTACCACAGCAAAAAGACAAAGCAATCCAGCTTACTCGAAGGGTAGCACGGTTTACCCTACTGGATGGCTGACTCTACGAAAGATCTTTCAAAGGGTCATTGCTAAAATTTGTGTCCGAAGCGGATAGTCTTTCAGTCCTATCAGAAATCCACTCGGGGAGCTGCGAAATCATTCGGGCTCTAGAAGCCTAACAAATAAAACCATCTTGGCCGGATTCTATTAGCCGACCATGAAAAAAGATGTGGAGAAGGCAGTTCGAAAGTGTGACAACTTCCAGAGATTTGCGGTTTTTACGCATTTGCATGCCGAACCACTCCATGCGAACGTACCTCCTTGGCCATTCTACCGATGGGGAATCGATATCGTAGGAAAACTACCTAAGGCTAAAGGTCAAAAAGAATATTTGGTAGTTGCTACGGACTCGTTCACTAAGTGGAACGAAGCCAAACCACTTTCAAGAGAACGAGACACCGAGATGATTAATTTCCTGTAGAAAAATATAATCTGTCGATTCGAACTACCTTGGGAAATCATAACAGACAACGACCGCCAATTTACCAGGAAAAAGTTAAAATATTATTGTGCAACAATTAGGGCTCGTTTATTATTTTCTACACCAAGATACCCCGAAGCAAATGGGTTGGCCAAATCATCGAACAAGACGATCATCAACATACTCAAGAAGAAACTAACAGTCAAGAAGTCTCTGCCTGGGTCAATGAGCTTCCGGCTGTACTATGAGCGTACCGAACAACCTTCAAAACAGCAACGAGCAAAACTCTTTTCTCACTCGCATATGGGGTTGATGTCGTATCACCCATTAAAGTTATCCAGGAAAGCCCGAGAGTCAAACTATTTGACAAAGAACAAAACTGAGAAAAGCTCTTTGACTCATTAGAACTCCTTGACGAACATAGAATGGAAGCTTCATGATGAATGACTCGTATTTAAAGAACAGTGGATAGGTTTTAAGATAAATCAGTTCGGCTCAGAGTGCTTCGGGTAGGAGACTAGGTCATTCGGCAAGTGTTTTAGAACACACAAGAAATCAATGCCGGGAAATTAAGGCCTAACTGAGAAGGACACTATATGATCGAAGTAGTGGTTGGCAACAGAGCCTATAGACTAAAAAACCCCGAAGGAAAGCATGTTCTGAACGCATGGAACATCAAATACTTTAAAAAGTATTACTTTTAGTATAGTTCGAACCTACTTTAGTTTGGACAAATGTTGTAAAAGTTTGAATCAGTCCTGTGTAGTTGATCGAGTCGATTGGACTTGTTACAAGTTGACAATTAAATTAAGTTTTCTTTCAACAAATATGTTCGAATCTCATTTCTTAGTTCAAATTTAATTCGAGTTCCATTCTAAGATATTCAGATCAATTTAGTTCGGAATCATCTTTTTTTATTTGAATTTTATTCGAACTCTGATTCATTAATAAAGTTCAAAATCAATTTGTAAAGATGACAAAGAAACGAGAAGAAATGACTATTTACTTCAAAAAAATGAAAGCTCGTACAAGAAAAAGATGATGTTCTGTACAAAGTTAGAAGAGAAACTTACAATCAAATTACAAAGAAAGTTTTAAGTATTGGGATTCGCAGGATTGGGGTTCAGCTTCTCGGCATCCTCCTGCTCTTTCCAGCTCTGCTCATCTTTCTCAAGGTTGTCCTCCAGCTGCTTTGAGAAGGCCTCATTGACATTCTCTTGATTTGCTCTATCTTCATGTTCGCCTTTGGAGGATCCTTCTTACATAGCAGCCGGAGTAGAGTAGATAAAGCTAAGGTCGAGCTTTGGATGCTTCACCCCCACGGAAGCCTTCACCTTCTTGCGGATAAACTCTTCTATCATGTTGAAGGTTTTGGCACCAGAGAGGGTAGCGAGCAGACCAGCAAGGTTCAGACCCTCACCAGTTGATAGAACTCGAACCAACGCAGCTCGAGCTTCTTCAGTTTTGAGTTTTCCCTCGGTCTTGACATGCCTTTGGACCTCCGGGTTAAACTTCTCCAAAAGCTTGTCGGTGGCAGTCCCTTATTCGGGCCAGCTCTTCGACTGTCGATTGTCGGTCCTTAATCAATTGCTCGAACAAGTCCTGCAAACTTTTTAAATTCGTAGTGGCAACTGTCAACTCGGATACTGCGTGATTCCGCTATCGAAAGAGCTTGTATCGATTCTTCTCGACTTGCAGAAGATCTTTGCGCTCATCCTAGAGGCCACAAAAGCATCTGTCGTAGTGTTTGACCAAACCCATAAAGCCTTATGGAAGAAGTGTTTTCAACAAAGATTTCAGAATGAAAGTTGTGTACACTCGAATTAAGAGTAACATGTGACTTACCATGAGAGACATCTGGGTGTTGGTAAAGATAGACTGTCTGATGGGTTTTGTATACTGAAAGGATTTATTATAAAGAGTATATAACAGTTTATTTCTCCTATCTGTTAACAATCTTACATGTATGTAACAATGGTATCCTCTTGTCTCACCGATAGGGACGATCATACGGCGTGTTGTAGATCGCAGAAGATAGTATGATCACTTGACCTAGTGAGACATAAACCTGATCACAGCCGAGACAGCATATGAGGATACGTCTGTCCGGATGGCTGCGGCATTGTCGGAATAAGTAGTCTGTCTTGGTTACTTGACATGCTAGTACACAGGGGTGGCGTATTGATGGACCGCAGTGAGATGTATTCGTCTGTCTTGACATCAGCGAATACAAGATCTCATTATATTGATTGAGTCCAAACCCTAACGAAGGTTCAGGGGTTTGCACGGATTGACTGTTGCTTTGACTTGCCATGGCGGAGAGCCTAAGTAACGTGCTCGTATATCCGCATCTTGGGTAACAGCAGTTTGTGTAGTACCGCCTGAGACAGGGTTTAGGTAACCATATCCGAGTAATAGGATGGGGACATTCCCTGAGGAGCTCAATAACATTCATCGTGCCAAAGTCCTGCAGGCTGATTGAGTTCAGGCACGAGTGATAAGGATTGAGTGGTACTACTCAAGAATTATAAGATATTAATTAATTGTAGTTAGAGCTTGTCTGAGGCTCCGATTAATTAATGAATGACCGGTAACCTTAAATATGGGGATTCTCAATTAATGCAGCTCGTTCTCATAACGTGGTAATAAAGGGGTAGGTCAGTATTAATTCTGTGGTGAAAAAGAATTAATACTAAATAATTAATTGTGTCCTGGTTTGTGGACATGGGAATTAATTAATTCATACGCCCACTTTATTATTTGCATTAGGTCCCAGGTCTGGCCCAAGGAAAGTGTGCTGAATTGAGCCCAGGAGCCCATTAGGGTTTGCAACCCTAGGTCTATAAATAGACAGCTCTCCCTCACAAGTTGTATCACAACTGAAAACAGAAACCCTAGTGAGAGAGAATGTGGGCGCCGACTTCTAGAGAAGAGGAGGAGAATTTTTGAATTCTGGTCCTGCTCAAAATACAGATATGTGGAGTCCTCACCAGTAGCAGATCTGAACGCACCGGGAAACAGATCTGAAGATCTAATCTGGAGAACAACTCCTAATTCTTTCTCTTTTGACTTTTTCGATTATTATTGAATCTAGAAATTAGATTTCTAATTTCTTGTTCCATAGATTTAATAATATCGCGTGGTTGGTTCTGGATCTGGGAATACAAACGCGAAAGATTGTTTCTGAGACTACGAAATTAAGGTAAATAATTCTTTATCCACGCATTAAATTCAATAGGAGCATGCCTAGGGTTTATGAATGGATTATGAACAATAACCATAAACGGTCCGGCTTATTTTGGATTTGGTGATTTGGTTCACGGGAAATCCCTACACTGTCGAGCCACGGACTTCGTCGGCCAAGGTGGGCCATGAAACAGCAAATCAGCAAAGGCGTGGAAGGAGGTTATAGATTGTTCCCTCCTTTGTTGTTCTATTGCGGCCTCCGAACTGCCGGGGATGATCTCCTTCCCTGGATGATGAGTGGGCTCTGGACCCCTGATACGTGCGTAAATTGACCTATATTTTGGTGTGTTTGTGTGCTTGTTTTGGTTATTTTACGCCCGTATCATAGGTTTTTCTTCAT
>JAPKLW010000533.1:65131-117725 GCA_026898455.1 Plectranthus barbatus
ATTCTTTGACAAGCTCTTTAGAGGGTGAACTTCTAGAGGCGCGTCAACCCCTCTCCGCCTTATCGACATCCAGGTCAAGGATCTCTCGCTCCTCCAGATCCTATTCATCTAGATTATTCTTCTTTTTTTCGATCAAGAGGGACATGATCTTCGGTCTCAACCTCGGACAACTCTGAAGTTTGGTCCCTCTTATAGGCTTCGGCTTTTGGGTGTTCATGGGTTTTAAAGTACCACCGGTCGTCTTATCTTTTGACTTCTTGGTGTTCGGACCTTTGTCCTGTGGAACATTATGTTTGGTCTTCTTTTTCCTCGATTTCTTGTTCTGCTGATGTTGGTATTTTAAAAGCTCTTTGGGTGTAAGCCTCTCTATTAGATCGTCAATTCCGTGAATACTCAAAGAAAGGCCAAGAAGAAGAGCTTCAAAATCCCGAACCAAATGCTTGTAAGTCTTTCGAATTCTGCCCCGTTCGTGATCTGAAAGGATTGACCTCTTTTAACTTGCAAAAATAAGAAGTCAGCTTGTGAGAATACCAAAAGTATGAAGAAAAGAAGTAAGACGTACGAGTGGGAGTTCGGATAACTCCACTTAAATCGGAATAGATGTCTGGAATCTGAATGAAGAAGAATTCTTGGATCCACTTCTTCGAGTTGGATTTGGTGCCCATGACGAGGGGCTTCGGATTCTTGGTATACTTTGAGAAATAATACTCCTTCCGTCCCGCTACAATAGACCCTTTTCATTTTAACACATTAATTTTGGAGCTAGTGTTTAGTGGTTAATAGTGGTTAATAATGAAATTGGCAATCATAATTAACTTGTTTAAGTCTTAAATAAGTTAATTATGATTGCCAATTTTATTATTAACCATAATTAGCTACTAAACACTAGCTCCAAAATTAATGTGTCAAAATAAAAAGGGCCTATTCTAACGAGACGGAGGTAGTAATAATCTTTTCCATTTTTATGGACAAAATTGTACAGTTCACCCCACTCCCTCATGGTCGGCTCTTTGAGCCCGATATTCTTAAAAATTAGATAAGTACCGATCTTATGGCACCAGGAGATGGGAGAAAGTTGGGTCGGAGCAAAATTGTACAACTCTAGAATTTGTATAAAAATGGGTGAAGGGGAAGACGAACACTGTGTTCAAAAACCCTGGCTAAAAAGGGCCATAAACCCATACGGTGGTTGTTATGGACGTTGGTCTTCCTTCGGTGCTATGGGATTCAACCTAACAGACAAGTCGTAATTCTTAAAAATGGTATCCAGTTTCACTTTGTCTAAGTCCGAGGGAATTTCCTTAAGGGCGCCCCTCACGTTATGATCATACAAAGGGGGAAATGTCGGGGGCTAAGCCCGAAGAAACTTCTATATCTAAAGATAAGCTCTGCGCTTTGGGCTATTCAGTGTGAGAAGAAGAGGTTTGGGGGTCGTCCTGACCATTGCTATTGGTGTTTGGATTAGAATCACTATTCCTCGATCTAAGCTCACTACTACTAGAATTGCTGCTACTATAACTACTCATGATTGAAAAAAGAAGTTCGGATAAAATGGGAAACAATTGCTCGATCAGAAGATCAACTAACCTTGAAAGGAGTTCGAACAACAGCAATGAGTCTTTTCTGAAAAGCTTCGAAGTGCGCAGGTAAAAGTAAAAAGCAAAAATGAATAGTTGTGATATTTATAGGAAAATACGCCTCGATCCTTGTGTGTACTCTTCGGCCAAGACCAATCGAAAAGCGACACATGTTGCAATCCCCCCGAGTTCAAAATTTGAAAAGCCCACCCGAAGAAGTCTAACCATTTTCGGGCGGCAAAGGAAGTTTGAACAAATCATTGCTCGGCAAACAAGTTCAGACTAAAATTGGTTCGGACAATAAGTTGTCCAGCCGGTCCTAAAAAAAATAGGCAGTTGATACGTGTGTAAAATGACCTATATTTCGATGTGTGAGCTTGCATGTTTGCGTTCATTTTACCCCCATATCATATGTTTTCATTGTTCTTTTGTCGTGTTTTCGTGTTTTTGTGTTTTGAATGTTGTAGGATAGGTTTTGAGCATATTATAGCACTTTTAGGTGAGTTTTGGAGGTAAATCGTCCGAGCCGAAGGTTAAAAGGAAGTTGGATCGACCGAGCGAGCAAAGGAGTGAAGAAACCGAATTTCAGAGAAATTTCTCAGCCGAGCCAAGGCAGGCTCGACTGAGCCATTGGACAGAGACTTGGCTCGGCCAACCCTGCTCTTCAGAGGGTTCGCTCGGCCGAGCCAATGCGGGTTTCATGGTCTGCAGTTTCCAGCTTGCTCGGGCAAGCCATGGGTGGCTCGGGCGATCCGAGGCCCTGGGAGCTCGTCTATAAAAGGGGGATTTTCGTATTTTAGAAGAACTTTTGGTCAGATTTCAAATAACCGTCACGAGAGTTCTCTCTAGATTCATATCCAAACCATTCCCCATCCATCTTCAAGGAGATTCAAGCTAAATTCTTCCAATTTGGTGAAGCTCTAGAAGGAAGGAAGGTAGATCAAGTCCAAGGAAGGCAATCAAAGGAGATCATACTTAGACCTTGATATTTTGTAATGGATTCTCTCATTTCTCTTATTGATTTGTACTCAATTCAAGATATGAAGAACTAAATTCAATTGTGAGTGTTGTAGAATGGATATTGTGATGAGTTGATATCAAATTTGCTTGTTTACTTTCCTTTGAGGGATTGAATTGCACTTGAGCCTATTCCTTATCTCTTATATGTAGGTAATAGCCAACCTTAGAGGTAGTTGATGTGAACGCTGCAGCCAACACGCGGGCGGAATCGTTGTGAGAAGTGTATATTCTTACGATTTTAGTTCCAATCCCTGTGCAGGGCTAGGTCGTAGGGCGATAATTGACGGTCGATTGAGAGTGATCTAGGGGTTAATAACGTAGCTATTTGTAATTCCTAGTTTCATCTACCGCTAGTTTTCCGTAGCAAGTGGCTAGCGAATGTAGGGTCGATTGCTCAACCTTCTAGGAATTAAAACTTGGTTTACAACATAGTTTGATTCAACTTGGAACAATAGAAATTCAATCAACACTCACTATCTTCTTATAGTTGAACTTGAGATTTTGATCTACCTAAGCAAGTTATTCAATTGTTTTGTCTTGTGAAGTACAATTACATGTTTTGCTAATACTTTGTTGCTTGTATGTTTGATTACAATCAATTTTACCTAGTTAAACAAAAACCAATGACTATGATTTGCCTAGCTATTGAACCTTCAAACAAGTAAATAGTTTTCACTTGAGCGAATTGAAAAGTACTCGGATTGATAAAATTTAACGTGAAGATAGTGTTGCATTTCACCGTCATCACATTTTTGGCGCCGTTGTCGGGGAATCTTCTAGTAGGTCTTGTGAAATTATTGAAAGTTTGAAGGAGTGTATGCTAGGTGTTTGAGGAAAAGCTTGTGTGAATATTGTTACTAACATTGGTTTGTTAATTGTTCTTGTTTGCGTAGTTAATTTGTTTTGTTGATTTTTCCTAGGTAGTTTATGATCACTCGATCAAAGGCTAGGGAGCTTGAGGAAAGGAAAATTCAAGAAAGAAGAGGAAATATTCAAATTGATTTTGAGATGGCTAACCATGGAGAGGACATAATTAGGATTAAAGAGTTGGAGAGACAGCTCGAGTTGATGAAGGCTATGTTAAATGAGAGGAATGGTCCTCGGAGACCATTACAAAACCTTTTTCGACCTCAAGGGGAACCGTTAACGGGAGGTTTTCGGTTTGGAGTAAATGCCACGCAATTTGAGATAAAGCTACAGTTGGTCCAAATAATACAAAGCAACCAATTTGGGAGACACGTAACCGAGGATCCAAATGTTCATATATCTTGATTTTTGGAGATTACAGATACTATAAAGATCAACCAAGTGCCCCAAGATCAAATACGGCTGCGGTTATTCTCATTCTCCTTGAGGGATGGAGCAAGGAATTGGTTCCAAGGTTTGGACAAATCGAATATTGAAACTTGGGAAGAATTGAGAGAAAAGTTTCTATTCAAGTTTTTTCCGCCGAGTTTGACTTTGAAGAGAAGGGCCGATATCACATCGTTTGGGCAAAGATACGATGAGCCTCTTTATGAAGCTTGGGATCGGTTCCGAGAGCTTCTACGCAAGTGTCCAAGACATGGTCTTTCCCGGAGTCAACAAATTTGTCAGTTCTATGGGGGACTAAACTATGATATGAAAGTGATGATGGATGCTTCATCGGGTGGTTCATTCTTAGATCAAGAAGAGGAAGAAGCTTGGAGGACAATTGAGAAAATGGCCGAAAATAGTTTCCATTGGCCCAAGGAACGGAAAGATTATCGATCGGTCAAATCGGTCAATGAGGCTAAGGAAAGTGAGTAATTTAAAGAGCAAATAGCAGCCATGCAAAGGAAGCTTGACGCTTTGTCTACTTCGGGGAATCGAAATGAGGAAATGATGGTGGTTCGACATGAAGAGTCCTTCCCGGAAAGTGTAAATTTTGTTAATCAAAGGATGAGATACAATGGTCGTCCTCAATACAATCCGCCGGGTACAATGTACTACCATTCGTCTTCGGTTTCACCCCAATTTCTCCTATGCAAACCCGAACAATGCTCTTAATCCACCATTACAACTTGAAAGTGGAGGTAGTAGCCAAGGGGGGTTATGCTGGGGGAAATAGTAGATATGCTACCCAAGAGCCAATGAGGAATCCAAATGAGGAAATAGAAAAGAGATTTGAGAAGTACGATGGCATGTTCGCCGAAATTCAACTTCAAATTTCCTCTATTGCTAAAAAATTGAGCAGGAAGCATCAAGCTGGGAAATTCCCAAGTGATACCGAGGTAGTGCAAAAGAAAGGATGTAATATGGTCGAGGGTAAAAGCAAGATGGAGGAAAGATTGGAAGCAATGACTCCTAAAATTGAGATAGTGGAAAGTGAAGAAGAGTTGAGTTTGGGTGTTGAAGAAGAAAAGGAGATAGAAGTAGAAAAGGTGGAAGAAAGGAATGATGAGCAAACTGGAAATGTCAATTTCTTTGATTATGTACGGAAGGGAGATATTGAAATGCCGCTTCCGAAAGAAATTGAGCGAGTGCCGTTGTTGGATGAACTTGTTGGAGTGGAAATATTCTCGGATGATGAGCCACGTGATGTGAGGAATTATGAACAAGAAAAGAAGAACATAGCTAGCAAGAAGGAGGATCCGGGGGGCTTTGTGATTGGATGTGCAATTGGAGACATTAATGTCGAGAAAGCCTTGTGTGACTCCGGAGCTAGTGTGAATGTGATGTCGTGGGACTTGTACAAGGAGTTGGAGATTGGAGAACTCAAACCTACAAGTCAAGTCTTGCAAGTGGCGAATCATACTTTAATTTGCCCACGGGGGATAGTTGAAGATGTTCATGTGGAAGTTTTGATATTTACATTTTCGGGGGATTTCCTTGTGGTGGACATGAAGAATAAGGATAGCATTCAACTGATTTTTGGAAGACCATTCTTGCACATGGAAAATGCATTATTCGACATAAAACAAGGTGAGCTCACTTTCCGATGTTGTGGAAAGGAAGTGGTGTTCTCGTTACCTCAGAAGAATGTGAATGAGAGTGAAGTGGAGAAAGCTGGGAAAAAGAAAAGAATGAAGGATGTGCTTGATCTGAGCTTAAATATCATGGGCAAGGAAAGTGAAGACAATGAGGATCCGGGGGATGAAGATGTGCTTGATCAAACTCGAATGAAGAAGGCTCGCGTTGATACGGATCCACCTCGAAGTGCAAGAAGGAAGCTTTTCTTTCCGGAGGAGCATGTGACTATAGACCGAGGTATGAGTTCTGGATCAGCACCCTTTGACCACGATTGATTGTGAGGTAAGTTTGTCGAGCTATCGACGTTAAAAAAAGTGCTTGTTGGGAAGCAACCCAACGGATTTACAGTTTTTTTTTATGTTTTGAATAAATGTTGGTTAATTGCTTTTGGTAGTTTAATGTTTTGTGATTTTGTTGAAGGATTCTTAATTGTTTGTGGTTCTACAAGTTTGATTGGCATTGTGAATGAAGATAGGAAATGTTGGAGGCGATGTGACCAGAATGATGTCGAAAAGAGGGTGAAAAAGTCGAAAACAGGGGGAGCTCGGCCGAGCGAAGCAGGCTCGGCCGAGTTGGATCGAAGTAGTGGGACAGAGCCTTCACTTGGCTGAGCGAGGCAGGCTCGGCTGAGCCCAATCGTGCCAGCCCAAGTTCGCGCGACAGACCCCTCGCTCAGCCGAGCCATCTGCCGCTCGCCCGAGCCGCGCGCAATTTTATAAGTTCGGTCAAGCAATTGCTCGACCCATTTGCATCTCGATTAAAATTTCTCTTCTAAAATTTTCTTCTATATCCTAGTGCATTGAATTGTTCTTATCTCACCCTTCAATTTCTATTATGGCTAGCAAACGAGCACGGAGCGAGGGTTCTTCTTCAAGCGGACGCCCAAAAGGATTTGATGACGAGGAGTTTGCCAAATACAAGAAATTGGTAAAGCGACAAGTTGTTGGCACCAAGTATTTGTGCCGAGAGACGTTGAGTGCAATGAAATTAAAGGGAGATGTATGGAGTCTACTCAAAGGCATTGGGTGGAAGAAGTTGCTCAAGGCGAAGGCCCAGATACATGAATTTGTCAAGGGAGTTCTTGGCCTCAATCACTGTCATGAAAGGTGCAGGGGGAATCCCATTATCTATGAAGTTCAAAATCCGAGGTAAAGAGTATTTCTTTCAACGTGCTCAAGTTCATGAGATTTATGGGTGTGATCCTGAGTCTGTTTTTGTGCATGACAATGTTAAATTGGGGGATTTTTGGGAAGAGATTTCCGGTATTCCGTCTAGCCAGCATTTTAATATTAAGAATTGTCGTGCCACATCAATTAGGAATCTAGTCATTCGGTATATACAAAAAATTGTTGGTGGTTCTATCTGTGGAAGGTATGAGTCTAGTAACGTGATTACTTCGGAACTGTCTATGCTTTATGCTCTTATGAATGAAATTCAGTTTTCTTTGGGGGCAGTATTGATGGATGAATGGAGTCAAGTTGCGAGTACAAAAACCCGTACTTTTAGTTGTGGAATGATTACTCCCATTTTTGAGAAAATATGTGTGGATTTAACGGGTAATTTTGCCCCTGCTGTGTATCTAGACACTCATTCTCTGCTTGCTGGGAGGTTTCTTATGCCTGATCCTCGTGGTAGTAGTTATTACTATAAGTTTGGGGAAAGGGTTTTAGAACTCCCTTGTGATGGGTTGACTACTGTCGAAGATTTGGGAGATCACTCTAACTGGTTACTTGATTCCGAAGATCACCAGTCTTTTGTTGGAGTTCTTTCGCCCGATGGATTTTTCACCTCTTTGGCCGAGTTGAGAGAGCGAGGTGAGTTACAAGATGAAGGCCCGAGCACCCGAGCTCCTTCACAGCCCCAGCAGACTTTGGCTACTGTTGTGGATATTTCTTGCGTGGGATGATGGAGCCCAAGAACAATTAAATTGACGATATAATTAGAAACACGAATTAAAAGGCAGGCGGAAATGTCAATCACGGAGAATTTGAGCAAGTACAAGGAATGAAATGGAATCTAACAAGTATAACAAGAAATGAAGTGAATACAATATAAATCGTGTTATGTCGAGCTATAACTCTTATGCCTGTTCTTGTTTTTTTATTCGTCCCGAGATCATGCTCTTCCAGAAATATATATACCCTCTTTAGACAACGCTCCCTTCTTGAATGTCGTGATTTCCGCCGAGCTTTTACTGCTGATTCGCCCGTTTCATGATTTGAAAGATCCGTTTTCCCTTATTTACACCTACTTTTAATGTCGAGCTCCGATGTTAAATCTCCATGGATCGAACAGTTCGACCATTATCGTTCGACCTATGATAATGAACTTTTGACTCAAAGGTCGGCCCATGTATCGAATGGGCCTGCGTTCTAAATGGGCTTTCATTGTCCATAATTTCAGCCCCAACAATAGCCCCCTCGACTTGTCAAGTTACTTCCAAAATAAGTTTGGTAAGTCGAGCTCAATTTTGAGAGTGTTCTCAGATGTATGGCTCGTCAGATTCTCTTTGAAGAAAATCCGGATTAATGAGATATCGTATTCAGACATCTTTTCGGCTGGAAGAATCAATTCCTCTGTGGGGATGTCTTCGGATTCGTACTATTCCGTAAATTAGTGACGAATGCCGGCGAACATGGCCCGAATCCATAGTTCGCATTTTTCCTGACAGTTCGGGGTTCTGTCGAATAAGCCATCTGATTTCACTCATCAAAATGAATTATGCGAAGTATGATCATAGTCCGGTCTTTATCGAAGCACTTCTAATACTTAAATAGCCAATAAGTTGGAACGTTTCAAAACTTCCCGCCCACTAGTGATGGTATTTGCGTAATTTCCGCACAAATCATGGGTTAATTGCCGGAAGCCGAATGGTCGCGTCCCTTTAAAACGTTTCCCAAGAAACCCTTCCTTTTCATCTTCTCGCAGCACTCCTTCGGCTTTCCCTCCTCCGATCAGAATTTCCGTCGCTCGAGATTCAGGTAACGCACTTTATCTTTACGTTCCTTTTATATGTATTTTCTTAATCACATTCTTTTCCCCCTCTTCTGCTTTTTTCGTATATCGATTGATTAGATTTTGATTCTGATCTCCGCCGGTCGTTCATTCTTTCCGACTAGGTTTTAGCCCCTTGTCCGTTCAATCTCGCCGTTTGTTTAGAAACATGGCCCACGATTCTGATACCCACATTCCGACACCGCCTTTCACACCTTCCCCCGAAAGGGACCTTTCTATCGCTCAATCTGCCCAGCCTAATTGGGACTTAATCTTCCAGAACCCAGAAACATCCCGCCGTCCTAGGAAGGAGAAAATCCCCGATGAAGCACCCGATGAACTCCCCTCATCTTCTGATTCAGAAGACAACACCCCTATCGCCGAGACCTTCTGTCGTCTGGAAACAACTTCGAAGTCCATAGAAGTTGGCAGTCTGGATCATCATCTTCCCGACAGTTGATCCGCCAACCCGTCGGTCGTCGGTGGATGGACACTTCCCAAGGAATGGTCCACACACAGAGTCCTCGGGGCCACCTCTTCGATCACTAGGGACGACATGCTCGCCCTGGCTGATTCAGTTCCATGCCTGGGGGCCACCTACATCCATCCAAAGCAAAACTGTCGATGCTTCGACCCACCGGCTGGCTTCGCAGCCTTCTATACTACCGCGATGGAGAACGGGGTTAGTCTCCCGATCCATCCCTTTTTTAGCGAAGTCCTGGCCTCTTACAACATTAGTCCTTTCCAATTAGCCCCCAACAGCTGGTGCCACCTAGTCGGAGTATTCTTAGTTTGGATGGATTTAGGATTAGGCCTTCCCACAGTTCGGGAATGGCACTATATGTATAGAATGAACCAATGCCGCGACAAGCACTATTACTACTTCACCAGATGGAAGACAGGGCGAACACCCCTCGTACAAAAGCCTCCAACGAATTCTCCTAATTGGTGGAACACGTACTTTTTCCTCAAACTCAACCCTTCGAACCCAGAATTCTTTAGCCATGGCGGAACTCCGATAAGTGGGTATTGTAATTATTAGGTTTACCTGTCATTCGTCTCTATACTTACGCAACCTTCTTTTTATACCTCCTATTTTGCAGTGCAGGAGAGAACAGTACTCACCCCCCCCCCCGAGCAGGCGAGGATCGATCGAGCTTACGACGTCAGCGTCAGTGATCGTGAGTGGCACACTCTCCAATTGGGTCAATTTGTGACCGCTCATCACTTCCTGGATCACAACTGTCACATCAACAATCTACCGGATAACATGAAGGGTCGTGGTCCTTCCGCCGAACAAGTCGCACAAGCTCTTCGAGAGAAGAAGAGAGTTCGAGAGGAGCTCGAGCAAAAATGTCGGGAGGAGAACCCCCCCAAAAGACCTGCCAACGTGTCGAGCAGCCATCCCCCGACTCCACCTCCTCCTCCAGACAAACCCACCGAAGCCCCCAAAGACACTCTCCATACTTCTCAGTCGGACTCTTTTCATAAAGAGTCCGACCGCAAGAAGGACAAAGAGGGAGGATCATCAGAGCGCCGCCACCGTCCCTCGGGTAAAGATTCCGTCCCAAAAGAGAACCTGGAGAGGTCCCTGGCTAAAGTGCAAACAGCTCCGGCGAACGCGAGGGTGGACTCGTTTTTGGTTCGTGCTCACAAGTTGCTGCTTAACCCCATTCCTCAGGATCCTATGGCGGGAGCGCTCTTCAACAGACTCTCTCGTTTCGAGCAACGTCAACTAGAGGTACTATCTCCACCACGCTTCCTCTGTAGTAACTCGTGTACACATTTCTATTTTAACTACGAGATTGATTGCAGGACGCAATGGAGTTTGACAAGATCCACCGCGAGATTAAAGCTTTTGAAGAGAAATGTGCGTAAGAGATTTTGAAGCTCCGTGGTGAGGTCGAGACCCAGAAGAAGAAGGTAGCCACTCTTGAAGATAAGCTGGATGAGACTGAGGGTAACGCCGCCTCTCTCGCCGTGAAAGCGGACAACGTTGAGGCAGAACTGAAAGCGTGTCGGAGCGAACTGGAAAGCTCAAAGAAAAAATACGACGCCGACATCGCTGTGCTCTCCGGTGATATCCAAAAGAGGGGAGACCAACTCAAGGCTATGCAAGAGCAGCTCTCCATCAAAGAAGAAGAACACAGGATCGAGATAAGGCGCTGCCAGGACGAGATAGCTCGCCTCAAGTCAGGGAAGGGTCTTGACTTCGCATCGATCATCCAGACTCCATACTTTGCTGATACGTATGAGGTACTTCGATCGTCAATCCCTTCTCATGTCTTCACCTTTACCTTGCCCTTACGTTACCAGGCGTTTAATACTTTATATGTCATACTTACAGACTCTCGCCAAACAGGTCGACCAAGATATCAGAGGGAAGATATCCTCCAGATACCCCGACCTTGATTTGAGCGTTCTGGATGAGATGGAGCAGACCGAGCAAGAGACTCCGAATCAGGTCTTGAACCTGAACCCTGGCAGCTCCGGGCAGCATGAGACGGAGGAAGCAAGCAACAAATAGGAGAACAGGGATAACCAGACTATCGTTTTATTTTAATCTTAAAACAACTCTTTTATCTTCGTTTTATACTTCGCATGAATGATCATTTTGTTTTTTTATTCCCTCAATGATTCCCTTGTTGATTACTGTGATTCCCTTGTTTTATATGCCTGCGCAGAGAACCATGAGGTTAGGATGGGCGATGTCGTAGCATCGCCCCTCCGACGCTGAAGTTAGTATGGGTATCAATTTTAAAGCATAGGAAATAGATTAGTCAGAATATACTTATCTGGCCCATGTTCGAACTGGGCTATATCTTAGAAATAATACTTCTTTAGATGTCTCACGTTCCAGCTATTCGCGATCTCTCGACCATCATGATCTTCCAATCGATACGCTCCTCGCTCGACCACCCGTGTTACTTTATACGGCCCCTCCCAGGTCGGCGCGAGCTTTCCTACGCTTTTATCCTTCGTGTTCTGAAATACTTTCCTCAGTACCCAATCTCCTTCTCGAAAAGTTCGAAGCCTAAGCTTCCGATTATAAATTCTCTCAACTTGTGATCTCCTTTGAGCCATCATCAACAAGGCTTGGTCTCTTCGTTCATCCAATAACTCTAAATTTTTTAATAACTTATCATTATTGCATGCTTCGTCACATAGTTCAACTCGCAAATTCCTCGCCCTTGTCTCCACGGGTATAACCGCCTCCTCCCCATATGCCAATGCAAAAGGAGTGCTTCCAGTGGCGACGTGTGGCGTGGTTCGGTATGACCAAAGAACTCCGGGAAGTTCATCGACCCATCCGGTTTTAAGTGCATGCAACCTTTTCTTCATTGTAGCCATAATAGTTTTGTTTGACGACTCGGCTTGCCCATTCGCCTCTGGATAGCGTGGTGTAGAGAAGACCAACTTAATCCCATACTGATCGCAAAACTCCCGGACTCTTCTACCAGTAAATTGAGTCCCATTATCGGTCCTGATCTCCTTGGGTATTCCGAACCGGCACAATATATTCGTCCAAAGGAACTTTATAACTTCTGGTTCACGCACATTACGAAATGCTTCTGCTTCGACCCATTTAGTGAAATAGTCCGTCGCGACAAGCAAATACTCTTTCTGGCCCGTGCTCTTTGGGAGTTTTCCTACAATATCCATTCCCCACGCCATGAAGGGCCACACAGGTACCGTCGCATGAAGCGGTTCTGCATACTTTTGCACAGTTACTTCGAACCTTTGACAGGCCTCGCAATTTCTCACATATTCCCTCACATCCTTTCGTAAGGTGGGCCAATAAAAACCTGCCGATATGACTTTATGAACCAGAGTTCGAGCCCCTTGGTGACTTCTGCAATCCCCTTCGTGAATTTCCATTAAAACGACAGGAATCGCTCTATCGTGAACACATTTCAAGAGAGGACCTTCCAACGATCGCCTATATAGTTTGCCATCGTAAATTACATACTTGGCCGAAGCCCGAGCTACCCGAGCTGCCTCTGCCTTATCCTCCGGGAGTATTCCCTCTTCGATGTATCGTAGTATAGGGTCAATCTAGGTCCCAACTCGCTGTATCTCGTTTACCTCATGGAAATTCTGGATTATCGACTCATCTACCCATGTCACGGGTACTAATTTATCCCGCCTTTCCTGCTGAGAAGAGGCCAAGTTTGCCAATGTATCCGCCTCCACATTCTCTTCCCTAGGTACATGTCGTATTTCGAAATTGTCGAAGTCAGCGCTGACCCGTCGGGCAATCTCGTAGTATTTGGCCAAACGTGGCTCCTTGACTTGGTACTGATTGTCCATTTGGGAGACCACCAATTGTGAGTCGCCGCGTACTTGCAGACGCTGCGCACCCAATTCCCTTAACAATTGCATTCCCCGTATGAGAGCTTCGTACTCCGCTTCATTATTTGTGACATTGAAATTAAGTCGAATTGCACGTTCAAACTGTTCTCCCCAGGGACTATATAGTTTTATCCCAACTCCATTTCCATTTATATTACTGGATCCATCGACCTGAAGGACCCACGGATCATGCCCTAGTTCTGACACTTCTATCTGCGCTACCTCTCTTTCGGCCTCGAGCTGTAAGTTCACCGAATATTCTGCCACAAAATCAGCCAGAGCTTGAGATTTTATCATGATCCTTGGTTCGAACTTGAGCCCAAAACTGCCGATTTCAACTGTCCATTTAAGTAATCTCCCCGACAGACTAGGTTTAGAGAATACACTTCGAAGCGGGTATGATGTAACAACTTTGACTGGATGGGCCTCGAAATACGGCCTCAACTTTCGCGACGCTACCACTAAGGCCAAGGCCAGTTTCTCCAAGGCCGTGTACCTCCGTTCTGCATCAAGCAAAGGTTTGCTTGCATAATGAACAGGATGCTGTCTCCCTTGATACTCCCTTACTAAGACCGATCCGACGGCATGGTCCGAAACCGACAAGTATAGTAACAAAGGCTCTCCTTGTTCAGCCTTAGATAACAATGGTGGACTCGACAAATAATTCTTAAGTTGCTCGAACGCTTTCGAGCATTCTTCCGTCCATTCAAAAATTTTCCCCTTCCGTAGGGTTCGAAAGAAGCTATGCGTTCGATCCGAATATCTCGAAATAAACCGACTTAACGCTGCCAATCTTCCAGTCAATTTCTGCACCTCTTTCAGACTTCGCGGATGTGCTAGATCCTTTATCGCCTTTATCTGCACTGGATCGGCCTCTATCCCTCGACTAGTCACCATGTATCCTAAGAACTTTCCCGACGCAACTCCAAAAGTACACTTTGCAGGATTCAACTTCATGTTATACTTTTTTAAAATATCGAAGGCTTGAATCAAATCCTGCACATGCTCGCTTGCCTTCCCAGACTTCACCAGCATGTCGTCAATATAAACTTCCATGGTTCTCCCAATGAGTTGCTCGAACATTTTATTCACCAGCCGCTGATAGGTCGACCCTGCGTTTTTGAGTCCGAAGGGTATTACCTTGTAGTAATAAATTCCCCTGTTGGTCATGAACGCAGTTTTTTCTTGATCATCTGGATGCATCATAATCTGATTATAGCCCGAGAACGCATCCATGAAGCTTAGCAACTCATGCCCAGCAGTGGCATTCACAATGCTATCTATGTGTGGCAGAGGGTACGGATCCTTTGGACAAGCTTTATTCAGATCTGTGTAATTGACGCACACGCGATTCTTCCCATTTTTCTTTTTTACTACAACCACGTTGGCTAACCAGGTCGAGTATTTTACATCTCTTACATATCCGATCTCTAGTAGTTTTTGAATCTCTTCATTTATGGCATCATTCTTATCTGGAGAGAACTTCCGCCTTCGTTGCTGTACGGGCCTTGCGCTTGGATCTACTTGAAGCTGGTGAGTCATCACCTTTGGGTCTATGCCAACCATGTCTTTGTGGGACCAGGCAAATACCGCACGCTCTTTAGATAGGAAATCCACGAGCTCTTCACGAACTTTAGGATCGAGTTCAGATCCAATATTTGTTTTCTTGGAAGGGTCCGCTGGATCAAGTTCCACCTCCATTGTTCCTTCCGTCTTGCCCCTCATCGCTTTAACTGGTTCTGGCGGGAAATGTTGCTGCGAGCACACCGCTTTGAAACTCGCGTAGTAACATTCCTTAGCTACACTTTGTTCTCCCTTGATAGTACATACTCCATCTGAAGTCGGAAACTTAACCAGTTGATGATACGTAGAGGGGACCGCCTTGAGTTGGTGAAGCCATGGGCGTCCCAATAATGCATTGTATGCGCTGGGCGCGTCGATGATCATAAACGCCACATCATACCGGACTCCTCCGCAATAGGTAGGTAAGGTCACGCTCCCCGCCGTCATTTGCACTCCTCCGTTAAACCCGATCAGAGGGGACTGATTTCGTACTATCCTCTCCTTAGGTAGCTTCATTTCTTTGACCGCATGATGGAAGAGGATGTTCGCCGAGCTCCCATTATCCACTAAGATCCGTTTGACGAAACAATCTGAGACTTGTAAGGAAATCACGAGCGCATCGTCATGGGGATGCGTGGCCTCCGGGACATCTTTCTCCGTAAACTCGATCGTCCTATGAGTTACGGGGGCGGGGACTATCTGCGCCTTGGTAGGATTCTGCCTCCTCGCTATTTTGGCTGCTGATCTGGTGACCCCGCTGATCTCCGAACCTCCGGTTATGCAATTTATAGTTCGAGTAGGAGCAGGCTGTTTGTCAGACCGGTTCTCTTGGGTTTGCTCCAAAGTGGTTTGCTTTTCGCGAGTCCAAGTCCTCTTCCCTTTATCTGATAGGAACTCTGTCAGTATTCCTTGTTTTAATAAATCGAGCACCTCCAGCCGTAGGGCCCGACAATCCGCCGTGTTATGACCATGGTCACTGTGAAAATCGCAGAACTTCTTTGGATCTCTCATGGAGGGGTCAGTCTTCATTCTCGGTGGCCATTTCACCTTGTCTGACATTTGGCGAAGTACGCTTTGTACCAGTTCTGCGGGCTCAATAGCGAGTGTATACTCCGGCATGCAGGTAGTCAAAGTGTTGACGTGGGGTGGCCTGCTTCCGGACGGGCGATTATAGGGATGCGGTCGTGCGGGTCGGCGGTCACGCTGTTCAGGCCGACGCTCCTCCCGTGCGATTATCAGTCGTCCACCACGTCTTGACCTACGGTAGGGCTTGTCCTCTTCCCACTTGATCAATGCCCATGCTCTGTTAAGCGCGTCATCCATGGTCTGGCAAGGGTAGATTGATAGCTCCCGATACAAGTCGGAGTCGACATCCAAACCTTTAGTGAAGGCTCGCACCGCGGTACTGTTTGGGCAATTCGGGACCGCTACTAATTCCAAATTGAACCTGGACAGATATGCCCTCAGTGACTCTCCGGGCTTTTGAATTATAGCATACAAATCATCTGGGTGTTTGTCAAGTTTCCGACTACTTGAATACTGACGGAGGAATAGTTGATGTAACTCAGCAAACGTCGAGATCGATCCCCTCGGCAAACTAATAAACCACTGCAAAGCCGGACCGATGAGGCTCGATCCAAAGCTTTTACACATGCAAGCCTCACGTCGAGCGCTAGGGATCGCTAGCGCGAACATCTTCTGCTTATAAACCGCGACATGATTCTCTGAATCCGTAGTGCCGTCATAGAGCAAAAAGCTCGGGGGGGGGTGAAACGGTCCGTAAGTTCGGCCTCTGCGAGCTCTGGTGTAAATGGTGATTCCGCGTAGCTTTCTCGCAGGATAGTTCGCTCCGGGGGTGGCAACCCTGGTACCCTGGCGATCAAGGACTCGAAATAACTGAGTCGTTGTTCGAACCGTCGTTCCAGTTGCGTCAATGTTGACCCTCCTACGTGGTTCGAAGTCAGCTATCTCGGGTTGGTGTTCGTTCTATCATCGTACCCGGTGTCCTTTGATTAGCCTCGTCTTCGGTAGCCCGGTTGAATTCATCCCGTAGATCATGGGCAGCGAGCGTTCAGGCCCTATTCGAGCTCCCGGGCTCTTCCACTATTAGATGGATTGCCAATTGGTTCAACCGGCGGTTATCCTGCTCAAGGGCCTGGCACTTCTGGGTTACAGCCTCAACTTGAGCTCCCAACCTTTCCATTACTCCTCGAGCTGTCTGGACCTGACTTATCAATTGCGCCACATATGGGTCTTGCATCAACGCGGGCGGCGGCGGCGAAAAGGACAGTTCGTTGAGCGGGGTCACGTTGAAGGCTCGCTTCATATCGTCCAATAACCCGTGAGGTTGATCCGTTCCGCGTCCGCCTGCGGTAGAGCGTCCTCGACCTGTTCCCAGTTACGGACCACGTCCTTGATTTGACCCTCTTCCAGCTCCGGGAGGCACGGCTCCTCTTGTTGGAGGAACAGTTCCACCAGTGGCGAGTTCACAATTTCCGTCTTCCGCCATCCCTGCACAAATTGTTAGCGTAAACCTTGTTCTTGGGCCCCACGGTGGGCGCCAAATTGTTGTGGATATTTCTTGCGTGGGATGATGGAGCCCAAGAACAATTAAATTGACGATATAATTAGAAACACGAATTAAAAGGCAGGCGGAAATGTCAATCACGGAGAATTTGAGCAAATACAAGGAATGAAATGGAATCTAACAAGTATAACAAGAAATGAAGTGAATACAATATAAATCGTGCTATGTCGAGCTATAACTCTTATGCATGTTCTTGTTTTTTTATTTGTCCCGAGATCATGCTCTTCCAGAAATATATATACCCTCTTTAGACAACGCTCCCTTCTTGAATTTTGTGATTTCCGCCGAGCTTTTACTGCTGATTCGCCCATTTCATGATTTGAAAGATCCGTTTTCCCTTATTTACACCTACTTTTAATGTCGAGCTCCGATGTTAAATCTCCATGGATCGAACAGTTCGACCATTATCGTTCGACCTATGATAATGAACTTTTGACTCGAAGGTCGGCCCATGTATCGAATGGGCCTGCGTTCTAAATGGGCTTTCATTGTCCATAATTTCAGCCCCAACAGCTACAGATTGGCAGCGACAGATGATGTTCATGCTCACTAGGACTGCTGATACAGTTGATTCTTTGTCTTCTTCTTTGCAGGGTTTGGATATGAGGTTTAATTCTATACATTATGATTTTGCTACTTTCTGGGAGGGTTACATGGTGGATCAAGCCGCCATTGCATCGAGGTTCGATGGTATTGACCAGAATGTGGAGATCCTGCAGGGAGATGTTCGTGAGCTACATCGCCGAGTGCCAGTTCCGTATTCTCGTCGTCCTCATCACCCACCAGCAGATCAGGGGGAGTGAGAGTGCATCGTTTACCTTTTTACAAACTTAGTCTAACTTGACTAAGTTTGGGGGGATTGGTCGGTATCCGGTGCTCTACTCGGGTTCACTCTTCTCTCTCTATCCTTATCTCTATCTTAGTTTATCTTAGTTTAGTTTGGTTTTAATTGAATTTGAATAATTTGGTCATTCGATTTGGTTGTATAACAATATTGATTTACCTTTACTTTGGATATTTGAATGTGGATGATGTTTCGATGTTTGAATGTTAATTGAATGGGTTTGTTGATGATTATTAGCGAGCTTGTTTGAGATTGAATACTTTCTATATGGTTTGGCTTGTGGAATGTTTAATGGTTTTGTTTGAATGGTGGAGCTAGTGGATATTGCCTATTTTTGTTGATGATTGGTTTGTGGAAGTTGGTGCAAATAAGAACTTAATTGGCTTGATTATGCTCAATAGTTTGGTGGTGTTTCTGTTGACTTGTAATAGGTACAAATAAGGCAAGGAGAGCGGTTTGATCGTGTGTGCCGATGGGTAACGCTTTCTATCGTTCCTTCTACCAATTAGATGCATTACATTATTTTATGGCATGTAGATTGTGGTTAGGAAGTTGTGTGCTTGTGTGTGTGTGATGAACCCAAACAAGAGCTTGAGATTTGAATCATGATTTACTTAGTGAGCTTGATATCTACCTTGACCAATGATAGAGCGGAATCTAGTTGTCAAGGCATGCTTTAGTTGAACTTTTGAATTGCCGAGTTTTGTGTGTGGTTAATGCATAGGACTTGACAAAAAAACTGTGAGATTTGAGCTTTGATATTGTCATATCTTTATCGTTTGTGAGTGGCAAGATTGAGAGCACCAGATCTAGAACTTGAATAAATTCTTTATCTATTTGGCATGAGTTTGGTAACTAAAAAATGATATTAGGCCATCGATTCTTAGTCCTACCTTTCACTCCGGGAGTATAAGGTGGTTGTGAACATTATTTTTGTCTTTCATATCTTTGACCCCCGTGATTGAGCTTAATGGTGGTATTTTCTTGGAAATTATTAGAACAAAACTTGGGGGGAATGAGTGTATGAGGGTGAATACGGAGATGAGAATTGGGTCGGGAATTGTTTATTATTGTTGAATTGTAATTGTTGAGGCAATAGAGTTATTAAGTTAAGTATTGATGTGAATCCTAGAAAATGGATGTGACTCCTAGAAAATGGGCACCAACAAAAAAAATTTGGGTGCTTAAAAAGAAAAAAAAGAGAAAAAGAAAAATAGAAAAGCACCATGAATGAATGAAAGATGGTGTTAGAAAAAGAAAGAAGAGAAGAAAAGTGAGAAAAAAAAGAAAAAAAAAGAGAGAGAAAGAAAGAAATGTTGTGAATAAGAAGCCTCGGGTTAGAAGTGGATGGAAGAAAATAAGTTTGGGGGTTTTGGGAAATTGAGGAGTTTAGTCACTTTGGCCCAAATCCACATACCTTTTAGTAAGCCACGTTATAACCAAAAACAAAGACCTTCTTAATTTTAGGAGCCAACTCATTGTAGTATAGTGGTGAGAATTATTTCAAGCCAATGGAAATTGTGCTCAATATCTTGTGAATGAGTGAAATTTCATCGATCCCTAAACACGTAAGGGAGTGCTTTCATTTCTTTATCCAACATTGATGAGTGGTTCGAGTCGTTAGTATTAACCGTGTCACAAAGTTAGGTGATAATCTCGATTGATTAGAGCATGCCAAGATAACCAAGATGAGCTATGAGGTTATTTGATGAGGTTTATTGATTGCTTTACTTTGTTTTGATTGAGGACAATCAAAGGTTCAAGTTTGGGGGATTATGATATGTGTGTAAAATGACCTATATTTCGATGTGTGAGCTTGCATGTTTGCGTTCATTTTACCCTCATATCATATGTTTTCATTGTTATTTTGTCTTGTTTTTGTGTTTTGAATGTTGTAGAATAGGTTTTGAGCATATTATAGCACTTTTGGGTGAGTTTTGGAGGTAAATCGTCCGAGCCGAAGGTTAAAAGGAAGTTGGATCGACCGAGCGGAGCAAAGGAGTGAAGAAACCGAATTTCAGAAGAATTTCTCGGCCGAGCCAAGGCAGGCTCGACCGAGCCATTGGACAGAGACTTGGCTCGGCCGACCCTGCAGTGCTCGACCGAGCCTGCTCTTCAGAGGGTTCGCTCGGCCGAGCCAATGAGGGTTTCGTCGTCTGCGGTTTCCAGCTTGCTCGGGCGAGCCATGGGTGGCTTGGGCGATCCGAGGCCCTGGGAGCTCGTCTATAAAAGAGGGATTTTATCATTTTAAAAGAACTTTTGGTCAGATTTCAAATAACCGTCACGAGAGTTCTCTCTAGATTCATCTCCAAACCATTCCCCATCCATTTTCAAGGAGATTCAAGCTAAATTCTTCCAATTTGGTGAAGATCTAGAAGGAAGGAAGGTAGATCAAGTCCAAGGAAGGCAATCAAAGGAGATCATACTTAGACCTTGATATTTTGTAATGGATTCTCTCATTTCTCTTATTGATTTGTACTCAATTCAAGGTATGAAGAACTAAATTCAATTGTGAGTGTTGTAGAATGGATATTGTGATGAGTTGATATCAAATTTGCTTGTTTACTTTCTTTTGAGGGATTGAATTGCACTTGAGCCTATTCCTTATCTCTTATGTGTAGGTAATAGCCAACCTTAGAGGTAGTTGATGTGAACGTTGCAGCCAACACGCGGGCGGAATCATCGTGAAAAGTGTATATTCTTACGATTTTAGTTCCAATCCCTGTGCGGGGCTAGGTCGTAGGGCGATAATTGACGGTCGATTGGGAGTGATCTAGGGGTTAATAACGTAGCTGTTTGCAATTCCTAGTTTCATCTACCGCTAGTTTTCCGTAGCAAGTGGCTAGCGAATGTAGGGTCGATTGCTCAACCTCCTAGGGATTAAAACTTAGTTTACAACATAGTTTGATTCAACTTAGAACAATAGAAATTCAATCAACACTCACTATCTTCTTATAGTTGAACTTGAGATTTTGATCTACCTAAGCAAGTTATTCAATTGTTTTGGCTTGTGAAGTACAATTACATGTTTTGCTAATACTTTGATGCTTGTATGTTTGATGACATTCAATTTTGCCTAGTTAAACAAAAACCAACGACTATGATTTGCCTAGCTATTGAACCTTCAAACAAGTAAATAGTTTTCACTTGAGCGAATTGAAAAGTACTCGGATTGATAAAATTTAACGTGAAGATAGTGTTGCATTTCACCATCGTCAGCAGTGAAGCCTTGGCCGAGTCAACCAACATTTCTCGAAGAACTTAGGATACCGAAGTTGAGAGTACTTCTATCCGCACAGCTCTTCGATGACTACAAAACCAAAACAAATAATCCAGTAAACAGCCAGGGTGTATTTTGGCGTAGTATGCCCATGGGCTCGAGGTCGCTCCTGTCTAAATTATAAAAATTACATGTCACATTTCGAATTCTGCAAGAGCATTCTTTGCAAGCGAGTCGGACCTAGCCAGTCATGGACTCTGGGATAATTGTAAGACAAACATCGCGGAATATCCCCTTGAATTTTCCTAACATTGCAAAATGGATGATTCGTAAGACGAACCTCGAGGATAAATCCTAAATTAAAAATATTCCTAAAATAGATATGACTCACGATACGAAAAAATATTACTTCCTGAAAATCTCCGGACCACGGTTCGGAGTAGGGAAATATCTTTTCTCCTTTGATTTTTGCAGGAGAATGAATTATTCTAAGCCAAGGATCAATTGCTTCGACTTTGCCGAACTCCAAAAAAAATCGGACAAAAGCCGGAGGCAATAGTTATGACCTAAAGATGAGTAGACTCATTTCCGAGTCCATCAAATATGAAAGCCCAAAAGAAGAAGCCCAATAATAAAAAAAGATTCCAAGGCAAGCTCTTCGGTCAACTATTATCTAGTCGAACCACTCATTGATCGAACCACTCATTTTCCGAACCACTCAATGGTCGAACCATTTCTAGGCCGAAGCCAAGTTACTGAAGATTGCTGAAGTGAAGCAAAAACAACTCAGCCGAACGGATGCGACTATTCGAACCGCCGATTCAGCTGGAGTTTGTAACTTTTCATTTAAAGTCATCTCATTGTATTCAACCTCTATAAATAGGGTCTCATTGTAAAAAAGACACATTGAGTTCTATTAAAAGAAAATAGTGTCTATTAACTGTTCCCGCCAAAATCATTAATCAGTTTTTTTCATTTTTATTTTTTTTAATTTTATTACTAGCATAATACTAAAAGAGTTTCGAAAGATCCTACCAAAATTCTAAAAAAACATGATAGTTAAAAATATTAACTTAACTCATGGTATTTTTGCAATTATTAGTTATTGGAATTATATGTTCGGCCAATAATGAATTTATTGTATCCACATATTTTATTATTATCTATTAGTCATAATGATATTTTTGTTTATTTGTTCATTAAATACATAATATTTATATTTTATAATTATATCCTTATTCAGTATTCTTTAAATTATTTTTCTTAATATATATAAAATAAATAAAATCTACTGATATATTAAAAAAATAATCAAATCATAACCGTTCCTGCCAATTTTTTTTCATTCATTTTATAATCAGATTTATACCCATGCACGATGCGCAAATTAAATATATGATATATTATTTTATAATATTAAAATATAATTAACAACTATATATATATTAACATTTGTAGCAATTTTTTTAAAATACTATTTTTATTCATGAATATTATATTTAATAAAATATATTATACATTATTTTCTATATTATATTCAAACTATATATATAAATTAAAAAAAAGACCTTATATCAAACACAAAGTTGATAGAATATGATTTAAATATTATCCCATAAAATATATTACACTTTTATTATTTAAATAATAGTAAACATAATATAATATTTTAAGAAAAAAGTGTCGAATATAATTTTGTTAGATCTATATTATTGTATATAGTATATCTATATTATAAAAAATAATAATATTATTGTTATTAAAAGTATAGATAGATAGATTATAAAATTTAAATAGGCTGTTTTCTGGTTTATAAATATATTGAAAATATAATTGTTAAAATAACGGACCCATGCTAATAACTATTAGTAAAATTTAGCAAACAAACCTAACATCAAAATATAAAATATAAACTTTATTCCCACAACATGATTTAAATAGGTTTTTTTATTTATAAATATAAGATTATATTGTTTTAATGGATTCAAAAAATGATACACTTAAAAAATGGATGTACTGTTACTAAAATTTTGCAAATAAAATTGAGCGAGAATATATTACATGTGTTTCAATTAGTTCAAGATATGTTTTGCTAAAAAAAAGTACCAGGTTTATTACTGTTATTAATTTTAACAAACAAAATAAATAAACAATTAAGAAAATAAAAAACAATAATTTATTAAATAGGAAATAATTAGGCGGGAACAGTTATGAAAACACTATTTTCATTTCATATATTATATAGATAACATAGATAAATAATAAATAATAATAAAATTATATTTTTGACTTTTTCTTTAAAGTAATAGATTTTATTGATTTATTACGTTTTTGAATAATATAAATATAATATCGTTTATGACATCATATTTAAATCAAATTTCATTAGATTTTGTGTTTGATTCTTCTTTTCATTTTTATTAAATATATATATATATATAGTTTGATTTATAATAAAGTTGAATAAAAATTAAATATGTGTAAAATAAATTTCAAAAGTATGCTAAGATATATAATTTTGTTAATTATATCTTAAAATTATAAATTAAAATATTTATTTGATCCGCGCATCACGCGGGTGCAAATCTAGTAAATACATCAAAACAAGCAAGTTTTACTAGCAATAAAGTGTAACAATCTTTATTTTACTTATTTTTCATTTCATTTCTAGATTATTTTATCAAGTATTCTTCTAAAACGAACCACCAAAATTCGAGCATTAACAAAACTAGTTAAAGCTCTTAAACTTAGTTTTAAAGTCAAATTTTATTTGGACTCAAATTCAATAATGATCGCAAATCTATGTATTAAAAAACATGAAATCGAGCAGAACAACAACTCAAAATAGCTTAAACTTGAGCTAGGATCCGTTAATAGCAAATCCCAAGAGAAATATGTAAGATTAAGCCGCATCATTAAAAAATTAATATATAATTATAAAAATAAATCGAAGGTATTAAAAATAATACAACCACTGTGAAACAAACAAATGCAAAAAAATATTTTAGATGTAAAAAATAATTTCTCTCTTCAATGCACAAACACGTCACATATCTCTATCCACCTATGGGCCCTATCCCATTTATATTTTACTTTTTATTTTTTCTTATTCTTGTTTTTCTTGCTTTTTTCTATTTTTATTTTTCTTAATTTAGTTTTCTTACACTTCAGTTTTGTTTTATTCTTTTAAGATTGGATATTTATTTTCCTATTTTATTATTTGTAAAAAAATATTTTAGATGTAAAAAATAATTTAAAATCAAAATATACATTCGTAATTGAAATTTTCCACTTATATTTAAATACAAATTTTAGTACATAAAATTTATTTATTATAATTATTAATTTAAGATATATTTACAATTCTCTTTGCTTTTCATATAAATTATGAAATCTTAATACGCACTAAATTGTTTATTATAATTATGAATTTAAAATATTGTTTGAATTTTATATCTATAAATATACTAAATGAGATAGTTCCACTTAATTTTAATATTGATATTTTCCCTCCAAAAAATATCAAATCAACAACTTTATATTTTATATTTATTTAATTGGGTAAATAGGGTAAAATATCTTAAACTATTGACGTTTTCGGAAAAATACCCCAATCTATTTCGATAAGTTAAAAATACCATAATCTTTACTTCCATTTATGAATTATACCCTAATCTATTGATATTTTGGGAAAATACCCTAATGTATATTATTAGTTAAAAATACCCCAATCTTTAATTTCGTTTACGAATTATACCAAAATGAGAAATATTATTGGCTCACACAAAATGGCAGTCAAAAGAACTATCATCGTCTATGTTAAATTTAATGTACTAAACAATCAATATTTGATAAATATTCTGAAAAGTATTTAAACTTCATCTTCAGCTTTGTTTTTTTGTTTCCTTCGGTTGGTGTAACGTCCAATTCAAACGAAGACGCATATATTTCGATACTAAATCACACATCAAAACACGCGTTGAAAGAAAAAAAAAAAGAAGGAATTCAAGCAACCGAAAGAAACAAAAAAAAAGAGCAGAACATGAAATTTTAAATACTTTTTCAAAAGATAAATGCATTTGAATATATAACAAATATTGATTGTTTAGTATATTAAATTTAATACGGACGAAGATACTGGTTTTGACTGCCATCTTTGTGTGAGCTAATAATAATTATCGTTTTGGTATAATTCATAAATGATATTAAATATTGAGGTATTTTTAACTAATAATAATATATTGGGTTATTTTTCCAAAATATTAATAGATCAGGGAATAATTCATAAATGGAAGTAAAGATTGGGATATTTTTAACTTATCGAAATAGATTGGGTATTTTTCTGAAAACGTCAATAATTTAGGGTATTTTTCCCTATTTACCCTATTTAATTTTATTTACTATTTATTCAAGTACAAGATATATACAATAAATGATGAAAATTATCATACTATATTTGTAACTTTTTATTTAAACATTATATCTCTCTAATTTAATAAATTTGGTATTTTAAGAAAATATAAATTTAATATCTTTTATGGGATAATTTGTAAATGAAATTCTTATTTTTTAGGCATTGTCTTTGATATATTCCCATTTAATTTTATCAAACACATATCAATATTTAGATGTATAATGCAGGAAAGAATTAATGATATAATATAATAATATATAGTATTAATAAACAATTATGTTTGTTTTTAAACTATATAAAACATATAATTTTATTAATTATATCATGATATTATAATGTGAGATATTATACGTTATATTCGCGCATTGTGCGAGTGTAAATCTAGTATTATATTAAAAGAGTGAAAATTAATATTTTAAGGTTGAGTTGAGTACTACTGTTAGAGTTAAATAATACTCCCCCGTCTCAGTCAAATAGTTCACTTTGACCGGGTACGATAATCAATATTTGTGAGCGATAGTAAAATTAATATTTTATTGGTTAGTGTTAAAAATTTAATTTAAAAAAAAATCAACTAATATTATAGGACGAACGAAAATAGAAAATTGAACTAATAATGTGGGGAGGGAGGGAGTATTAGATGTACTAGTATGGCACCCGCACGATGCGCGGGATTATTTAGTTTTTTTTAAAATTATTTGTCCATTTATATTAATATATAAATTAATAATTAAATAAAATATTCATTAAATATTTAATAATTTATATTTTAATTTATATTTCAACAACCTAAGATGTCCCTGACATCGGAGCGACATGATTAAAGCACTTTGTCTATGATCAATTTTGCATAAAATTAATATGAGGAACGTACACCATTTTATATTGAAATTCTTTACCCCAATTTTCAATAAATGAAATAAAATTACAAAACAACATAAATAAATAATTCTTATATATTCTGAAACACTTTCTTATATACAACATTAGCAGTACATGACACACTAAGATTATCATCATCACTTGCTAATATCTTAAGTCCGCTTATGGTCGTAACTTTGGAAACAACAACATATAATTGACCATGATTAAATACATGTTTCTTCAATAAAATGCCAACATGTGATAAGGATGGACCTTGACTCTTGTTAATAGTCATGCCATATGAAACAATAAAGGGGAACTGTCTTCTCTGAAACTTGAATGGTAGACGTTTATCATAAGGCGTCAGAGTCATTCTAGGAATAAAGACAATTTCACCAAAACTATTTCCGGTCAGTATCTTCGCTTCATTAACATGATTGCCAAGCCTGGAGATAA
Organism: Plectranthus barbatus; assembly: GCA_026898455.1. Taxonomy (NCBI): domain Eukaryota; kingdom Viridiplantae; phylum Streptophyta; class Magnoliopsida; order Lamiales; family Lamiaceae; genus Plectranthus; species Plectranthus barbatus. Next base: position 92,015 of record JAPKLW010000533.1, read on the forward strand.
TTAGACGGGTTCCATTGCACAATCCAGTAGCACGATCTATATTTCTCAGAAACATAATAGGAGTTCTCACCTTGAGTGTCATCTCATGATTTGACAATCCCGTACATTTCAAACCATTCAAATATTCATGTGTAGGCAAATCAGTCAACACATTCATTAATCCATTTGATTTGCACATATTGTCTGAACTTAAATATACCCTATTATCAGAGGTGTTACGATCCATCATATGTTGATTCAAAGAATCAACGATATCCATTGTTTGAGCTAGAATAGCTCTATCTTGCAAATATGACAAATCATTATTGCAAGATAATGTAATAGGATACATGCTTTTGACAATTGCCTTTATAGGATCTCCAGAAAAGTTTAGGTGAATATCACTATACCCTATTGAGTGAAATTAAACTAATACTTATTATTAGGAGTAAACATAATGAAATGCAAGATCAAATATATAAAAGGAGTAACATGCCTTCTGTAATGTTAACATGAGTCCTAACAGTGAATCGTGTCACACTATTTGCTCCTCATAATTTGTCAGTACTTCTCCATGAGTCTTTTTTATCAGGTAAATTTTCATCATTCCAATTAATAATCATCAGATTGATTGCTTGATGAAATATTAAAATTGGGGACACCATGGTGATGCGATGTGGTTTGTAAGGGCAAATCCAAAATATCCGCAACTGACAAAAAAAATTAAACAATAATTTTATTATATAACATATAAAATCAATGGAGAAGTATAACAAATGCATCTTTTCATATATTTTTCAAATTCATTTGTTGTACATTAAGGAAATCTGGTTGACTCATTCCTGGTTACTCGAAGTGATTTGGGATTCGAATTCAATGATACAATAGATGAAGAACTAACATTCACTGCAATTAAAGATGTTAGTTTTCTCAACATATGTTAAATAAATGTTATATGCTATTTTATTGTCATACCATTGATATTCTCACCAAATAATCGTACCGAAATGGTCCAAGATTAATTTCTTTTTTCCTATTACATTGATTAATTAATATTAGAAAAATAACATATTATTTAGAAAATAAAATAACATTATCATACGATTTGTCACATCAGACATTGATGAACATGCAACATCAGTAACATATCTCATTCGCACTTCATTGGAGGCCACATTAATTTCTATTAAAAAAAATTAAAGAATATTAGAATATTATTCTTTCAATCAAACAAAAGTAATTGTTGGACTATGATAGTAAGTCATTTAATGATATTGTATGTTTCAATTGGTTGTACATATTATATCAAAAATGGATATTTGATTCCAATAAAATATGGTGCGAAATAGCAATTTCATAAGAATACATATAACACTATTTTTTCTAATGATTATATTAGTTGTATTAAAAATCTAAAAACTTATAAGAATATAGAGAACGTACCATTTGTAATATTACGAAGCATCGATCCTCAAGAGTTGAGCATACCAAATTGAAAAGAATTTAAACACAATCACAATTATGTATAAAAAAAAAATAAAAAAAGTTATATAGGATCATAGTAAATTAAAACTAATATAATGCTAATAATACGTCATAATTATTTAATTCGTTTGTAGAAATAAATTAAACTAATATTATTTAGTAATGTATATTTAATAATAAGAAATATAATATTTATATTAATACGAATTCTAAAGTAGAAATTAACTAAACTAATATTATTTTTGTAATGTATATCTAATAATAAGAAATATAATATTTACATTAATAAAATAAAATATATTATTTAGTTTTATTATTTTATCTTTATAACTAAATATAAAATAGATTGATTCTAATCATAATTCCCATTTATTTCTTTATAACCAACAATAAAATCAAATGATCTAAATATGCTTTACATAAAAATATTGATATAAAACTCCAAATATTCGATAAATTAGACAAAGTAATCAAAATCCCGTAAATAAATGACCTCGTCACATTTTTTTTTCATTGTTAAATAACTTTGTTCTGTAAAATAGTTTCATAGGATACTTTTATATTATTAGAGAACTTGTGTTTTTCCAAAATTGTTTTCAAATAAATTTAGCCAATAATTCAAATAACATATAATTTTTAGATACATTATTATTTCTGCAATAATCTCTTTTAATTATTTTTCATGTTTTGTTGATTCTTTCCCATTTATATCGAAAATTTAACTGTATCATGTCATTTGCAATTTGCCAATGTGTTAAAATGTAACATATATTCAACACAAAATTGCAGAAGATAATCTTAAATTCCTCATAATCTTTCTAAATAAATGAAAATTTACTCGACCTTATGAAAAAAAGACGAGCAATGGAAAAACAGATAAATTAAAATAATATTATTTCTAAAAAATACCAAAACCTAGATTCAAAAAAAAAAAAATTCTACCAGAACCATCAACTAATTACTATAGTTTCTTATAATCGGAGCCTTCGTTTCATCTCTTTCTCCACAATCTTAAATCTATAACTCTTACATAGAAAAAAGATGAATAATCAACATGAAATATCTTAATTTTCTCAAATTATATAGTGATAATTTTAACTATTTAAACATATCGAGCTATATGTATAATTAATTTGAACCTTTTTTCTATCACCATAAAAAGAATTTGGAGACATATACAATCTAACTCAAAATATGCAGCATATTTCGAATAAAGATTTTAATTAGAAGAAGAGTAAAACCTGAGCTTAAAACCTAGGCTTCAATGGTGTTCTAGAGTTGTCCATGGAAATCAGTGAAAAAGTGATATTCATAATAAATTGAACTAAAAAAGATAATTATATATAGATGGAAAATAAGTTTCAAAAGATATCAATATCTCAATACTGTTTAAATCTTACTATATTTGAGGAATATAGTTATTAGGCTAAGAATAATTAAATTGATATGTGAATTAAAATAAATAAAAGTTTATTATTAGTTGAGTTAAATAAGTTAGTGCGTTAATTTTAGTGTAAAAATTAACTAAAAGAACGGTGGAAAATAAAAACCAAGCTAATTAGATTTTTATCAATATATAGATAGATTTAAATAATTTATACATTATAAATAACTAAATAGAAAAAAAAATATATATATAGGCATATCATTGAAAATTTTAAAAGAAAGTGAAAAGATTTGGGAATATCTATTACAATATATTTATATATGTATTTTAGTTACTTTATGGTTATTATATCAACTATATTTTAGTTATTTTACGGTATTTTACATATTTGTCCCCCGGTTTTGTTTTAATATATATATATAGATGTTGGGCCAAAACATCAAATATAGTACAAAATATGGACATTTTTCAATTCTAGTATGAACTATACATATTCTCTATTTTATGTCCAAACTTTCCAAAATCATTCAAATCTAGTCTGTAAAAATTTTCCGGCATCGGAAAGCTGACTGGGCAACCAGAAATCCTCATCATATTAAAAAAAATATATAACATAACTTAAATCCACATCATAATTTAAATCCACATCATATTGTTAAACTTAAAAAAAATATTCAAAATCTAATTTTATCCCCAAAACACTTCTTCTCCCTTCCCAGCCCAAGCCATTGTTGACGGAAATACTTCCCCCATTACCTTCATTTATGTCGTAAGACTTTACTGAAACTTTAATTGGAAAATTTCTTATTTGTGTTATTGACTGTAGAACGCGAATCCATAAGTTCTGAATCTATGAATGATAAAAACACGTGTGGAGAGTCGGTTTTGCTTTCGATTGTTGAAGCAAAGAATGTTTTAGGGCCGACAACTCCAGAGGAGAATGGAGAGCATAATAGCTATGAATATAATATCTCACCCTCGTTGACACCCAATTATGTTGTTGCTGAATTAGAAACCCCAAAAGAGACTCTATTCATCTCGTTTGCTCCAGCTTCCGACAAGTTCTTGTTGGCTCCTTGATCACTGTAATTTCTACAGATTAATTATAGAAATAGTGGCAAATAAATTTATAAACCCGAAAGTTATCGATCCAGGGGAATGAAACAACGAAAAATCTTGAGTACTGAATTATAGTTTCTCAGAATATTGTTCGAGGCGATCAAATTTTTAAAAGAGTTTGGTATCATAAATTTCAGAAATAATAAAAACACTTCGTCAATTAAAGGAAACTTACTTTAACAGAGAATTTAAAGGGTTTATTCAGATAAATGCGAGAGCTCAGATTCTAGGGATTTCAGTACTATCTTTACTAACATGTAGAACAAATTCATCAAATGCCAATTTAATTCCTTGAAAGATGGAAATCAGGAAAAATAATGCAAACTTCGTTTGAGACAGTTTACAAAGTAGATTATTGAAATCCTTTATCCTCTCGGTCTCAAGAAATAATCAATAACTCCAAAAAAAAAACAGATAATTTCCTATAATTTAATTCTTTCTTTTTCAGACAAGAATACCCAATTATATTGCGAAATCTTTTCCCCGTTAATCAATTTTCACCTTTTGAGTCTCAAATTAATTAACTGATAACCTAGTCAAGTGGCCAACAGAACCAGGTATAATGAAAAACACAGGATTCCAACAAATCAATCAAGGAAAGGCAAACGATTGAATTAATTCATAACATGTATTCAAGATAGACTTTTAACCCTAGAATCTGATAAAGGAATTAGTTCAACATAACCATAATCAAAGAAATCATGAAGAGATAAAACCTGGAATAATAATCTGGCATTATAATCTGATGTTCAATTGTAGAAAACAGCTGCATAAAATTCCTTCGACTATTACAGACAATAAAACTTCATTTTCCTTTCAAAATAAAACTTCATTCTGAAAGTAATAATAATCCTCCTCTCTCCCTCTCCTCAGAATATATATCTCCGATTCCTCAGAAAAATCAAACTTCTACGCCCTTCTACCACCTGTCTGAAAATTCCATCCGCCTTCCCTTCTTTTCTTCGTCAAAGATTTGGCAGCTGGAATACAGGTAAGGCAAATCCCAAAAATGTCAAATTTTTCACCCAGACGACACGCGTCTCGGCCGAGATACACTCCATCTCGGCCGAGATGTCTATTCTTCTTCCTTCCGGTTCACACCTGTGTCGGCATGCAAATCGACCGTCCACCTCGGCCGAGATGGACTTCGTCTCGGCCGAGATGGATCTCTCGCCTCGACATTCAGCTGCCCGTTATGTGCGCATCTCGGGTGATTATCTCGGCCGAGGTACTCCTCATCTCGGCCGAGACTGAACGGAATTTCTTCCTCTCGACCTTCCTTCATTTCAGCCTGTTTCCTGCAAAATTCCACCATCATAATACCACCTAACACCAAAACACAATCATGCATAAATATAAATCATAATCGCATGTCTTGAACACAAACTTGGACAAAAACCCCATGATAAGTTAGCGAAATAACGAACTTATCACTCCTCACCACAGGAAGTACAGGGAAGAGTCACGCAACCTTACGGTGGAGAAGCAGATGCCCGTCGATTGAAAGGGAGAAGCAGGCGAGGTGGAGTAAGGGTGAGAAGCAGAGGTGGAGAAGCAGACGTCGATCGATTGGAAGGGAAGGGATCAAGTATTTTCGTTGACAAAAGCTTGGGCTGGTAAGGGGGAAGAAGTGTTTTGGGGATAAAATTAGGTTTTGAATATTTTTTTTAATTTAATAATATGTTGTGGATTTAAATTATGATGTGGATTTAAATTATGTAATTTTTTTAATATAACGAGGATTTTCGGTTGCCCAATCAGCTTTCCGACGCCAGAATAGTTTTACAGACTAGATTTGAATGATTTTGAATAGTTTGGACATAAAATAGAGAATATGTATAGTTGATATAAGAATTGAAAAAAGGTCCATAGTTTGTACTATATTTGATGTATTGGCCTGTATGTAGGGATGTAAATGAGTCGAGCTACTTGTGAGCTACTTGGAGATCGACTCGGTAAATGCTCGATCGAAGTTTGATGTCACGCCCCGATTTATAAACAAGACTTAAATAAGACAATTGAGGAACATCGGGAACGAGACTTGCACTTGGGATACCAATCAATAGGAAGAGTTCAAACAGATAAGAAAGAAATCGTCACACTTCTCCCAAGTTAAGCAAAAGATAGTAAAAGGGGTGCCTCCTCAAGAAGGAATCGTAGCTTCTTGAGTAAATCAAATATCAGAGTTTATAGTATGTTATCAAAAGGCTAACAAAAGATAAAGAGTTTCATCAGCGGAAAGTTATCAATGAAGTATGTATATGAAGATACATACTTCAGTATCTAACTATTACAAAAAGAATCTTCAGCTCCACTTCGGCTGCTGCCTCGTACTCTTGCTCCCAAAAGCTTATTTTAACCTCCGCATTTTAGAAATAATGCGAGGGGCTAAGTACAAATTGTACTTAGTGAACACATGCCCGAAAACATACATACATATAAGTTGTCATGCCTTTTTAATCGGGTCGCACATGGGGTTTTAAGTTTGAAATCCTCCCATTGCACCAAAACATTTCATGAATGAGCATGCTCCTTTTTACTTAGTTAAACTATCTGCAAATGATTATGTGACTGGGAGGTGGCCACCTACCACAGTCACGATGCTAGTCCGAGTAGGGCATGACCGCTACATGTCAGCATCATAGTGCACTAACCCGAGGTATCTCTTTCACTACCTGGGTACGATCGATAAGACTCGCAATACGCAGAGTCAACATCCACGTTGAATACGTTTGATATTCTTCTCTGAGTGGGGTTCCCCCACTGAGAGGACAGATAGCAAACACAAAACAGTAGTCAATGACAAAGCAGTTTAAAACAAAACATTTCATTTCATGCTTGATATGCTTTCGAAAAGAAAACATCATTTTCATGTTTTTAATTTGGCCCACTATATAGGGGTAAAAGAAAGCCCACCTTGAGTAGGTGCGGTTACGTGATTGGTTGTTCTAGCAATTGATCTTCTCCTTCCCCTTTCCTATTACATGAGGAATACGAGTAAATCCTCAAGGGATAATAGATTATTTGAAATCTAACTCATCAATTAATTCTAGACTCTTAATCGATCTTGGACTTCTCAAGTTTGAGCCATCGGATAAGGATATGGAAGAATGACTTGGCAATTTAGTTTGACGAACAAGGTAGTCAAACGTTACTTCAATAGCTCGTGGTTCAACATCGAGCATTAATTCAAGGAACATGAATGATAATTCAATTTGATTGATCGAAACAAATGACTTCGTCAAGTGACTATGCACTTTCAAGAGTTTAAGATTGAAAGAAGTTTCATTGTGAATCATCGTACATTGCTTGAGAGTATAAGAACTCATCAAGTTGTTTCAACGAAATAATCGAGGAGATTATTGATCTTAGATGAAGATCAATTAAGATTTCAAAAGTTTAGGTTTAACAAGTTTGATTTAACAATAAGCTTCAAGGAAGTTCGAGTTACAGGAGTTCGGCCAAGTAATTCAAGTTGATTTGAACTGAATGGATTCTCGAAGAGGTTATAAGAGATAACATCTCTTTGTCGATTGATACAAGGAATATCAAATGAAATCAATTTGGATTTAGAATTTAAGGAAATGTTATTTAAGTTGATTGGTATGAAGGGTATCGAAAGGTATGAAAGATAAATCGAATCGGTCGAAGAAAGAACAAAATGTGGGAAATTTCACTCTGTGATGACCGAGATGGAGTGCATCTCGACCGAGATGGATGCATCGACCGAAATGAAGTGCATCTCGACCGATATGAGTATATCGACCGAGATGAGGTGCATCTCGACCGATATGAGCATATCGACCGAGATGGAACACATATCGACCAAAATGAATGGGAATTGGCCGTCTCGACCGGGATGAAGTCCTTCTCGACCGATATAGCCATTTCGACCGAAATGGAGTCTATATCGGCCGAAACAGAGGTTGCATGCCTTCCGGCGGAAATTCTTATTTTTGGCTCAAACGGTTATCCGGGCTCGTCCAATCGATTTCTAACAACACCAAATGGTTTTCTAACAAGTATAACGAGTCTAGACATGATATAAACCATCAAAACATGTTGGAATCGAGATTTAACCGCAATATTACCATATTGGACAAATATACCAAAAATGCTCCAAAATCAACACAAATCGATTCCTAGGTAGATATATCGTCTCTAGGCTCATAATATAACATGCTAAACATGCATACGTACACATAAACTCAATATCAAGCCTAGATCATGACATTTATAAACTAGGGCATAAACCATAACATGCTTAAATCAATAAAATAGCTAGAGGGAGGTTCGATTTATACCTCCTTGTCGTTTCTAGACCGTCGTAAGCTTGATCAACCCTTAGTTCGTTGATTTCCCACTTCAAAACAAAAGGGAATAGAAATCTAAGGTTGGAAATGGAAAGGAAACGAAGAGGGGATTCCGAAAAGGTATAGTTTTACCTTGAAAATCCTTCGCCGGAGCTTCGTCGGAGCTTGCCGGAATTTCGACGGAGGTTCGCCGGAAATTCTTTGGAGAAATTTTGAGAGAGAAAGTGAAAGTAAAACTTGAAATGTAAGCCTTCTATTTATAGAAGGGAGGCGAGGGTAATTTCGGAATTACCGAAAGTCAAAAAGGTTAAAGTGGTTGTCATTCGCTTGTCACATCGGTCACTTTAACATCACCTCACGTCAACTCCACATCTCTTCGCGTCATTGCACGGGAGACCGTAATATTTTGTCTACCCGCGAATATTTATCGATCGATATTATCCGATACGAAAATGTCGGGTCATTAATTAAATTATCGACATTAATTATTAATTTAATATTTAATTATTCTCCTTGAAATAAGATTGGCAATTAAATAAATGCCCAAAATAATAAATTTCCAAATCAAATCGATCGCATAGCTTCGAATTAAACTCGATGACAAAATATAAATTTCAAAAATTCGATAAATACACTTAAAATTTACGAGGGGCGTTACATCTGATCATTTAATAAACGAACCAAGCTCGAGCTTTGAGTCGAGCTCGACTTCGGATGTGTTCGGTTCGCCAGGCTCGCGAGCATGTTTGAGTTCGAGCTCAAACCGAGCTCGATTTTGAACATGTTCGCAAGTAGGCTCGTTTAACAGGCTCGCGAGCAGGCTCGTGAATAGGTTCGTTTAAGAAATCGCGAGTATGCTCGTTAATAAGCTCGTGAATAGGCTCGTTTATAAGCTTGTTTTCAATTAAATTTTAATATTTATATATTTTTCTATTTCTATACTTTTTATTATTATATAATTATATTTCAGATTTGTTTTATAATACTATATAAATATATATATATATATATATATCTATAAATAACAATAATATAATTAAACAAATCATACCGTATAAAAACTTAATTTATATAAAAAATTAAGATAAATATTAAATTAGGAATGAAAATTATTTATGTGAGTGATAATTATTTCAAATATAGTTTCTTAGATATATGTGATTTTAAAGTTTCACTTAATCAAATTAGTTAATTTCATTTAAAAATTGAAACAATCCATTCTATGATAAATTTGTTTTATTTGTAAATCTAAAAGAAACTTAAACAAACAATATATTATTATTGAAATAATAATGTTTGTATATACTTTTAAACTTTAATATATTTTAAAAAATGTACACATAATAGAAAGTAAAGATAAAAATATATAATTAAAATAAACTCATAAGTTATATTACTCTATACACAAATATTAATGTATAATAAGTCTATACAAACAATTAAATCATATTACTTTTGTTAAAATGTATAAATAATGAAAAAGTAATAAGTTGTAATTACTAAATATACAAATATTGATATATCTATTAAAATCATTAAATCATAATACTTTTGCTAAAATGTATATATAATGGAAAAGTAAGATAAAAATATATAATTAAAATAAACTTCAAAGTTAGTTACTCAATATTCAAATTTATATGATTAATATATGTATATAACTTATTAAATCAAACAATCACCTAAACACAACCAAACAATATTGTAAATATAATTTAACAACTTTCTCAATGAAGAATTTTTTTCTCAATGGATCCCCTCCCTATATATGTGTGTAAACTTTTATCTCTTCCCTTGCAGTGAACTACTCAAACACCAGAACTAAAGGTGCGCAAGAGATTGGCATCGAGGACTTATGGATTGAAACAATTGATAATTGAAATTTGGTGAAGTTGGTTTGTTTGGAGCTAATGGATGGACTTGTGAAAAACTTAATTTGTTTGTTGTTATTAAATGATTTTACATTATTTTCAATGTATTTAATGTCCAAGATGTTCGTATTTGATATTTATAATTTTTGTATTTTATCATTACAAATTTTGCAGTTTATTGAAAAAATCTTTATAGAGATAAACGAGCTCGAACCGAGTTTAAACTCGAGCTTACAAGCTCCAACCGAGCTCACGAGCTTGAGTTTGATAACAAGATCGATAAGTGCTTTGGCAAACCGAGCTCGAGCTGAGCTTGAATCGAACTTGAACTCTTACAATCGAGCTCGAGTTCAAAAATCAAAATTTTTTTCGAGCTCGAACAGCTTACTACTCGGCTTGCCTCGATTTGATTAGACCCTACCCGTATTGTTGATGTGAGGTAAATGAATATTTTAGGAAAAGGAGGAATGATAATATTTGAAAGAATATCACTCTCGACAAGAGAAGGTGGGGAACACGAACCAATAGGGATTGTTGTGTCAGTCCCTAATAGTGCGTGACAGCGATGAATGAGAGGTGTGAGCGTATCTGTAGGTAGGGATGTCAATTTAGCCCGAAACCTGCGGGTTGACCGATTAACCCGAGCCAAAATGCGGGTTAGGGTCGAAATATTTTAGCCCGAATAGCCCGGGACCGAATAACCCGAGACCCGATAGGGTTGAACCCGAAACCCGACGGGTTGGCCCGATTATTTTTTTTATTAATATATTTATCATAATTTTAGTACTAAAATCTACTTCTAATATTGAAGATCATATTTATTAATTAAGTTCTAAGTTATATAATTATATTTAGTTCAAATAGTATTCAATATATAGTTAAGTTTATTTATTTTTGAATTTAAAAATATTATTAAAATAAAATATAATGTGTTTTTAATAGTTAAATTTATCATTATCTAAAAATTTGTGATGTGTATGCATTTTTTATAAGAGAGAAGTATTATTTTATTTATTTTTTATTATTTAAATTATTAAAATAGTGAAAAGATATTAAAAATAAAAAATAATTAATAAATTCAATGGCCCGACGGGCTAGCCCGAAAACCGATGGATTAGGGTTAGGGTCAAGATCTTTTAGCCCGAAAAAATTCCAACCCGATTCAATCCGGACCGATTAACCCGCAGCCCAATAGGGTTGGCCCGAAACCCGACGGATTAGCCCGATTGACATCCCTATCCGTAGGCATTCGCGCCGGACCCCACATTCCGGTTGTTTTAGTCTACGATATTCTACATTTCTTTACGCTATGCCCCCCCTCTTCTCCTACTTTTCACACCTCTCACTTTTTTTTTTTTGGTCTAAAAATATATTACACTAATAAATGAACTTGTAAGAGTTCAGCTAAAAATTTCAAGTGTAATATGAATGATATTATAAATATGAAAAGGGAGGTCACCATGATACAAAATTTAGAATGTGAGGCATCAATTTAGAAGATTTGAAAAGTGAAATTTTAATTATTACAAACTATAAATATGAGACGTCCAATGATATTCATCCAAGAATCCTGTATAGACCAAAGTGGGACGGATCAGTTTTTCATGTCATATGTGCTGTCATTTTGAAATGCCTATATATGTAAATTTTAATGTGAAAACTACAAATCAACCGAGAAGTGGCAGTAATTATTGAATCTGAAAATTATAAAATTGATTTTATTAGGTATTTTTGAGCTTTTTGGTGTTCAAGTGCCCGATTTTAATTTTGTTCTTTTAAAAAGTAGATTTTACATAAATTTTATTTTATATTTGTAAGACTCTTACTCAAATATTCGGTTAGCTTCTTGTGAATTTTGCAACATCTTTTTTAGAAAATTTACGTATTAATAATAGAATGTGCTGTCCAATCATTAAATATAACCCCACCCAAATCTAGAAAGTAAAAGATGATCAGTGGTTAAAATAAAAGTTAGTCCTTGTTCCTCAAGAAAAGATTTCCACTTTCATAAAAATCTTATTTTGTTCTATTTTATTAATGCATTTGCTTTAAAAAGTTTTTGTTACTTATTGTCAAATTCAAATGTCCCATTTCGAAGAATTATGAAAACAATTTTTAGTGCTGATTCTAAATTAGAGCAAGGTACAATGTAGTGGAAAATGGTTTTTAGATTGGATCCTCCAAGTTGGTGATTTAGGCACCAATTCGGGTTCAGAAAAGCGATTCATGTGTAAGTTCTTGATTGTCACGTCCACATTCAGCTTTCCCGACTTACGAGAACGCGACGGGTAAATCTCTCGAGGTTTCTCACCAAGTATCACTCAAATGAATAAGTTTAAGCGGAAGCTAACATTTGTAGAAACAGTATTATGGTTCAAATTCATACTTGGTACTGTAAACAGGTTGAGTTCAAAAGAAACAAGGAAAAATTAACAAAACATGGGGAAGGTTAAGTTTTCAGAGGTTCATCGCAGTGAAGATTTGTGTAGTGAAGATATGTATATGAGGATACATATCTCAGGATCTAGCTCTTATTTGGACTGCTCACACATTCATGTTCCCTCCTCCACTGCTCCGAGCTTTAACCTACATGTTTTAGAAATAACATGCAGGGGCTGAGTACACCATGTACCGAGTGAACACATCCCCGAAAAAAATACAAATATAAATTGTTATGCCCTTAATTGATAAGACATGAGGTTTTGCTTTAGAAATCCTCTCATGCTTATAAAATAGTTTCATGTACCTTGCAAGGTTAAATATTTAACGTGTGATCATAATCTGTTTTAATGTGTGGCTTGGAAGCATGCCTACTTCCAAGTCACGATGTACAGCTAGGAGTGGCATGATCTACTCAAACCACTGTCATCAAGTGCACTGATCTCGGAATACCCATCGAGATACGATCGACTTTACCCACCTTATTACCCTGAGTGTCAACCCACGGTTGATCCACTCCACAATTAACAGACTGGGGCAACAGGCCACCAGTATGACATACCAGAGTTTTAACTCATGGTACTGCGGCTCAAGGAATGTTCATCTTGGCTCGTAATCAGTCAAAAACCGCTCAAGGTATCATACCTTGGTACATTTTACTGATGTCACCCTTCTCTCTGGTCAAGTACATTTTAGCTCAGAGGTACAAATATGATTCACAAAACCATTTTGGCATAACAATCATTTCAAAACAAAACCTTTTTTATTCATTTGATTTTTGGAAAGAAAACATTTTTCATACTTTATATTTTTATATATAATGAAAGCCCACCTTTTATTCTTACGGATTTTGAAGTACGGCGGCTGCTCAAAAGCAAGACCTCGCCAAGCATGATTCCTTTAAACACAATTATACACAAGCACAATAAGCTTAACCTTCATGAATCACATAATCACAACTTATCATGATTCATTTAAATCACCTTTCAACTAAATCTATCATACTCTTCCACAACAACTCTTCTTATAAGCATTAACCCACAACTCTAGCTTAATCTTGTTTTCAATTTAGGATCTCAACCCTTTCTTTAGATCATGATCCTTTATAATGCATCATCACTTTCATAGTTCAAAATTATCATAAGAATTCCTTCGAGTTCACAAGTACCAACTTCTATAACTTAGTATAAATCATTCAACATGCTCGCATAATCATATATTTCAATCTTTGCTCTTAATCATTTTATTCTAGTTCTTCTATCAACCAAATTCATCATCAAGCCAATTAGAATTACATTCTCAAAATTATAACATCATGAGATCAAGGCCAATTATCTCACTCTAATTTACATTCAAATCATGCTAATAACCTCTTATAATATGCATGAAAGATATTAAGGTGTAGCTTATGAAAAACGATCAAAACAACAACCAAAACTGATGGCTCGCGAGGAACACACGGATCAGTCGCGGTCGAGCCCGCTGCACCCCTGCCCGCGCCCTTGAACGTGCCCCGCCTGCACCCCCGACTACACCCAAAGGGTTGCTGCAGCCAGCCTTTGGTACGGTCCCAGCCCTCAGCCACTCCAGCGATGGGTTGTGACTCTTTCACATCAATTACACCCCAAAATCCAACCACATTCAACCCCAACATCAATCACAACAAACATTCTCCAAGCCACACATTAAAACAGATTATGATCACACGTTAAATGTTCAACCTTGCATGGTACATGAAACTGTTTTATAAGCATGAGAGGATTTCTAAAGCAAAACCTCATGGCTTATCAATTAAGGGCATAACAATTTATATTTGTACTATTTTCGGGGATGTGTTCACTGGGTACACGGTGTACTCAGCCCCTGCATGTTATTTCTAAAACATGTAGATTAAGGCTCGGAGCAGTGGAGGAGGCAGCAGGAATGTGTGAGCAGTCCAAATAAGAGCTAGATCCTGTAATATGTATCCTTATATACATATCTCAACTACACAAATCTTCCATGCAATGAACCTCTGAAAACTTAACCTTCCCCATGTTTTGAAAATTTTTCCTTGTTTCTTTTGAACTCAGCCTGTTAATAGTACCTTCTATGAATTTGAACCATATTACCGTTTCTACAAATGTTAGCTTCCGCTTAAACTTATTCATTTGAGTGTTACTTGGTGAGAAATCTCGAGAGATTTACCCGTCGCGCTCTCATAAGTCGGGGAAGCTAAATGGGGGCGTGACATTGATTTCAAAGTAAGAATAATTAGTTGCACAACTGAATTATTTTAATGATAGACTTGCACTTATCCAAACTGAGTGTCAGTATCTGTTTGATTTTTCTAAAGCTCAGTTTAAGTCTTAAGTCCAAATAGATGTTAAGTCTGTTTCAATTTATACTTCAACGTTTGGGTGTTGAGTTTTAAATTACGTAAACTTGTAAAAAAAAAAGCAGTTAAGGACATAAATGATTTATAGTGGTTCGGACACCAAAAGGTCCTACATCCACTCTTCAGACACAAGTCTGGAAATCCACTAAGTGTTGGATTTACAAGGTGCTCCCACGATCTATCACTAGCTGAAGAATGCCTCGTCCTTCAGTCCACTAGCTCACTCGCCCGATCCTTTGTTGATCCTTCATATCGCAGCTTCTCGGAGTGTGGGCACACCATGCAGCCTCCTTGTAGCCGGAATGGGGTATTTAAAATTCTTCCCGGAACTGTCAACTTGGCGGCTTAAACGCCCGTCAGAGTCAAAGTGCAGAGTGTACTCGTCTGTTGTGTTCTTTCATGGAGAGAAATAACACCAAGAATAACTTAAGAACTAAAGTTATGAGTCACGTGTTCACGAAGGTGACACACGAAAAGCTTTAGATAAGCCTCTAACTTGAATCAAAAATTTTGCAGAGTTTCAACAAAATCGAGAGTTCGGTGTTAGCTTTTTAAGTCTCTGGAGGTCCTTGACTATTTATAGGTGAAGGTTTTGAGATTCAAATCTTGGAGCTGTTAGACACATCAGATGTTTGTCCAATCCGATGTTGCTTTACTCTGCGCGACAGGTTTGCTTTTTCTGCGAAATCAGGACTTGCTCCCGCTTTTTTTTACTTGGACAGTGTTAGGTATTGATGTAGAAATCCTACCTTAATTTGATGTTTTGATGTGTCAAAACTACATACCAAAGTCTAGGACTTAGAGTTATTACCTCATGTAATCCTTGTATAGGATATTCAAGTTGTAATAGTCTAGGAAGAAGGAAGTCAACAAAACTGTGAGAGTTTTGAAGAAGAGAACATTCGGACAAAAACTATCTTGACTAAGAAGATGAAGACGAGCAGAGCAAGGTCACGAAAACTGTGAATACAGTCTTTACACAGAAACTGCTAAGAGGAACTAGCAGTTTCATAACAAGGCAGTTTTGCATCAGGGAATGCGTATATGATAAGATGTCGAACAAGTCGCAAGGGAACATCAAAGAAGTCAATGATAAAAGATCAGACAGATTCTAAGTTGCGACTGGCGTACAACGTTCGGCGTCTGACACACAAGTACAAACTGCTCTGAAAAGTAGTACATTATAGCAGAAAAAGCTAAGAGACAAACGACTTTTCAGAAGAGCATAGATTATGATTGGACATCCTCTCCAATGTCTCTTCCGGATATTTTCTGGTGTCTCACCTATAAATAGCAGGAACAACAGAGACTTAAAAACATTTGCCTCTCTGCTCAACTGAATACAAACATTGATTTGAATCTCCAATATATTTATTGTCACTCGTCTGAAACTAAAGCAAAAGCATTAAACGCTCTCAAGGGAGAAGACATTACTGTCATAGTTCATTTATTGAACACATTGCATTCATTTCTATGGATTCTGAGGAGATTCACTGTGCGACATTGTTTATACTAGGATTAAGTCAGCAGACTTAATCTAATATCTTGGTGTTCTTACTTTCCACGTAAGAACACAGCAGTCTGGTCTTTGCAAAGGGAGAACAGGTTATCACGGGCTACTGCCGATCAGTCGACGTTCTGGGAAGAACACAATCATCCAACTTACCGAAGAAGGAAAAGGGAGGTCTGTCCTCAGTCCAACTTCGATCTGGTCCACAGAGAAGACGCAGAGCCTTCGACGGACTGAAGAAAGAGTGAAGTATAATTGTCTGGGTGAGTGATCCATCTTGCTGTGGACAGAGGTTTCTACAGCAACTGGCTATAGATCGTGAGGATTGTATCTTCATAACTTAGTGAATTACCGGATCTAATATCCGAAGAGTGGACGTAGGACTTAAGGCTCCAAACCACTATAATATCTTGTGTTGTTTACTGTTTTATTTACATTTCGCACTTTATAGTTTTCTAAGATATCTTAAAACCTTCAATACTTACTGCGTAAGTGTTGAAGCGTATAAACTGTCTACTGTGTAAATTTGTAAAACTGTTACTCTGATCTGCTCGCTAAAATCAACCTGTGTTTCTAAAAACTGTTAACCACAAACTGCGATAGAAACTGAATGGTTTGTACCTAGAGTGTATTTTGTTGATTAATTACTTCCGTTGCACATTATTTGTACTCTGATCTAGGACCAACAAGTGGTATCAGCGCAGGTCGGTCTTTCTAGACTGTCCTGCTTTGAGTCGCTTAAGACCAGATCCGTACTTCCTTACACTCTAACTGTTTATCTAGTGTGTTGTAGCGAGCATATTATTTTTAGAAAATGATAACTCATCCTAGTCTTCCCAAGTACAATCCAGAGAGGTTTGAAGTATGGAAGAAAGAAGTGTCTCATTCAACCAAGAGCTCAACATCCAGAGATAGATGAAGTCCTGCACAATGGACCTCTGAAGATTCAAGTGCCCAAAGTCATCCTTGCGACAGCAGACAAGCCAGGCGTTGTCGAATACATAGACAAGCCAAAGAAGGAATGGACATTTGAGGACAAGAAACGTCACCAGGTCGATTTCATCGTACAGGAGATGATCATACAATCCCTCCCAGATTCCCTTCAAGACGCAGCTGTAGAGAATAACACTGCCAAGGAACTGTGGGATTGAATCAACGATCTCACTAAAGAAACTGAAACGATGAAGCGCAACAAGAAGCAAATAGCCATGGAAAAATATGAATCCTTTCAGATGCTACCCGACGAATCAATCCAATCGATGGAGGCAAGATTTAATACCATCGTCAGTGAGATGAAAAACCTCGGAAGAGAAGAAAAAGTGGCAGACATGAATGCTAAAATCCTTTCAAGGCTGCCAAAGGAAGACTGGTTTGTTAAAACCACCAGCTTGAAAGTCATGGATCTCTCAAAATTGTCCACCAAAGAACTGTTCTATGAACTTTAAGCCCATGAATGGGACATCCAGATGGTGAACAGAAATGAAGTTGTTCGAACTCCAAATTCAGCAGCTGATGGTGATGCAACATTTTTCATAAAAAAGACTTCCAAAGGCGTTCAAAAAGGCCAGTTTACTTCGAGAAAACTGCCTATCAATCCTCACCAGCTACCTCCAACACAGTTCAGAAGACAGAAACTGAACTGTCAGTTGCCAAACTGGAGGAGCAGTTAAAGAACCTGACTGTACTTCTTGAGAAGGCAAATGGCAAGGAGAAGGAAGCTCAGTCAAGTGAGCAAAAGTTCATCAAGAGAGAGCCACGTACGTGCTACGAGTGCAACTCCCCTGATCACTTGAAGTATGAATGCCCGCAAGTCTCTCAGGAGGATAGAGATAGATTGAAGAAGTTGTTCGAGAATAGAGCATCCAGAGCTGTTGCCCAAGTAATGCTCACCATAACAGAAGTGCTAGACGTACCAGACCATGACGATGGATACTACACGTCTGAAGATGAGAAGGGCGAGGAAGCATTTCTTGCTTTCATGGCAGCCATAGATGGGGATGTTACTGATGAAGAAGAAAGCGCTTCAAATCGCAAAATCCTGGTAACAACTAATCTGCCCACACCTAGTGTTTTCTTATGCTTTGATACGAATTCTGAAACATGTCACTCTAGTTCAGAAGATATCACACTTGAGAAAATTATTAAAGAATTTGAAAATTTTCATGAAATTAAGGATACACTAATTAGTGAAAATGCTTCACTAAAATCAAAAATTTCAGTTTTGACAGATGAAATAGAAAGAAATAAGTTGCTTAGTGTAGAATTAAATTATATAAGAGAAGAGCACGTCAAATTGTTTAAAGATTTTGAAAATGTGACAAAAGAACATGATTCTGTAAAGAAACTTGAGCATGCTGAATGTAATTGTTCTTTTAAAAGAAGCTCGAAAACATTGAGTGAGATTCTGAGTGTTCAAAGACCTTCATCCGATAAATTCGGACTTGGATATATGGAATATCATAATGAACAGAAAGTCTTGAAAGATCATAATCCCACCTTAGGAACTGAGAATATCCATTTAGGTTTTGTCAAAGCGAAACTCAGTTCAAGTACTTTGTTGGAAAAGGGAAAGGCAATTTCCAAGAAACCAGTTACTTAGAATGTCAAGACCAATTCTTGGTCAAAAACTGAACTGGCATCTCGACAAAATGTGAACACAGTTAGAAAACTGGATAAGCAAATTATCATAAGGAAAATTGATCTTCCCTCAAAACTGGATAAGCAAAATGTTCCCTATGCAAGGATTCCAGTTCTACCAACAAGAACGACTAAGCGACATGCACATGTTGCAAGGAAGTCTGTTCGACAATCAGAGTTTAATCCGAGAAGCTACGATAGAGCTGCTGCTCATCATACTTATCATCCAAATAGGGGGAACACCTATTCGAGGCCAGAGTCTAATCAATTCTATACTCAAAAGACTGTGACGGCTACACAACCGAGAAATGTTTCTCGAAACTCTTTTCACAACAATCACTTCACAAAAAGTTCACAGATCACAACTCCAAATCGCATGCATTCACACAGCACACACCTTTTTTAGAAGAAAGGCTAATAATAATCAGAAAGCTGATTTAGTTTCACAGACTGTGAGAGTGAAACAAGTGTGGATGCCAAAAGGTTGGATTCACATGACTAGACCCGAAAGGATACAGGGACCTAAATAATTTCTTCTGTGTTGCAAAGTAGGAATCCGTTGAAGAAGTAAAAAACCTAGATATTAGACAACGGGTGTTCGGCTCACATGACGAGAGAAAAAGGATTGATTAAAGATCTGGAAATGTACGAAGGAGTAACAGTCAGCTTCGGAAACAAGGCCATGGGGCAAGTGATTGGAATAGGATACGTGGAGCACAATGGAATAATCATTCAGAACGTATCCTTGGTCACTACTCTGAAACTCAATCTCCTCAATATAAGTCAACTGAGTGAAAGTGGCTACATTGTCAGATTTGAAAAGTCAGAATGTCAAATAATAGACAAAGAGTCAGGCAAAATCATAATCAGAGGAATCAGAAGAGGAGGCCTTTATAATGTAGATTGGTCCAGTGGAGTAAGAGGGACATGCCTCATAGCAATCAATTTCTCATAGCAATGGAGTCCAGTTAGGCACGCCGTTTGTCTTATTGTGTTCACTCATCATAGAATTTCTCGACCATGTCTGGTCAATCAGCATCTCCAGCCCGAGTGTTGGCTTTCATGATCTTTATAGGTTCATACTCGATGAAATCTACCATCTCCGGATGTATACTTTTGAGCTGAATGGTGGACCTATTCTTCTAGATGGCGAACTTCTCCACCGAGTTCGATGGAAGCTTTATAATATTCATATTGAATGTATAATCAACTAGCTAATCAAGATAAAAGCGCAAGGAAATGGATGGTCCTTACCAACTCAAAGCATTTAAGTCTGTGAAGAGCGACTAGCTCTAATACCACTCGTTGGTCCAGAGATTAGATAACTGTAATGCATGGCAGAAAAATTTTAAAGGTAAACTTGCACTCACAAACTGGTAGTCCTCAACCAGTTGTGTTTCAGAAAATTGGTTATTCACAAGTTTGGTTATTTAATTAATTCAAGTATACTTCAACAGTGTTGAGTTTTAAAGCCCTTGCAAGGAGGTAAATAAAACAATAAAGATGCAAAATGATTTATAGAGGTTTGGACACAAAAGTCCTAAGTCCTCTCTTCACATTATTGGTTTGGAAATTCACTAAGCTTTAATTACAGGATGGTCTCACGATCTATCGTTAGCTGGTAGATGTCAATGTCTACTAGTCCACTAGCTCACTCGTCCAGGTCTCTGCTTCTCAGAACTGGAATATGGACACACCAGACAACCTCCTTCTGGGACTTGGGAGCTTTTAAGTTCTTTCATGAACTGTCGGCCTTTTGGCTAAACGCCCGTGAGAACCACCACGGAAAATATGCAGTGACTGTTGTGTTCTTACTTGAACAATAAGAACACCAAGATATAAATCAAGCTGGAAGGCTACGAGTCTCGTGTCAAAGGATAGCACACGAATAGCTTAGAAAAAGCCTAAAAGGTTGAAAGCTTGAGTTTGCAATATAGCAGAGTTTCATTGCTTTCTCAAAATTTTCGGTATGCGACATTTGATTTTTCCCTTCGTTAACCTCTCTTCTGGGAATACTTTGTCTATTTATAGATGAAGTGTGAGAGGTTTGAAATTGTAGCCGTTTAAAGAGCATCTGGATTATGTCCAATTCGGCGCCTCTCTTCTGTGCGAAGGACTGTGTGCTTTTCCTGAAGTCGTGCACCTACTCCTTCCTTTTTATAACAATGAATGTTAACTTGCAACTTTGTGTCAGAACGGCTCTGCCAATCCGAGGAATCACAACTAGTTGTTTGTTAAAGTTTTGTTTGTTAAGGATTCCTCTAACTTATTCTTTTTATCTCTACACATAAGTTAGTAATTAGTGGAAACAGGACTTTCAAATTGGAGATGATCCAAGCTGGTTTCCTCGGCCAATTCCACTTAATATCTATTCCAAACTGATAGTCAGTTTCAGTTTCTCTAAACTGGTAGCCGGTTTCTTCTAACTCCTTCAGCGGTACAAACTGGTTGATTAGATCCCAAACCTTGTTTATCTTGATCAGCTCCAGTACAACTCGATAGACATTCTAACAGGACATTACAAGTTTGAACAGACTAGGGTTAATCAAGACACTTAAAAACTAGAAATGGTTTGACACACCAAAACAAGCAAAACATAAGGGAGGATTCTTCCTGACATCGTGTATAGAACACAGTGAATGCTTTAAAAGCATGGAGATTGTGTTCGCAAATTGAGAATCGAATTTTTGCTCGTTAATATAAGTAACTTTTTCTCTTTAAATTTTCTATTGTGTATAGAGGCAGAGAGATGACACTCTGGTTCATTTGTGTTAGAGAAGTAATGGATGGAATATTTCATATATATTATTGATCAAGGTATTACACCTATATATACAAGAAGGCAAATCTATTCTAGGGAACTAAAATCAATCAATATCAATTCTAGCCATATTTATAAACATACTATTAATATTCTAACACTCCCCCTCAAGTTGGAGCATAAATGTTAATCATGACCAATGTTACAAAGATAAGCAATCCGGGCAACATTCAAGGCTTTAGTAAGTATATCTCCAAGTTGGTCTTTTGTCCTCATATTATCCTATACATATGAGACCCTTCCGAATCTTCTCACGGACAAAGTGACAATCAATTTCAATATGCCTAGTCCTTTCATGAAAAACATGATTAGAAGCAATATGTAATGGAACTTGATTGTCACACCACAACTTAGCTAGCATTGAAACCTTCAATCCCACTTCATATGGAAACTCTTTTATCCACAGTATCTCACATGCATCTTTAGCCATAACTCTGTACTCAGACTCAGCACTTGATTGCGAAACAACTTGTTGTTTCTTACTTGTCCATGAAACTAGATTGCCTCCAACAAAAACACAATACCCTGTAATCGATCTACGATCTTCTTTAGATCCCGCCCAACCAGCATCTGTGAAGGCCTCGATTCTATTACAATCATGATCAGCATAAACAATTCCACGTCCCGGTGCTCCTTTAAGATAACACAAAATTTGTTCAACTGCCCTCCAATGGTCAATAGTAGGTGAAGACATGTATTGACTTACCACAATAACTGGAAAGGCAATATCAGGGCGAGTTACCCTAAGATAGTTAAGTTTTCCAACTACTCTTCTATACCTTTGAGGATCATCAAACAACTCACCATCTTTTGTAAGTTGTGAGTTGGGAACCATTGGAGTACTGCATGGTTTAGCCCATAATTTTCCAATTTCAGATAATAAGTCAAGAACATATTTTCTCTGTGATAGAAATATTCCTTTCTTGCTCCGGATAACCTCAACACCAAGGAAGTACTTCAACATCCCCAAATCTTTAGTTTCAAACTGAGTGTGTAGGAATTGCTTGAGAGACATAATTCATGCACTCTCACTACCAGTAATAACAATATCATCCACATAGACAACCAATAAAACAATGCCATGGTCTGACCGCTTGTAGAAAACCGAGTGATCAGATTTACTCATCTTCATGCCAAACTTTTCAACTCCCTGAGTAAATGTACCAAACCATGCACGAGGACTTTGCTTCAAGCCGTACAAAGATTTCTTTAAGACACAAACCTGCTTAGACTCTCCCTGAGCAACAAAGCAAGGTGGTTGCTCCATATAGACAAGTCACCATGTACAAAGGCATTTTTAATATCTGATTGGTGAAGAGGCCAATGATGAGAGGCTGCCATGGAAATCAGAAGTCTGATAGAAGTCAGTTTGGCAACCGGAGAAAAAGTATCAAAATAATCTACACCATAAGTTTGGGCATAGCCCTTTGCAACCAAGCAAGCCTTCTAACGAGCAATGCTACCATCAGGATTGACCTTAACAATAAACACCCACTTACACCCAATAGGTTGTTTACCCGGTGGAAGGTCTACCAAAACCCAAGTACCATTAGCATATAATGCATTCATCTCCTCAATCATAGCAACACAGCAACCAGAGTGAGTCCAAGCTTCAGCAACAAATTTAGGAATAGAAACAGAAGAAAGAGAAGTGACCAAGGCAAGAGTAGTGCAGACAAATGATCATAGGAAACAAAAGAAGAAATAGGAAAGATACAAGAACATTTACCTTTTTGGAGGGCTATAGGCAGATCATCACTTGAGACAGAATCTGACGTTGAAGCTATTGGCTCATCAGGACATGAATCAGTGGTATCAAGCACTACATCAGAAGCAACCGGATCAGAAGGCAGTCGGCGAGAGTAAGTTTGTGTGATAAGAGGCCGACTACGAATAGAAGGAATAACTGGAGCCGAGGTAGTGTATATGATAAAATCTATATCCTCCCCCTTAGTGGGAGGAGGAGTGGAGACCGGAGAGTAGGTAGTAGTTTCAGATAAGGTAACATCAGAAGACACAAGATACCTATCTAGACTCGGACTATAATATTGATACCCCTTTTGTAGCCTAGAATAACACGGAAATATGCACTTCAAAGATTTGGGATCTAGTTTAGTAACCTGAGGACGAACATCCCGAACAAAGCAAGTACACCCAAATACTTTAGGTGCAATCGGAAACAAAGGCTGAGAGGGAAACAAAACATGGAAAGCAGACACCCCACGAAGAACAGATGGTGGCATGCAATTAATAGGAAAACATGCAGTGGAAACAGCATCAGCCCAAAAATGTTTATGAACTTGCATAGTAAATAACAAGGCTCTAGCAGTCTCAAGAAGATGACGATTCTTTCGTTCGGCAACACCGTTTTGAGATGGTGTGTCAACACAAGAAGTTTGATGAAGAATACCATTGTGCATCATATAATTACGAAATGTATCTGAGAGGTATTCCTTAGCATTACCACTATGTAAAGTTTTCACAGACACATTAAATTGTGTTTTAATCTCAACACAAAAGGCAAAAAAATGTGTAAAAAATTAAGAACGAGTCTTCATTAAATAAAGCCAAGTCATACGAGAATAATCACCAACAAATGTAACAAAATAATGAAACTCAGGTTTAGATGTAATAGGACACGGACCCCATACATCAGAATGGACTAACTCAAATGGAGCACTTGCTCTCTTATTGACACGAGGACTAAAACTAATACGATAGTGTTTTGCAAAATGACAAGACTCACAATCTAAGGACGACAACTGGGAGAACTGAGGACACATGTTCTTCAAAAGTGGAAGAGAGGGATGGCCCAATCTACGATGTGCTTCCATGGGAGTATCAATTCCGGTACATGCAACAGATGTGGGATGTTGTGTGTTAAGAATGTATAGGCCACCCGATTCATTTCCCTTACCAATAATCTGCTTCATCGTAAGATCCTGAAACAAGCAATAATTAGGGAAAAAAGAGGTACAACAGTTGAGATTTTTAGTAAGTTTACAGGCAGAAATCAAATTAAAAGAAAGCTCGGGAAGACTGAGAACAGAGAACAAAGAGAGGGAAGAAGATGGCTTGACAGTTCACGAACCAATGACACGAGAATGAGAACCATCGGCAAGAGTAACAGGAAGAGCATGAGTGTGAGGATCAAAAGTAGTGAACATATTGGAGTTACCTGTCATATGATCCATAGCTCCAGAATCGATGACCCATTTGGAAGAGGAGGAAACAAGGCATGCATTAGGATTACCTGACTCGGCAATAATAGTAACAGAGCAAGATTGAGTCGATTGTTGCATTAGCTTGGCATACTCACTTGCAGAGATAGTAAAAGAATCACTAGAATTGTCAGAACCACTCTCAGCCACATGAGCAGCCGCATGAGGGGTCTTTCTTCCATTGTTATTTTATCGAAGTTTCTGGCAATCTCTTTTACTATGACCAATCTCATGACAATAATGACACTCCACATTTGTTGTCCAATGTGGCTGAGTTCCCTTATTTCGGTCATTCTTGTGTTGCGGCCTTCCAGACTGATAAACAGGTGTACGACTGAGGAGGGCACTGTTATGTGAAAAAGGTGGAGCAGTGGCAATACGCTCAGTGCGAAGAAGCCGATCGAAGGCTTCATCCA
This sequence comes from Plectranthus barbatus, assembly GCA_026898455.1. Taxonomy (NCBI): domain Eukaryota; kingdom Viridiplantae; phylum Streptophyta; class Magnoliopsida; order Lamiales; family Lamiaceae; genus Plectranthus; species Plectranthus barbatus. The sequence continues at coordinate 117,590 of JAPKLW010000533.1, forward strand.
AGGATGAGATCTGGCTATCAGAAAGTATTTAAGACATACCAGTCTGATAACTCTCATAAAGAGTTATCTTTTGATTCCTTCGTATGAACTTTAGATGTTGTTTTGAATAAGATTGCTATTAATCAAAGTCCTTTTT
>JAPKLW010000533.1:132725-150526 GCA_026898455.1 Plectranthus barbatus
GCGTATACTTGCGCATTGGTTCTGTAGTCACACTATAGCACACAACACAGTCTTAAAATTAGATGGAAGACCGGCTAAAAAACTCATCACAACCATTTTCTCACGTTGAGCTTGTTAAACTTTGATATCAGGGCTAAATGGAAGCAGCACATTTAATTCTTCATAAGTTATCTTAAATTCCATAAAGTAATCTGTAAGTGACTTGTCTGCTTCTCCGGCTTATAAAAGGCCTGACAAATATCATACATTCGAGAAATATTCCATTTTCCTGAATACAAAAACTCCAAATAGGACAAAACAGACACAACATCAACCATCTTCTTTTCGTTATCAAACATTATGAACAACAATCTAGAAGAGTCCCAATTCAAATCAACTTTCAAATACAATACTAGATGGTACCCCAAAACGAACTCACACACGATCTACAGTGATATAATCAAGTCTGTAGATGGGCAGAGACAGATCCGGCGAGGTTGCAGATGTCGCCGGAGCAAACACCGACGTCCGACGCGCTCGCACGTGCCGCCGCGCGATTTTGGCTGCGAAAAGTCAGCCGGTGCATGACGGATTCCAGCAGCCGGACTTTGGTCGTCGGTTGTTGAGGTGCTGGTGGTCCTCCCTGTGCCGGCGGTGGTGGTCGGTTCCTGGCGAATACGAAATAGGCAGCGATAACAGATGCAGTGTTATATGTTGCCCAAACCCAAATTCCCAAATTTTCAATAAACCCTATTTCTCGAAATTAATTTTCCTAGATCGAAATTGGCTCTAGATACCATGTTAGAGAAGTAATGGATGGAATATTTCATATATATTATTGATCAAGGTATTACACCTATATACAAGAAGGCAAATCTATTCTAGGGAACTAAAATCAATCAATATCAATTCTAGCCATATTTACAAACATACTATTAATATTCTAACAATTTGAAAAGTAGTTGTCTGGTAGTAGTTGGTAGTATTGTCATTTCCTGTAAGGATGGTGCGCTTTTATCAGAGTAGCAGACTTTTCACCAATTTGAGGAATCCCAATTGGATCTCTTATCAGACTTACGAAAATGAAAGCCTAAGTTCTTTTTGTTGGCTTTTTATCATCTCCCTTGACTTTACTAGTTAAATAGCTTAAGCTAAAAGTCAGTTCCTCTGTGGTTTTGTCCAGTCTTCTACGCGATTGTTGGTCTCTATCAGTTACAATTCAAGAAACCTATACAAAATTACAAATTACTGAACTTAACCTAAATCAGCACTCTACACATATAGTTGATTAGATGTATAGTTTGATTTATAAAAAAATAAATTTCCTTATAACAATTTATATTTAAACTCAACAATGATGATTAATCTCAAAAAATAACAGTGAATGCGTTAACTACTTTTAAATACTGAAACATAAAACTGATCAGTTGTAGCACATAATGCTTGACTAATTCGAAATTGATGTTTATTTAACTAACAACGATTATTAATCTGCACACTATACTATATCCAACAAAATTCGATTGTAAGATGCATTAGATGCTTCTATAAAGTATGGAAATATAGATATTCTTAATTGTTTGTCAGTGCATATGATCTTTCATCAATATGCAAATGTACAACCTAATTGTACACAAAATAATATACAAATAAAACAAAAATCTCTTGAATGGCTTTCATTTGGGATTTGATTACGAATGGATAATTTTTAATTAGACATCATTTTCGATCATCTAATTCCAATGAACATTGTATTTATATTTTTTTAGTTGACAAACCATGTAATTATTGACCCAAACAAAGATTAATATTTGATATCTATGTTTATCTAATATTTTAATGCGTTAGTATACATATAAACCAAAATATCGACCCATCATTATTTTTCTGATTATTTAATACATTTCCAATATCATATTTATATTGATGAAGTTTTTGAGATGGACCATTTCTTTTCTTTTTCTATTAAAAAAATGCTACGTGAATTAAGTATTGTTCATATTCATATAATATTGAAGAAAAATATGGAAGCTAGGTGGGTAGGAGCAGCCAAATAAAACCTGTGTTATTGATGATTAGCCTCTCTCTCTCTCTCTTTTTCAATTTTGACATGAAAATTGGCACCACAATTTCAACGGTTATGTCCATAACAACTAGTCCTTTTCTTTTATTTATTTATTTGCCTTTTTTCTATGTAAAAATAAAATAATGAAAATGACTTGTCGAATTAATTTACATTACCAAAGTCAAATGTGACTCGATAAGCCAGAGGATTTAAACATTCGTAAATAAATGTCAGTATTTCGTGATCATGATGTTCTATTTTTATATAGAGAATATTGATAGCAAATAATATATATATATATATATATATATATATATATTGGTTACGTAGAAAGAAGATTGGTGTAAAACCTTCTTCTAATTTTTGGAATGGAATCAAAAGATAACTAAGCTGAATGATTTCAAGATATACATGAAATGTATGTTGAGATTTCATGATATTGTTTCTTTGTTTTAAATTTTGTTTTAAAAATAGTAGTCCAGACACAAGATCATCCATTTAACAAAAAATAAAATTGTTAAATAGCTCTCTACCTTAAAATGCTAATAATATTTATTATGATTATTAGTCAAAATAATACTCAATATATATTATATTTGATTAGTTAGTATATTATGCTTTATCAAAGTACATAATTAGAACCTATTAAAAAATATTATTGTTTGTTTGAAAAAATATAATCGACCATCCATACATTCAAATCAAAGTTCAAGATTGATTACTATTTGTTAGGAAATAGTCCTATATTTTCTTCTTGTTGTATTGGTGTGTCAAGCCCATGCCAATTTAAAATGTCTCTAAATTAGCTCTAGTATGTTCAAACTTATAAATCTTGTTATGATGATTATCGAGTTGTAATAGAACTGATCAAGACACACTGGTTCCAGTAACTGGCGCCTCACCAATTTGGACTATGCAAGGAAGTTAAAAGAAACTAGCTACCAGTTTGGAGGAACTGGCTACCCGTTTGGGATTCTCATATTCAGATTACTAGCCGAAGTCACCAGTAGGGATGACATCAGTTTACAATCCTAACTTGCGTATATAGACAAAGAGAACAAGTCAGATGAACCTTCAACAAGCCAGACTTTAATAATGGAGATTCCTTAAAGTCTGAAGATCTCAACCAATTGCAATTCCTCGAACTCGCAAAGTCGTTCTAGCTGCAAAGTCAACATCCATTGTCAGAAAAGCAGGAGCAGTGCAGATTTTTAGGAAAAGCAACTTGTACTTCGCAAAAAAAAAAGAGGCCCTGGATTGGACTCATCCAATATGTCTCTCAACGGCTCTTATTTCAAATCTCTCACACCTTGCGTATAAATAGAGGAAGTGCTCAGGAGAGAAGACGACTAAAACCCCGACCAACCGAGACTCTAAGAAAGCAAAGAAACTCAACGAAAATTCAAACTCAAAGCTTTCAACGTTCAAGGCAAACTTTTAGCTTATCATGTGCCATCTTTGGACACGAGACTCATTGCTTTTAAGCTCGAGTTATCATCTTGGTGTTCCTACTTTCCAAATAAGAACACAACAGTCACTGCATATCTCAAAAAATGACTACCACGGGCTTTTAGCCAACAAGTTCAACAATTTAGGGAAGAACTCTAAAAGTTCCCAAGGACCAGAAAGAGCGTGCATGGTGTGCCCACACTCAAAATCTGAAGAAGTAGAGGAAAGTCAAGGCCTGGACGAGTGAGCAAGTGAATTGGTGGACATTGTCATCTACCAGCTAGCGATAGATCGTGAGACCGTATTATAATCCAAAGTTTAGTGATTTCCAGACTTTCAGTTTGAAGAGAGGACGTAGGACTTTTTTGTTTGAACCTCTATAAATCATTTTGCACTTTACTGCTTTACGTACTTATTTGCTTAAATTTTAAAACTCAACACATTCTAAGTGTTGAATTATATTTAAACTGCACTAATATTTCAAACTCGCTAAAACACTAAGTTTAAGAGATACAAATTCGTTAGGAACTACCAGTCTGCAAGGTGCAAGTTTATAAATTATTTCCAATGTGCACTAACTCTGATCTCGGGATCAACACTATTTAACATATTATATTGATTAACATTTGAAATCTTCCCCCCCCCACCCACACACACACACACACACATATATATATATATATATATATATATATATGACTCGTTGTTAAAAATGAGTCTATGATAACTAGAAATAAATATACACTATTGATCAGAAAAAATAATGGTCCAGATAAAAAAAATTTCAAAATCTTATGCTTAATTGTCATATATATTGTGCATAGATGAATTATACTTATTTGTAATAATCAATGCACACTTTCTATCTCAATTCTCAACCATTTAGTTTGTGCTAAATAGAAATAAGTCTATACCATTTATTTGAAAAATTAATGGCCAAGATTAAAACTTATTTCAAAAAATTTCTAATTAATTGCTTTTTAAATCATATTTAAGATTTTAAGTATAACTTAAAAGGCAATTAAGAATAATGAAAATTATTTTTTCTTTTTTGATTATTTATATTTTTTTTTCTATCAATCTAAAATTTATAATTATTTTTATTTATCATTACCTTTAATTTTAGTAATAAATCACATCGCTATAAATTTAAAATATATCTTCTAGAAGAAAAGAGTGTAAATTGTATTTTTTGAGTAAACTAAATGAAATGTCATTTTTAATGAATACTTATGTTTGCAATTGTCAACATGAGTTTGATGTAGGTTGTTGGGGACTTTAAAACGCTAATTAGAATAAATAAATCAAAAATCTCTGTTACACCAATTAAATAATTTTTATCATATAATATAATGCGATATAAATACTTAATAAAATGTATTAAATATTTTACATTGATGCAGGGTTGATAGAATATTTAGATTTGATATTATTGTATCTAGGGTTTCCTTGTTAATTAGGGTTTTCATATTTTGCATATCTTCTAGATAGATTCATATCTTGCATTGTACTCTATTTATATGCTCAATAAACAATTTCGTTTCTTGTGGAAAACCCTATCATGGTATCAGCCATTTGATCCATCTTTTTCCTCCCTCGTCTCGTCCGCCTCCTTCTCTCTATTTTTACTGTCGCCGTCTCCATGGCATCCGACGCGCTGCCGCTCTCAACCCTCGTTCACATGGTTACGATAAAGCTGTCTTCCTCTAACTTTCTCTTATGGAGATCGCAGCTCGTACCATTGCTCTCCTGTCAGGACCTGATGAAGTATGTCGATGGTTCGCTTCCGGTGCCGCCTGCGATGGTCGCTTCCCCGACTCGCCCCGAAACCTCCACGCCGAATCCAGCCTTCGAAGCTTGGCGTGTTCATGATCAGAGGCTACTCAGCCTTCTCCTTTCGACGCTAACCGAGGAAGCCATGTCCGAGGTTCTCGGTTGCTCGACTTCGCGTGCCGTTTGGCTCGCCTTGGACGCTGCGTTCAGTAATAAATCCAAGACGTGGGAGCTTCGCTTGAAAGATGATCTTCAGCTTCTCAAACGTGGCACTCGCTCTGTCTCTGAATATGGACGCGACTTTAAAGCTATATGCGATCAACTCGCGGCAATCGGTCGTCCCGTCGATGAAACCGACAAGGCTCATTGGTTTCTTCGGGGACTTGGACCGGCTTTCTCTTCCTTCTCCATCACCCAAATGGCCCTCACCACATTGCCTACCTTTCGCGACTTGTTATCTAAAGCCGAAAGTTTTTCTATTTTTCAGGAGTCTATGGAACCGTCTTCTTCCTCACAGGTTGCGTTCTTTGGACAGTCCAAGTCTTCCTCCGACGTACAGCGCGATTCATCTAATCGCCAAGGGAATGGTTCGCGTGGCAATAAGAAAAAGGGCAATAACAACCGCGGTAATCAGCGCAGACCTCCGCATTGTCAGATTTGCCGTCAGGACGGACACTATGCTGATGCTTGTCCGGATCGCTACTCTCGTTCGCCTCATGCGAATCTTGCCGAGGCATTCAACACCTCTTGTTCGGTCTCTCCCTCTTCGGCATCTGATTAGTTTATGGATACTGGCGCTTCCGCCCACATGACTCCAGACGCAGGCAATCTTGACTCCTCTCAGCCCTATACGGGTTCAGATCGTGTTATTGTTGGTAACGGTGCTAATCTTAATATTTCTCGTATTGGAAATTCTCGGATTTTGAATTCTCTTAATCTTTTGGACGTCTTGGTGGTGCCTTCTCTGACTAAAAGTTTACTTTCGGTCAGCAAGCTTACTGCTGATTTTCCCGTGGATGTTATTTTTTCTGATAAATTCTTTGCTATTCAGAATCGTCATTCAAAGGAGATTCTCGCAAGCGGTCGTCGTAGTGCCGGGCTCTATGCTCTTGATCGAGTTCAGCCTGCTTTTCTTTCTCAGCTCAAGAATAATGTTTTACGTGCTTCTTTTGAACTTTGGCACAGTCGTTTAGGCCATGTTGCTTTTGATTCTATCTCTTTACTTAATAAACAAGGTTTTATTTCAGTTACATCGTGTTTGCCAAAACCTACACTTTGTTCTTCCTGTCAAATAGCAAAGAGTTCACGTATGCCTTTTACACTTAATGAGAAGCGTTCTTTACATGTTCTTGATCTTATACATTGCGACTTATGGGGACCGGCTCCTGTTACATCCTCTGCCTCTTTTCGCTACTACGTGATTTTTATTGATGATTTCAGCCGCTTTACTTGGTTATTTCCACTTGTGAGAAAATCGGATTTCTTTGCTACTTTGCAAACTTTTGCTTCACTTGTGGAGAATCAGTTCTCTAGGCATATCAAAGTATTTCAGAGTGATGGAGGGACTGAATTTACTAACCATACAGTTCAATCCTTTTTCTTGTCGAAGGGTATTCACCATTTAAGTCTTGCCCATACACGCCTTCGCAAAACGGACGGGCGGAACGCAAGCACCGGCATATCACAGAGACTGGTCTTGCCTTATTGTTTCACTCCAATCTTCCGCTCCACATGTGGGTTGACGCCTTCTCCACCGCTGCATACATCATTAATCGTTTGCCATCTTCAGCGCTTCACAGTCTCTCGCCTTTTCAGACTCTTTTTGGCTCACCTCCCAACTATGGTAATTTTCATCCTTTCGGTTGCCGAGTTTATCCTTGCTTACGAGATTATACAGCTAACAAGTTCTCGCCACGGAGCATTCCTTGCATCTTTATTGGTTTTTCCTCACAGCATAAGGGTTTTCGCTGCCTGGACTTATCCACCAACCGTGTGTATGTCACCCGGCATGCGCGCTTTGATGAGCTCAATTTTCCAATGACTGCTGCTCCTTCCACATCGCCCGTATCCACTCTCGATATCTCGGTGTTTCTTGAGCCTTCGGCATCATCTGCCCTGCCTTCGGTGCCCCGGGTTTCTCCCTCACAGCCGTCTCCTACTACATCTCGGCCTTGCACCATATGTCCGGCTCTTTCTGATGAAGTTGAACAGCTCCCTCCTCCGGCTAATCAAGTTCCTACGCCACCTATTCCGGATGTTCAACCTCCTCCTCCTGCTCCGAATCCCCCTGCACACCCTATGATTACACGAGCCCGTGCAGGTATCTTCAAGCCAAGGCATCTGGCTTATTATGCCTCGACAGGTCTTCACACTGCTCTTACTGCTTCGACTGAACCTAAGGGTTTCAAGTCGGCTGCGAAAAATCCGTTGTGGCTCGCCGCAATGAATGAGGAGATGGAAGCCTTACTCCGCAATAACACTTGGGAATTGGTTCCTCCCCCTTCCAACTCAAATATTGTGGGTTCTAAGTGGGTCTTTCGGACTAAATTTTGTTCTGACGGCTCCATCGAACGGCATAAAGCTCATCTGGTAGCTCAGGGTTTCTCTCAAATACCGGGCTTGGATTTCTCTCATACCTTTAGTCCGGTCGTCAAAGCAGCAACTGTGCGTGTTGTTCTTTCTCTCGCGGTGACTCACGGCTGGCCCCTTCATCAGCTCGATGTTAAAAACGCTTTCTTAAATGGTGTGCTTTCTGTCCCTGTGCACATGGCTCAGCCACCCGGGTTTGTTGATTCGCGTTACCCGAATCATGTTTGTCGACTTCGAAAGGCTCTATATGGCCTCAAGCAGGCTCCACGCGCGTGGTTTCAGCGTTTGAGCTCCTTTCTTCTATCATCTGGGTTCACTTGCAGCAAGGCCGACACATCGCTCTTCATTCTGCGTCGTGGTAATACTCTATTATTCCTTCTTGTATACGTTGATGACATTATTCTTACAGGAAGCAACAGCTCCTCTATTTCGGCGTTTATTGCTCGGATGCATGGTGAATTCGCTATCAAGGATATGGGCCGCTTAAGCTATTTTTTAGGCTTGGAAGTCACCTATGTATCCGACGGCCTTCTACTTTCTCAAGCTAAATATGCACGCGACATTCTTGAACGCAAAACCGGTTGCAACTCCTCTACCTACCGGTCTCGTTCTTCCTCAAACCGGCACTCAAATCGAGGACATAACATACTATCGATCGATAGTAGGTGCTCTGCAGTATCTCACCATCACTCGTCCTGACATTGCTTTTGCCGTGAACTTATTAAGTCAATTTCTGAAGTGTCCGACGATTGATCATCTTCAAGCGGTCAAGCGTGTCCTGCGCTATGTCAAGGGCACTCTCTCGCATGGTATTCTTTTCTCTCGCTCGTCTGCATGCGATCTCATCGCCTATTCTGATGCTGACTGGGCTCGGTGCATTGACACTCGCCGCTCTACTTATGGTTATGCGATTTTCTTGGCTGGTAACTTAGTTTCCTGGAGTGCTAAGAAACAACCTACCGTGGCTCGGTCTAGTTGTGAGTCTGAATATCGGGCTATGGCGAACACTGCTGCTGAAGTAGTCTGGCTTACTTCTCTTCTTCGTGAGCTTCATATCCCTATTTCTCGCCCGCCGCAATTGTTTTGCGACAACAAAAGCTCTATCTTTCTTACTCAAAATCCAGTTGCACACAAACGAGCTAAACATATAGATATAGACTACCATTTCGTGCGGGAACTCGTTCAAGATGGTAAGCTCGTCACTGAATTCGTCCCAACAGAACTCCAATTGGCCGACATCTTCACTAAGGCGCTTCCGCGACCGCTGTTCGAGTTCTTTCGACGCAAGCTCAGCCTCGTCCAAGTTCCGACGCTTTCGCTTGAGGGGGGATGATAGAATATTTAGATTTGATATTATTGTATCTAGGGTTTCCTTGTTAATTAGGGTTTTCATATTTTGCATATCTTCTAGATAGATTCATATCTTGCATTGTACTCTATTTATATGCTCAATAAACATATTCGTTTCTTGTGGAAAACCCTATCAAGGGTTAAGGTGACACGAGTCATATGATTCATCTAATAATCTAAATATATTTCTCTTCTTAAACGTTATTTTATAAGGATGAATGAAACTTTAACCTAATATCAAGTGACAGAGTCAATATAGTTATATTAATGAGTACTTTTAATATCAGTTATAATCAATTGTTTGTATTACACTTAAAAGTTATACATTTATCATTGATATAATTAAACCAATAAATTGTTTAAATCTAATAAAAAAGTATGAATTCTTAAATGATTGTTTATAACATAGACTGCTTTCAATAAAATATAGATTCGTCCACGCAATCATCATTTGGGTTTTATTTGAAAATTATATATTTTCATAGCTAATTTCATATATTTAATTGTATGACTTTGAGTATTAAATAATTTTATTTATATATTTACTTTTAACATTAAGATAATGACATAAATAAATAAATACATATAGAGAGTCATATATTGTCTTAATATAAAAATTTATAAATTATTATGCAAACCTGGTTAGAAAATTTACATCACACAGAAATGAAAAAAGTAAAATCCCAGATTTTAGAACGTGAAATGAATAGTTTGCAGCATTAAATTATGTGAAATATATGAAGACGTAATTTTCTATTCGAAGAGAAATAGTAGAATGTATTACTTCAAAAGATAATTATGTCCGTTAACTCTATAATATTATCTAATTTCTTTTTTGGGAATTATATCTTGATATTTTGACAAAAAAAAAAAAAAATTTACCTCAACTCTTTCATATTATGAAAATTTGTTCTGATATTTACTTTTATAAGTTAAGAATATTCTTGGTGATTGATGAAATTAAAAACATGCTGAAATTATAATTATGAAATTAATCAATCTTAATAACATGTAATACAATGTATTTTCAATCTCATCAATCTCTTAGGGTATTTTTAATAAAAGTTGAGGTAAATTATCTTAATTTGTCAAATATTTGAGTACAATTTCCAAACAAAAAAATTTGAGATAAATTTGAGCGTTGACGATATACTATCATAAAATTCATAATTTTATTTTATTTAATTAATAATTTGAAAGAGATGTATGAGAAATAAGTCAACCCCTAAATAGTAGTTTCAATAATTTTAGTAAATTACTTTTTAAATTTTCAATAATAAAAAACAATAATGGGCAAAGACATATGCACACCAGTTGACTCGTATGTGGAAGACCTTCAAACAAAGTCGTACAAGAAAAGGAAAATTTGACGCTGATTTATTACCAAAATATCACTCTATTATCCATAGTCTATTTCTTTAGGTAGAGGAGAGAGAGATCACTCATTTCAATCTTCTTAGAAGCTCGAGTTGATGGAAAAAACTAACATTATTTAACCTAACCCCATTCCCTGGATTAAAAGACGTTCACTGGAGATTTTGATTTTTATATATTAAAATTAAAATAAACATAAACATTTCAATGCTCACCGTAGGCATATGTTAATTTGCTTACGTACTGATATAACAATATAATGTTAATGATGGGTCAAATTTAATTATTATTATTATCGCTTCTGTATTAATACATCAATTATTGGCATATTAACGCGTGCCTATGATGAAAATTGTAGCATTTCTATACCAACAAAAATAATAAACAACAATAGAGTTGTAATCAAATTAAATGGCTTCTATAGGATCCGAAACATCATAAATCAATTCCATTTAGATTTTTGGATTATTCACATGAGAGGGGATTAGGTGAGTTGGACGCTTTTTTATATATATAATATAAAAATTTTGAAATGCATGTAATATTATGTAAAAGTATTTGTATAGTTGAAGTGTAATAAAATAAAGAAATAAATTGATCACTAAATAAGCTCATATGCTAAACCCTTACTCCAATATGATTAGGACAATTTACCTTGTAACCGCACTATTTCAGATATCTTGTTCATTAGAAAAACGCACAAATGGAAAGTATCCCAACATTTTACATAGTTGATTGTCGGTAAACAAAATTACTTTATAACATGTATAATCTAAATACAACTTTTTTTTTTCAACATAAATATTATAAATAAATAAAACCATTACATACTGTTCCTTTTGTTTTCTCTTTTCATATGAAAACTCATCTCTTTCAATTAAACACTTTTTTTTCTCTCTTTTTCTAATAATTAGTTTGTTGCATATGCACATAGCATTTATATTTATAATTGATAATTTATTATTAAATAATACTCCTATTAATTTTTTTATGATTATTATTTATTGTGTGAATATATAAGTAACAAAATATTAAAACTCAGATTAAGTTTAGTTCGAAATTTTAAATTTGTTAGTTAAAACAAAACTCATGTCTCAAATTACTCAATTCATTATAATATGTTTACAATTATATTTGATTTCTCACATCTCTCTACACACTTTATGACCACTTTTCTCATTTTACATATGCACATTTGGATGCATTTTACATCCTCTCATATTTTTGTGGCTCTCATCAGTTTATATTAAATATTCACATCATTAAAGACATTTTTATTTTGGATATTAAAATATCTTCGAGATAAATCTTATATAAAATGCATGTCCATGTATTAATTTCACTATATTTACTGAGTCTTATATTTCATAATATATTAGTATATGGTGTGATTGAGATTGAACTTGAAACTATTTAGATGTTCTAAATTTATTTATGAGAATATTTGTTGCCATTTGTCTACTCTTATGATTAAATCAATACACAAAATACATTTTAAAATTTTCAATCTTAAATTAGAACTTAAAACTATTTAGATATTATCTTATGCATGGTCACACTCATTGTAATACCCCAAGTTTAATTAAGCTTTTGTAAAGATCAATTGATTTAATAAAGAAAGAATTCCCTAATTGAGAGATATTGGAAGTAATTATTTTGTGGTTGGAGAATTTAATTATATTATTGAGTTTGGTTATTCTATAATCTTGAGGGAATTATCAAGATATTATTGGAAATATCATGGTGGAAATTGGAATCTTATACATTGGAGATTGATTTTTGGATGTTTATGCATGAGTATTTGGAATTTTGTGAGGAAATTGGAAGTATCATGTTGGAATTTATGTATATAAATTTATAGAGCATATTTGGATATAAGGATTTATATATATATATATAGATATAATTATATATATATATATATATATATATATAATATAGTGTAAAAAAAAGGAATTATATGTATATATGTTGGAAATTATATCAATTATTCTTCATATATTATAATCTAGAGAGAGAAAAGAGCAGCCCCCCCCCTTTCTCAAAACCCTTCCCGTCAGACTGTATTCCCGGCGGAATTCCGGCCAACTCCGGCCACTATTTGACAAGCCATCACCACCATCTTGTAGTACGATCTCCGAGCTTCGTTTTGAGTACTCGTGAGCTCCGAGAGGACGAGAAACGAGAGAGATATCAAAGTGAGAAGTTGAGGTAAAATGTGAGATTTAATTCGTGGATTTTGGTTTGAATCTTGTTATTCTGGCCGTAATTCGGTGTTTTGATGTTAGATTTGTGTTCCCCATCGTGTGTAGATCGTTCAGACGTCAAGGAACTCGAGTTTCCTTGCCGGAATCGCGTCCTTCGCCGGAGAGAGAGAAATTTCCGGTGAGCTTCGTTTACCCCTTTATTCTTGCGTGTTTTTGTGTTTAGAGGTTGGATTCGTGCTCTAGAATGTCCTAGGATCTTAAATATATCATTGCATGTAAGATCGGACGGAAGAATCACGAGAAAATGCGAGTTTCGGGGCTGAAATTGGCGAGTTCGTCGGAGAAGACGACTCGTCCCGAATGGGACGGAGGCATCCCGCTCGGGATAAGCCTCGAACGGGCGTGCAGGAGCAGGACACCCATCCCGTTCGAGATGGGTAGATCCCGCTCGGAATGGGGCACGACCAGGAGGAGATTTTTTGCGAGTTGTCCATCCCGATCGGGACGGACTCATTCCGTTCGGGATGAGCTTCGACCTTGAAGTATAAAATATGGTTTTTGAGCTATTTTTCATTCCATTTCGAACCCTTACAATCCCTAAGATTAATATATGATATGGGAAGCATGTTGGGTATGATATTATGATTTGAGATGTGTTTGGTTATGAAAAATGAATTGCCTTGAGAACGAATGTAGACTTTGAGTTATAAATGATGTTGAATCGGATAGAATGATAAGAGTTCAGGAAATTATGTTGAGATGGATTCATTATGAGTTGGTTTTGGATTTGATTAAGCTTGTCGTTGTCCTAGATCGTCCGTCCTAATTGGTGAACCTTGATCATTTGTAGGAGGTTGAAAGTCGGAGAAATAAGCTCAAGTTAGCGGACAACATCTATAACTAAAGCCAAACATCAGGTGGGAAACTATTTCAGTAAAAACCAAAATGCGTGTTTTCTTTTCAAAATGCGTTACAAACTGTTTTATTTTAACTGAGACTGCTATGCATGTTTTGTGCTATTATATATGTCCTCTGTCGATTCCCATCGACAGGGAGAATAACTAATGAGTTTAGAACCAGGTTTCCATAACTGCGCTAGAACTCACTTAGTGAACAGGGTGTTAGCCCCTTTGATAATGATTGGGTGAACCGTCCCCATATGTTGATTGTTGGAATGAGGCGGAGTGTCCTCCAGTTGGATCCTGTGAATATTATTATTAAAACGATCGGGTCTCAAAATGGGTTTCTGAGACTAGTGCACTTAGATGACAGTAGGTTGAGTGTGTTTATATTCCTGATTGATCATCGTAACTTGGAAGTCGGCCAACTTCCAGTTACAACACTGAAACATATATGATAACATATAAATAGCACGTGCAAAATAAAATGATTTAGATAGCATGGTTCTTTTCAACAAAACCCCATGTCTATCTGTGTGAGTTGCATAGCATGTTTCCTATATAAATTTATGTTTTCGGGCATGTTTCTCATTGGGTACATTAGTACTCAGCCCCTCGCGTTATTTCTAAAACGTGCAGGTTAAGCAGCAAGAATGGGAGTACTGGGGTGTAAGCTGGTGTGAAGAAGTTGTTTTTGAAAAGATAAAAGATCCTGTGACATGTATCTTCATATACATTTCACCATCACGCTACACACACTGTTGCACCGCTCTCTGAAAATTTCCTTCCCTTTTGAATTGCTAAACATTTGGATTTTGTTGTTAAACTGACTCGAAGTACTAAATTTTTATTGCTTTATTAATTCCTCATATAAATTCAAGTCTTCCGCATTATTATTTGAGAAATGTGTTTGTTAAAAACCTGAAACATCAATGTAACGTGGCCCCAAATTGGGAAGGTCAGTTGGGGGCGTTACAGAGGTAGTATCAGAGCCCGGTTTTCAAAGGTACGATTTTAAAGAAAGGTTTTAAAAGGGCTCTGAAGAGTTTAAAAGTTTATTTATAACCTTGAGTTTTAAAGCTTGTTGGGTTTTGAGATTTAATTGAAGGATTGCTCGTACTTTACACCCCACTCCATCCTGCGCCACCTGAGGTACGTTTTAAAGTTTTAAAGTTTAAGATTTAAAAGTTTCCCCGCTTGCAATTTAAGTATGATTTGAATGTTTTGAAAACATTGTGAGTCTTTTGAAAATGATTTGAGAAATTGAGGGAAACCGGTGTTTTTGTGGAAATAAGGAAGTTGAATTGTTTTGAACGGAGCTGATTTGGTGTTAAGCCGGAGTGCTAACACAGATTTTTGATGAGGTGATTTGAAGTCATTGAGTTTGAGAAAGCTTGTGATTATGAAAGTTTGAAAATTTCCATGGGTTGAGAGAGTTTTGTTATTTCAAAATATGAAAGTTGTGTTCAATTGGCACCGGAGAGGTGACCTTTCTTAAAAATGTGAAATGAGTTTGAACTTATTGATTGATAATTGAAATATTGCAAGCATTAAAAATCCTGGTGTTATGGCTATCGATGTGCTAGATGGGTAATGAGTTGTAGGGTGATATAAACTGATGTTGAACTAAAGGATAACTGGGACAGATCATGAATGACTAATTAACTGTGAGCCTTGAAAAGGCATTGCCTTGGTTTGGGTGATTGATGTGAGTTGGTGTTGTAAGAGTAGAGTGAGAAGATACCAGTGATAATTTGAACTTAGAATCTTGACTATGTTGTGAAATTGAAAATTTCTGTGAACTGGAAAATCCAGTAATTGGATTGAGTGTGTAGAATGCACTAGGTTAATTGGTGTTAAGCTGTACAGAATGTGTACAGTGAGCCTGGCAGAAGTAGTTAGACTTGAGTAAGTGTGTTAGCATGAGGATCCAATGGATCTCAGCATGGTGTGTTGGAGAATGATAATGCCACTGAGACACGGAGTCTTGGGTTTGTGAGTAAGTATAGAGGCGTTATATTACGATGATTGATGGTAATTTTTGTGAATTAATGCTAGTTGTTCTAGAGGTGACGTGAAATAGTACCCGTAGTTGACTGAATCTAGAACCTCGAGATTCTGATTGTTTTGATATTGGTTGGTGCTGCTGTGGGTGACGTGAAACAACATTTATAGTTTCGATTGAATCAAAAAGTATCTGCGTTATATATGTCCTGGTGTAAGTGTGAGCGAAGTATGGATCGCTACTCACGGGAGTGAGAATGGTTGTGCATGAAATGCACTAGAATTTGATCTTGTTTCTAGCACATAATTGAGACAGTCTATATCAATTTTTGTTGAACTAAGTACGAAGTACTGAAGATGATTATGATTTGTAAAGTTGTAAGGTGAAGCATTACTTGATGAGAACCCATAATTGTTATGACGAATCTATAAGAAAAGTATCGATAGGTGGAAAATGTCTGACGGGTCATAAAGACGATAAACGAAGACTTTCATTAGAAAGAAAGTTTTGTGTATGGAGTCTTTTAGGATCCTAATTGCAGTACGACGAAAACCGTAATGATAACGCTCACTGTTTTGGGTGTGAAGCAGTTCGGGAAAAACGTTGACAAGTCAAGTAACGTCTTATGAGAATGTTGGATTACCTTATTATGTTCGACTAATTATTAGTATCCTATGGGGGGAATAATTCTCTTCTAACTTGGTACATTTTCTTTCATTACTTTAAACTATCGGTTTGCGAGCATTTGATTATCCTACTCGCTTCCAGTTCTGAACTAACTTGAGGACATTGTCCTATTTAATGTCCGAATTCCTTGCAATTGAGATGAAAGTTATTCGCAACATAGCATTTCTCAATATAATTTCTTCTACACTTGATAAGTTGCGGAGTAATTTTTGCCACGTTGGTTTTTGTGCTGCCAGCGCTTCGTATCATTCTTTGAACTAGTTGAAATTATGCCTTTGGTCACTGACGATTTCTCTAATCTTTAACCATGTGTGATTACACCTTGATCTTATTCTCTTCCTTGGTTGTTATCTTGCTTCCTTTGAATCAAGTAAGTTCACTTCTCATTTATCTTCCTTGATCTCTTGAAAATGAACTAGTTGTTCTTGTTCCTTTTTCCCAGTATGCTTATTTGTGTTTGTTTCTACACTTGACTTCTTCCAGATGAGCATGCTTATTCTTAAGCTATCATCAATCGAACTGTTGGATGTTAGTATGTCTTCTTTGTTCAAGCATGCTTAGTAGAATTAATCCTTAATAATTTATTTGATTGCTTCCTTGATTTCCGAGAAGACATGCTCTCTGTTGTAATCTTATTGTCGAGATTCCTTCATGATAGTTCAATTATTTTGGTTGTTTCTCCTAATTCGTAGGAAGCATACCTTTTTATAAGTTATTGGCATGTCCATTTGCAAACGAGCATGCACACTTCTTTATTATATCCATTTCTCAGGCATGCTAAATCAAATTTGTTCTCATTTATTTCGGTTGAAGTTAAGCATGCGTATTGAACCTCCTTGATGTCGAGTATACCATTTTGTTAAGCATGCAAAATTATATTTTGGTTCTCATTCGTCACTTGAATTGTATTCTTGAATCAAGCATACGTAATCACACCTTCTGATTTGCCTTCTTGACCATTGAAAAATATCCATTTCACAAGCATGCTAAGTCAATTTCGCTCTCATTCGCTTTGTTGAGATCAAACATGCACATTTGAACCCCCCTTGTTGTCGAGAGTACCGTTTCATTAAGCATGCAAAATTGTGTTTCGTTCTTATTCATTACTTAAATCGTTGACTGTCTCTTTCGGATCAAGTATGCAATTTGTTGCACATTCTCTTGGGTTTCTTAAATACAAACATGCTATTCCTTGTTCAAGCATGTCGAAATTTGAGTACGTTCTTCATCACTTTAATGAGTTATGATTATTTCCTTCAATTCCTTGGTGATTACCAACTGAAGAGAACTCCAGCAAAGGAAGTAGAGAATTTAACTTGGGGCCGAGTTTAAGTCATATAAGGTTAGCAGGTCAACGGACTGATAAACTGCAGAAAACAGCGAGCAAATAAATTTATAGACCCGAAGGCTAGTCGAACCCACAG
>JAPKLW010000533.1:151563-174762 GCA_026898455.1 Plectranthus barbatus
TTTTTGATTATACATTTGAGCTTATAAGGATTAACAAACACAACCTTTTTTTTTTTTTATATTTATTATTTTTCTAGAGCCCAACCTTTCTATGTTTTCAACCTTCTAATAATGTCTTATCCTTCCTCAAACAACTCCCAACCCACTCTTATAGACAAGAGTTGATTCCCCTATCCTTTTCCAACTCATAGACAAAGAAAGAAAATTCATAGGCTCAAAAGGGCTGACTAGGGATAAATGTTCAATTAGGACAGTGTGTGGGATAAATAGGCTAACAAAGATGGCCTAAAATCATTTCCTAAACCTGTGCACACTTAGCAGTCTTGAAAAAGAAACAAAGCAAGTTCTAGAGATACTCAATAATGCAGACACACTCACAAAAGAAATTAAGGCTCAATTCTCACACTTGGGACAATTTTCTTCCATAATAAACATCAAATCATCATCAAACATCATGCCTTTGTAAGTTTCAAAACAAGTAGTCATGCGGTATTCTACATTCATAGGCATACTCAACCACTATCACAATCAATGCATAATCAAGTCAATCAATTTCAAATCTTGCATTCTTGCTAGGGTTATCTCATAGCTACGCAAATCTTCTCACAAAATCACAATTTTATTCAAAAAAATGCAATAATTTTTTTTTTTTTTTTTTTTTATTTTTTTTTTTTTTATTTTTATTTTTTTAGATTGGGCAGAAATTTAAAGAAACTGAAAGCATTAAATAAAAGGGAAGAAATAGTTTCAACTCCAAGTCCTCCTCCCCCCAAACTTATTCGATTGACAGAGAGAATAAGTTTGAAGATCAGACTAGGAGTGAAACAGTACCTCGATGTTGGTCTCAGACACCAACTTTTTATCTCTCGGAGGCTGCAGAACGCGAAAGACGAAAACTGCTGCTGCTAGCACTCTGTGTCGATCGACAGAGGGCCTGTCGATCGACACAGAGCCTTCTTGGCGATCCATGGGTGGGTCGAAGTGTGCTCCGTCGATCACCTCTGTGTCGATCGACACCCTGTGTGTCGATCGAAACAGAGCTCCAATTTTATTTTTTTTATTTTTTTTTTTAACAAAAACAGCAAACAAAAATTAGAGAAATCATTGAAATAAAGCAAGTAAACAATGGGTTACCTCCCATGCAGTGCCTTAGTTATTGTCGTGGCTCGACGATAGGGATCCTTCACCAAGGAGGTCGGGTCCAGACTCGCCGCCCCCTTGCATCGATCATGTAGACCATCCGCTCACGAATAACAGTGGTGAGCTCGGAAGAGGATGGTGTAATTGGCAATTTTGCCATCCCGTTTTCGCGCTCCCATTCGATCTCGGCGGCTTCTTCATCTTCCTCAATGGTGGTGGAGATGTTATTGCAAGCAGCTTCCTTCAAACTCTTGTCGATCACAAAGGTGATCGTCTCATCATTCCCTCGGAGTGTAATCTCTCCATCTCGGCAGTCTATCAAGGCTCCACTCGTCCTCAAGAACTCTCTTCCAAGAATCATTGGCATTCCATGCTGTTCCTTCATATCAAAAATAACAAAATCAGCAGGAAAAATTAAATGCCCAACACGAATTAAAACATCCTCTACAACTCCCCTTGGTCGAGAAATTGAGCGATCAGCCATCTGAAGAGTGATTGACGTTGGCCTCATCTCGCCTATCTGCAGCTTTTGGAAGACTGAGTATGGCATCAAGTTGATGCTTGCACCTGTGTCGCAAAGGACATCCCTAAACTCCTTTCCCCCAATCTCGACCGGAATAGAGAAGCATCCCGGATCAGACCTCTTTGTTGGAACCTGTTTCTGCAAAAGAAGACTACATTGTTCATGAATTGAAATAGTTTGATCTTCGATTACCGGCTTTTTCTCTGTCATCAGCTTCCTCAAGAACTTCATGTAGCCGGGAATCTCGCGGAGAGCCTCGATCAAAGGAATGTTGATGTTGACCTTCTTGAGATTCTCCACAAATCGAGCAAACTTCGAGTCTTCCTTCTTCTTTGCAAATCTCTGGGGAAAGGGCATTGGAGGAGTTGGATCACCTTTCTTCCTTGAATTTTCAGCTCCATGTGGCACCTGTGCTGCCTGCCTGTCGACTGCCTTGTTCTGTCCTGCCTGTCGATCGACAGGGGGTGTTTCGATCGACACGGCTGCATCCCCCCTGTCGGTCGCTTTGCTTCCTTGTCGACCTCTGCTGCTCTGCCTAACCTCTGTGTCGATCGACACAGGGTCTGTGTCGATCGAAACAGAGGTATCCTCTGCGGGAAATTCCTCTTCTTCAGCCCCAAAGTCATCCTCGGACATGCTAGGACCCTCGTACCTCGTACCGGACCTCAAGGAAATGGCATTGACCTGTTTGGCCTTCTCAGGATTGACTTCTGTGGTGCTGGGGAGCTGGCCTGGCTTGTGTTGATTGCTCATAGCAGTGGAAATCTGACTGAACTGTGCATCGAGCATCTGAAGGTGCTTCGTCATATGTTGCATGTGAGTGGACATGTTCTTCACCTCAGTTTCTACCTTGCCAAACCTATTGTCGGAGCTTTTGATGAACTTTTCAAGCGTCTCCTCCAGCACAGACTTCTTCTTCTCCACAATCTCTCCCCCGGCTCCAACACTGAATCCCGGTGGAGGATTCTCAGCTGCATAAGGGTTAGCATAAGAAAAACCAGGATGGTTCTTAGCACTATAACCATACCCTTGATTGTTGGCTCGGTAGTTGTTGTTGTTGTAACCTCCATTGGCGTAATTCACTTCAGCGGTATTGGAGGTGCTCGAACTGCTTCCTTGGTAGATGTAGTCGGCCTCAATGGGAACAATGGCCATGTTGGGATCTGAAGTAGCTGCTACCGAAGCTCTACCGGCCTCCAACAGTTTGAACTCTTGTCGGAGCTTCTTCACTTCTGCCACCACATCAATTTCCGGAGTAGTGGTCACTGCTTTGACTGCTTTCTGCCTTTCAGTAGGCCATTGGTGACTGTTGAGGGCCATGTCTGCAAGAAGTTGCATCCCCTCTTCTCCACTTTTCTTCATGAGAAGTCCTCCAGCTGAAGCATCAACCAATTCTTTTAAGTGAGGGGTTAATCCTTCATAAAAGTGGCATACCTGCATCTCAAGATCAATCCCATGGCCGGGGCACATCCTCAACAGCTCTTTGTATCTCTTCCAAGCTTCATAGAGGGTCTCATCGTACTTCTGGCTGAAGTGGGTGATGTCGGACTTCCTCTTCATGATGACACTGGGCGGGAAGAAGTTGGTGAGGAACTCTGCCCAGAGTTGTGCCCATGTGGCAATTCTGCTCTTGTCCAATCCAGCAAACCAAGACCGGGCCTCATCCCTGAGAGAAAAAGAAAACAACCGCATCCGGATGGTGTCTTGAGGCACTCCGTTCTGCTTGATTGTGTCGCACACCTCGATGAACTGACTGAGGTGGCCGTATGGATCATCAATGGCCTTCCCTGCATACTGGTTCTGCTGGACCATCTGAATCAAGCCTGTCTTCAACTCGAAGTTGTTGGCATCAATGCCAACCTGAAATCCCGGCTCCTGTCTCTGTGGCAGGAAGCGATCAAGTATGGATCTTTGGGGCACCACAATTCTCCTTTCATGGTTTCCTTCATTGGCCAGGGCTGCCAGTCTGGCAGTCTGCTCTGCTTAAACTGCTTGTGCTACTTGAAGTTGATCCCTGAGTTGTCGGACCTCATTCATGAACTGTCTCTGCTCCTCGGGAGTCATGTTCTGGAATGGTGCTTCTGGTGGTTGCTCCATCTCTGGCTGTCTCTCCTTGTTCTTTCCTTTGCTTTTGTTTCTCCTACAGGTAGCTTCAATTTCTGAATCGAAGGCTTCAAGATTCTTCCCCCGAGATCTTGTGTTCATGCACCTGAAGAGAAAACAGAAAAATCGGGAATCAGTCTCTGTGTCGACCGACAGGGAGGCTGTCGATCGACACGGATGTTGCCTCTGCCTCGATCGACAGAAGCTCTGTCGATCGAAACAGAAGCGAAAATTTCACACACACGCACGCGAACAGAAATTAAAAAAAAACTCAATCCAGAAAATATCAAAACAATCCAATAACAAGACAAAATCTGACTATCCCCGGCAACGGCGCCAATTTGATAAACTGCAGAAAGCAGCGAGCAAATAAATTTATAGACCCGAAGGCTAGTCGAACCCACAGGGATAGTGCGACGAAATCATCTCATGTACTGGCATAGTTTATCTATTCTTTGTTTGAGCAAATCCAAATTTGAATAGGGTTTTTTTTGTTTTGAAAAACAGAAATAACTTTTGGAATAAAATTTAATAATAAAAAGCACAGATTCTAGGGAAATCAACCAATCCAATCCAACATGTATAAACAATCAATCCAAACCCAAAATAATCATTAAGGTGGGAAATCTGATAAATTGGAATTAATTCCTTTGTTGGGCAATTAAAACCTAGATTACTAGAAAGTGAATTTTACCTCTCGGCCTCAATAACACAAACCAGTCAATCTCAATAAAGATACAGATTTGAAAACCCTACAACTAATTCTTCTTTTTGAGACAGAAAACAGTTGTGTCAAAACTCTATTTTCCTATTATTAATTATCTCCTCTCGGTCTCAAATTAATAACTATAAACCTAATCCAATTTTCATCTCTCGATCCTTCAATTGAAAATAGATTTTAAAATCAAAAGCATAGAATTTGAACCAATTAATTAGGGTTTAGATTTAATTGAATTAACACATGCTAAAGAGGATGGAGAAAACCCTAGAACCTGTTAAGGGTTCTAGCCTAACATAATTGAAACAAACATTGCAAAAGATGTAAAGAAACTTACTTGAATCATTAAAACAATAGGAATCTTGAAGTACTTGAATCCAATTGCAACAATAAAATAAAGAGTACTAGAAATTAAAGAGTTTAATGCTGAAAATAAAATAAAGGAGTGCTGAAAAACTGAATAAGAAGACCTATTTTCGAGCCTAATAAGTCATATTTATAGGGGGAGAAAGTATATCTTCAAAAGGTAATGATTTGGGAAGGAAAAATCTCCAATTTGGGCCAAAAACTGCCTTTCCGGCGCGCCTGTCGACCGACACAAATAATTTCGATCGACAGGAATCCTGTCGGTCGACAGAAATCCTGTCGCTCGACACAAGTTCTCTGGTCTGCGCAGTCTCACGGTTTTGGCCATAACTTTCGCTCCCGAACTCCGATTGACCCGATTCCAGTTGCGTTGGAAAGCTAACTCGAAGATCTTTCCATCCATGTGCTCCATTAGCTCAGATTCCATCTGTGGAAAAAGTCGTGACTGTTCCTTTGAACATCTGCTGCTTTCGGTACGGGTTTTCATTGGATTTGGCCTAAAACCTGCAAAATATTACCATGACAAGCATAATATCCCTATAAACACTTCATGCTCGATTATTAACTAAAAACTTAAATAAATGCAATAAAACAATAAGAAAACAACGTGATAAGTGAGGCAAAATACGAGCTTATCACGGACCGAGTCAATAGACTGTGTTGGGATTTTCACTTGGAGAATTTTTCCTTTGCTTTAATGTTTCAAGATCAAGGAATGTCAAGAATGTAGAAATTGTAAGAAAAGACGAAATCGTGGTAGAGGCCAAGGAAAACGATCAGAGGAGAATTTAAGTGTATGCTCTTGGGAGCAATAAAGATGAGGGCAACATATTATGGTTTTAATTGATATTTATCATCATGTGATGAATTAGTAAGACTTAAGGCAGAGAAGAATATTCATGAACTAAGCATAGCATTGTTCTTGAGAGAAAATAATTATGATTACCTTAGTCTGTCGTGGTTTGACAATCGGATTGTATAAACATGAGATTTAGTAGCCGAATTAAACGTTGTGGATATGTAGGACGTGAATATAATTCTATAAATGGATTGGGCTAACCAAGAATAAAGCGGCGATTTTATGTTATGAGAAGAAGATTATGATCCCGCGGTCAGAAAACAAAGAATCTTTCGTTATAGGTTTCGAAGAAGACAAAGGGTACCAGTTATTTTAGTTGTGCAGGTCTCGAAATTTTTGTCAAGGACTGGAAAACAGAGATACTTGTTTTTTTTAAGGTGAAGAGAAAGAGGAGTTAGCGGTCCAGGATGTGCTCATCGTTCGAGAAATTGAAGATGTATTTCCTAAAGAGTTACCAGGACTGCCAGTCGTTAGACAAGTGGAATTCGTGATCG
Organism: Plectranthus barbatus; assembly: GCA_026898455.1. Lineage (NCBI taxonomy): Eukaryota > Viridiplantae > Streptophyta > Magnoliopsida > Lamiales > Lamiaceae > Plectranthus > Plectranthus barbatus. The sequence continues at coordinate 157,767 of JAPKLW010000533.1, forward strand.
ATTTAGAACCAGGAGCAACATCGATTTCTAAAACACCGTATCAAATGACGCCTAAGAATTTCAAGAGCCGAAAGTGCAACTTCAAAAATCTCCTAGACCTGGGATTTATTAGGCCAAACGTATCGTTGTGGCGAGCTCCGGTCCTGTTTGTCAAAGAAGAAAGGCGGGTCAATGAGGATGTGTATAGATTACTGATAGTTAAGCAAGTTGACCTTGAAGAATCGTTATCCGTTGCCTAGAATCAATGACTTATTCGACCAAAGGAGCGAGTATATTTCTAAGATAGATCTTCGGCCGGGCTATCATCAGTTGAAAAGCAAGAAGGAAGACGTACCGAAGATAGTCTTTAAAACCAAATATGGCCACTATGAGTTCGTTCCACCCCAATCTCGATAATTTTGTGTTTATTGTTGATGTTATATTCGAAGAACAAGAGAGAGCAGGAGCAACATTTGAGGACGATATTGCAAACTTTAAGGAATAAGAAACCATATACTAAATTTAGCAAGAACGTCTTTTAGTTGAGGGAAGTGACATTTTGGGTCACAACGTGTCAGCTGATGGCATCAAGGTAGATCCAGCAAAGATCCAGACGGTGATGGAGTGGAAGTTGTCGACAATGCCAAAAGAGATTCGTAGCTTTCTTGATTTAGCAGGTTATCATCAAAGCTTTATTGATGGATTTTCGAGGATTGCTAAGCCTGTGACTCAATTACTTCAGAAGGAGATAAGGTTTGAATGGACGGAAGAGTGCGAAGAAGGTTTCCAGAGGATAAAGCAGTTGTTGACAATCGCGCCAGTCTTTGCAGTACCAGAAACAGACAAGAACTTTGAGGTGTGCACAGATGCATCTGAGAATGGACTTGGTTGCGTGTTGATACAAGACGGAAAGGTGATAGCCTATACGTCAAGGCAGTTAAGGCCGCACGAGATGAATTACCCAACCCATGATTTAGAATTAGCTGTTGTAATCCATGTGTTAAAGATCGGGAGACACTATCTCTAGGGGTGAAGTGTGCCATATTCACGGATCATAAAAGTTTGAAGTACTTTTTCGAACAAAAGAATTTGAATATGAAGCAAAGAAGATGGTTGGAACTCGTAAATGATTACGATTTAACGATAAACTATCACCTAGGTAAAGCAAATTCAATAGCTGGTGCCCTGAGCTGGAAAGGAGAAGCACAGTTAGACTGTATGGTTACAAGAGAAGGCAGTTTGATCAGAGAGTTGAGATACTTCGTTGGAAGTAATATCGTCTTCGGAGAGGAAGAAGTGTGAAATAGCGACTTTGACCGTGGAACCAGATCAGAGAGAGAGAATCATTGAGGCACAGAGAGGGGACGCATATATTGAGAAGTTGTGCCAGAAGTTGAGAGTGAAGCTGGTGAGCGATTATCGAGAGCAGCCGATGAGGCGTTGTTGTTTAGAGAAAGAATTGTAGTGTCGAATAGTGAAGACTTGAGAAATGAGATCATGAGTGAAGCTCACAATACGTCGTACACCGCTTACCCAGGAAGTACAAAGATATATGGAATTGAAAACCAAGCACAGGTGGGATGGCATGAAGAAAGATGTAATCTCGTATGTAGAGAAATGCCTAGCATGTCAGCAGGTCAAGGCATAACATCAACGACCGTACGGAAATTACAACCGTTAGACATTCCATAGTGGAAATGGAGCATTTGCCATGGACTTCTTTACAGGATTACCAAAGTCGCAGACAGAAAATACGACGATATGGGTTACAATGGATTGCCTAACAAAGAGTGCTCACTTTATGCCGACCTGAGTAACCTAAGAATCAGATAAGCGGCACAACTATATGTTCGAGAGATTGTCAGACTACAGGGAGTACCAGTATCCATTACGTCTGACAGAGATGCGAAGTTTACATCTCGATTTTGGATGAGCTTACAACAAGAGTTGTGGACTCGCATGAATTCTAGTACGGCGTTTCACCCTCAGTCAGATGGTCAATCCGATAGGACTATTCAAACTCTCGAGGACATGTTGAGAACAGTGGTCCTAGATCGAGGAGGCAATTGGGATCCGATTTTGCCTCTGATTGAGTTTGCCTATAATAATAGTTACCAGGCAACAATCGGAATGGCTCCCTATGAGGCTCTGTATGGAAGAAAGTGTCTTCCACCTCTATATTGGGACGAGGTAGGAGAGAGGAAAGTTATTGGGCCGGATGCGGTGAATGAGATGATAGCAATAGTTCGTCAGATTCTTGAGAGGATCAGAGAAGCGTAGAGTAGGCAGAAGTCCTATGCCGACTCGAGAAGGACTGAACTATGATTTGAGGTAGGAGATAAGGAATTCCTCAAAGTTTCACCCTCCAGAGGAATAGTGCGCTTCGGGGTAAAAGCCAAGTTGAGACCGCGCTACGTGGGACCACACGAGATTTTAGAGCGCATTGGTTCAGTAGCATACAGATTAGCACTACCCCCGAGCATGGGTAATATACATAACGTATTTCACGTGTCACAACTGAGAAAGTACATGTACGATCCTAGACATGTTATTCGTCAAGAGGAAGTGGTGTTAAGTCCGGACTTACGATATGAAGAACAGCTAGAGGCCATATTAGATCGTAAGATGCAAGAGCTCCAGAATAAGTCGATTCCGTTTGTGAATTTACTATGGAGCCATCATGGACACGAAGAAGCGACATGGGAGTTGGAAGAAAAGATGAAGGAGAGGTATCCCAAGCTTTTCGAAGCATTTTAAATTTTCGGGACGAAAATTTTATAAGGGTGAGGGGATGTAATACCCCAAGTTTAATTAAGCTTTTGTAAAGATCAATTGATTTAATAAAGAAAGAATTCCCTAATTGAGAGATATTGGAAGTAATTATTTTGTGGTTGGAGAATTTAATTATATTATTGAGTTTGGTTATTCTATAATCTTGAGGGAATTATCAAGATATTATTGGAAATATCATGGTGGAAATTGGAATCTTATACATTGGAGATTGATTTTTGGATGTTTATGCATGAGTATTTGGAATTTTGTGAGGAAATTGGAAGTATCATGTTGGAATTTATGTATATAAATTTATAGAGTATATTTGGATATAAGGATTTATATATATATATATATATATAGATAGATAGATGGATAGATAGATATAATTATATATATATAATATAGTGTAAAAAAAAGGAATTATATGTATATATGTTGGAAATTATATCAATTATTCTTCATATATTATAATCTAGAGAGAGAAAAGAGCAGCCCCCCCCTTTCTCAAAACCCTTCCCGTCAGACTGTATTCCCGGCGGAATTCCGGCCAACTCCGGCCACTATTTGACAAGCCATCACCACCATCTTGTAGTACGATCTCCGAGCTTCGTTTTGAGTACTCGTGAGCTCCGAGAGGACGAGAAAGGAGAGAGATATCAAAGTGAGAAGTTGAGGTAAAATGTGAGATTTAATTCGTGGATTTTGGTTTGAATCTTGTTATTCCGGCCGTAATTCGGTGTTTTGATGTTAGATTCGTGTTCCCCATCGTGTGTAGATCGTTCGGACGTCAAGGAACTCGAGTTTTCTCGCCGGAATCGCGTCCTTCGCCGGAGAGAGAAATTTCCGGTGAGCTTCATTTACCCCTTTATTCTTGCGTGTTTTTGTGTTTAGAGGTTGGATTCGTGCTCTAGAATTTCCTAGGATCTTAAATATATCATTGCATGTAAGATCAGACGGAAGAATCACGAGAAAATACGAGTTTCAGGGCTGAAACCGGTGAGTTCGTCGGAGAAGACGACTTGTCCCGAACGGGACGGAGGCATCCCGCACGGGACAAGCCTCGAACGGGCGTGCAGGAGCAGGACACCCATCCCGTTCGGGATGGGTGGATCCCGCTCGGAATGGGGCACGACCAGGAGGAGATTTTTGCGAGTTTTCCATCCCGATCGGGACGGACTCATTCCGTTCGGGATGGGCTTTGACCTTGAAGTATAAAACATGGTTTTTGAGCTATTTTTCATTCCATTTCGAACCCTTTCAATCCCTAAGATTAATATATGATATGGGAAGCATGTTGGGTATGATATTATGATTCGAGATGTGTTTGGTTATGAAAAACGAATTGCCTTGAGAATGAATGTAGACTTTGAGTTATAAATGATGTTGAGTCGGATAAAATGATAAGAATTTAGGAAATTACGTTGAGATGGATTGATTATGAGTTGGTTTTGGATTTGGTTAAGCTTCTCGTTGTCCTAGATCGTCTGTCCTAATTGGTGAACCTTGATCATTTGTAGGAGGTTGAAAGTCGGGAAATAAGCTCAAGTTAGCGGACAACATCTATAACTAAAGCCAAACATCAGGTGGGAAACTATTTCAGTAAAAACCAAAATGCGTGTTTTCTTTTCAAAATGCGTTACAAACTGTTTTATTTTAACTGAGACTGTTATGCATGTTTTGTGCTATTATATCTGTCCTCTGTCGATTCCCATCGACAGGGAGAATAACTAATGAGTTTAGAACCAGGTTACCATAACTGCACTAGAACTCACTTAGTGAACAGGGTGTTAGCCCCTTTGATAATGATTGGGTGAACCGTCCCCATATGTTGATCGTTGGAATGAGGCGGAGTGTCCTCCAGTTGGATCCTGTGAATATTATTATTAAAACGATTGGGTCTCAAAATGGGTTTCTGAGACTAGTGCACTTAGATGACAGTAGGTTGAGTGTGTTTATATTCCTGACAGATCATCTTAACTTGGAAGTCGGTCAACTTCCAGTTACAACACTGAAACATATATGATAACATATAAATAGCACGTGCAAAATAAAATATTTTAGATAGCATGGTTCTTTTCAACAAAACCCCATGTCTATCTGTGTGAGTTGCATAGCATGTTTCCTATATAAATGTATGTTTTTGGGCATGTTTCTCATTGGGTACATTAGTACTCAGCCCCTCGCATTATTTCTAAAACGTGCAGGTTAAGCAGCAAGGATGGGAGTACTGGTGTGTAAGCTGGTGTGAAGAAGTTGTTTTTGAAAAGATAAAAGATCCTGTGACATGTATCTTCACCATCACGCTACACACACTGCTGCACCGCTCTCTGAAAATTTCCTTCCCTTTTGAATTGCTAAACATTTGGATTTTGTTGTTAAACTGAGTCGAAGTACTAAATTTTTACTGCTTTATTAATTCCTCATATAAATTCAAGTCTTCCGCATTATTATTTGAGAAATGTGTTTGTTAAAAACCTGAAATATCAATGTAACGTGGCCCCAAATTGGGAAGGTCAGTTGGGGGCGTTACACTCATTTGAATTTTGTAGCTTTCCTTTATCTCTATCTTATATACACAAAATTAATTTTGTAATCTTTTGTCTCTTTCTCATTGATTTCATTTTTAATTTGTACTTTACTTCATTGCCATCTCAAATGTATTATAACCAAAATGATATTTAAGGCAATAGAAATATTATCTTCTTCAAACATTTTTGTACAAAATATACATGTTGATCTTAGAATTTCAATATTGATGTATAAAAATAACAATAATAGATTTCTTGATTTAAAGAATTATTATACTATGAATTTTAAAAAAACACATTATCTAATATGCTTGTGTATTAAAACAAATTCATATGTGGTTCAACATGTTACCGTCTCTTTTTGTAATAATTTATTCAGTTACTTCATGAGAGAAACGATTGTCATTAAATTGCGCACTTCTATCCCAAGGCGTATGTGTGTATATTGCGCAAAAGTGGAAAAAGATGCCCCAAATGTCTCTGTTTTTGGTCCTGCTTAGTCTTCTTTCTTTCCTTCATTTTATGTGTAATAATAAAGAATCATTATTACGAATACCATGCACATCAGCTAGAAAATATATGAATGAAAGAATGCAAACGAAAAGAAACAAAATCTGGAAACCATGCATTATTATTCCTTCTTCCTCGTCTGCTCTAAGCTGCTGACAATTGTTATTGATGGAGAATCTGAGTACGTTGCCAAGACCCTGCTTCAATCAAAAATCCGAACTTATGCCCCATTTACAACTCAACAGGCGTTGGTCGAACTGTTTTCATCATTCAACGACCAAACAACTGATACAGATCATGAAGCCCGTGTACCAAATGGTAGGTCAGGGCTAAGGCCGTAATCTGGAGGGCAATCGGGCCGAGCTTTGATGAATAGTACAATGCTTGGTAGGTGCTCTCATTGGTCAAGCAAATGGGTCCTAGTTTCAGTGTAAGAAAAGCATAAGATAAAGGGACAGCAGTGAGGATAAGCGCACTGATTCTGTTAGTGATCGACACTGTGGAACTCGTCTGAGGCTTGTAGATAGGAAGATGAGGAGATAGAGGGCGGAAGGTAGGCTTCATGGGTTCATAGACACTGGGGATAGTGTGGTTCTTAGATTTAGCATGCCACGTGATTCCCTTCTCGATTGAGCTTTTCAACTCGGGCTTCAGAGCTTCTAATCTCTCTTGCTCATAATCAGAAAGAGGGCCGAAACCCAGGACTTCTTCCACGCCGTTCTTCCCAAGTTTAACCTGTTAACGTGAACATATAAGCTACAGTTACAGACTAACGCATAAATGAGATGACATGAGTACATTTATGAGCATGTGATTGAGTAGGAGAAGGAGAAGGAGAAGGGTAGAAATTAAGATATGTTGGATCTCTCTTAACCAAGCATTTGCATATTTCCTCTCTAACTTCGATCGAGTTTAGTTCCCTATGTCAGCTGGCTCTAAATGATGGCCTGATGAAGTTGCACATGATGCTATGCTGCCTTTATCATCCACAATCTTTTACATCAGGGACTAGGTAGCAACTTGTAAGCAAAAATGAAGCTGATGCAGTTAGAAGAGTTCAAATTATCCACATACAAAAGTTTTTCTCACCTTGGAGGCAAAGAAAGGTAAGTCGGTCACAGTGGACTGCACGAAAGAACATTCCACAACATTTGGAACCCCATTAAGCCCTTTCAAGCAAGAATCAGCAAATAAGGCTCCTGCATATCTGCATAGCTAACATTGCTTTAAGCACAAGCAACTCAATGCTATATTCTTGCCATCATACTGACAGAAATTGAATTTATTCATCCCAACTAAGCAGAACCCCCATCTTTAAAGCATACCAATAGCTACTAAAGAACTACAGGCTTCTTTTGTGTCAAACATTCAAGTGGGTATGAGGTTTAAGGATCACTATGAACATCATTCTTTTGCAACAATAGAAAGGCAGAGCACGGATAATTTATGATTAAGTTGTCAAATTATGTAGTTTGAATTGGCCTGTAGGCAATGATTGCAATGCCTTTTTAGAAGCTCTAGAATAGTGCTCAGCAGTTAAGGAAATGTGAATTTTTTAAAATTCACAACATGAGCACAGAACAAAAAAAAAAGCATGAGCTCCGTAAGTATCAAGGAGAAGATCCAATCATTAAAAGAATATGCACTCACAGAATAAGGTTTTAGCTAAAAACAAAATTATAGATCCACTTGAAAAAAACTAGGCAGTTAAAGACTATTTCAGTTTCAACTGTATTTGCGTGTACAATGCCTCAATAATATAAACTAATTAACTAAAAGGATATGCACGCACAGAATAAGGTTTTAGCTAAAGACAAAAATTATTGATCCACTTGAGAAAAACTAGGGAGTTAAAAGACTATTGTTCAGTTTAAACTGGATTTGCATGTGCAATACTAATGACTCAATAATATAAATTAATTGACTCACAGAATATGCATGCACAGAATAAGGTTTTAGCTAAAGACAAAATTATAGATCCACTTGAAAAAACTAGGGAGTAAAGACTTTTTAAGTTTCAACTGGATTTGCGTTTGCAATACCAATGCCTCAATAATATAAACTAATTGACTAACAAGACATCATTGAACTAAATGGCACCTGAGTCGGAACCCAAATGGGAAGTTAGGAACCTGCATATTTCATTAGGGTAGTGAGACCACCTAAATACAATCAACTTCGAACCATGACAGGAGCATGACCTAGTTGCTGACTGCAAAAGTTGAGAGCATCCTGAGAACACTAAAATATCAAGTGTTTTAAATATGACACCGCTAGACTAGAGTGCTCTATCCTCCACCTTCACTTTGACCAACACTTGAAACATATTAACAAAAAGAATTGCAAGAATCGATGCATCACAAAAACATGCTTCATATAATACTCGTGCATTCATCAGAAATGACATGATAGAATCGTAAATGGAGAAATGCTGTATTGACTATTGATTGAAATGAGTACAAGATAGAAGATATTACGGTATGATGCTCCCCAGCCCTAATCAGCTAAGCTAATCCTTGCTAAACTCTCTGATAATAGTCACGCTAACTCACCCTATATTTAACTGAATCACACTCTCACTCTCCAGAATATTTCTATCCAGCTGGTCCCCCCAATCTCCTAACTAACTCCCTCTCTTTGTCCTCTATCACGACATCCAGCAGTAGTTACAAGATGTAGAACCCAAAAAAAAAAAGTTTTGATGCTTCCTCATTGAATTGTTTCAGTTGGTATCAAATGACTTTGCCTATGTTGAAAATGAGATCAAATAAAAGTTGGTCAATATAATACCATACAGATTTTACCCCAGTCCCGAGCTAGATGGTCTATAAATGTAAAACCAAAGTTAATCGAAAGCAAGTAGATTTTATCACTTACGCCATTGAAACTGTAGCTGATCCCTTCCCAGCCTTGGCTTCAACTACTTCAGTCCCTCCATCTTGGGTTCTCTTGGTAAGAGCTATAATTTCTTCATCAGATAGATTTACTCTTGGTGTGGCCTGTACAAAAAGAGTAAGGATAGGCGTCATATAAAGAACAAATGCAAGATTTAACGCCTACATTTGTAAGTATCTTGTGCACTGAAAGTGGAGAAAATAAATTCATGGAAATACAGTACTTGTGAAAACAAGGGGAGAATTGTGATTCCAGCATGACCACCAATAACGGGCACATTGGCATCTTCAAATAGAAAGAGGAATAATTTTAGGAATGGACAAATATAAATACAATACCAAATTACGCGAACAAGAAGCATCTATAAGTCAAAAAGAGTAAGCATACCAGAAACATTAACTTTCGTCTTGCCAGCATAGAATGTTTTGGCTCTAACAACGTCAAGAGTGGTTACACCAAAAAGCCTCCTCTCATCATAGACCCCCTTGCTCTTGAATACTTCAGCAGCAATTGGTACAGTCGAATTCACAGGGTTGCTAATCATATTGACCAAAGCCTAAATTATATATTAAAAAAAAAAAATCAAGCATTTTACTATCATGATAAATGTTTTACATTAGACAATTCAAAAAAGAGAATTAGCATTAACAAATGAATATGAAACAAAGGATAAGTATGTTACATTGGGGCAATATTTGGCAATTGCCTCACAAAGAGATTTAACAATCCCGGCATTAATCTCAAAGAGATCATCCCGGGTCATGCCAGGCTTTCTTGGCACACCAGCTGGAATAATGACAATATCTGAACCCTCCAAAGCCTCTCCTAGCTTGTCAGCCCCATCATACCCTTTCACCTGGACATACAAACATAATAAAGAAGATTGTAACTAATGCAGTGAGAAATACACGCACGTGCTAAGTAATGAAGAAAGAAGAATCTTTAAATTTCATAAAACTCGGAGGTGTAGTAAATTGTAGGATTCAAGATGCGAAGTGTATATAAGAGATCCTCATCATTTGTACATAATTGGAGAATCAGAAAACACATGAATAAAAAAAATTAGAGAACAACCTCAAAGAAATGGATTTGCAATTTTAGTTCCAACAGATGATTCTCAAATTTTGATCTCTCCACAAAATTGTCATGAACACACTGCGATATTGATAGGCTCACATCTTGTTGTGTGAGAGGATACTGTTGGAGTTGGAATATCCATTTAACTGATTGTTCTTTTATAATATGTCCGCACTATAAAAGGTAAGCGACTTTGGAATCAGTTTAGATAATATAGGTAATGGGCCTTGACCTTTTATGAATGTTGTTAAATGAGTTCTGGCACTTAAGTTTCAATAATGGAGCCCATGATGTTCTGAAAACATTCAATCATGGAAAAATAAAATAGAGACCAGATGCCAATCAGTTTCTTGAAGCCAATAGAGACCAGATTACTCAAGGTTTGGGTGAAGCTTCAACATGCATCCATGATGTCTGTTGGAGGAAATTCTCATTTTAATTCACTGTTCTTTTATATTCCATGTCACTAATCACCATATGTAATGGACTTCGACATCAGTTTAGTTCTTGTAGGTTATGCAAACAGGCTTGCAAGCCGAGAAAGGGGGACCGGGTAAAAAAAATAGAAGAAATTCTCCACTCTTTCCTATCTTGCATACATATATCTCACCCCAGAATCTATCAGACATGTACCAAAAATTATGACAAAATTAATAGGATATTATCAAGATCAGAACAGGAATCAGCCTTAAAAAGATTTAACGCTAAGAGTAAGGAGAAGCATAGAAGACGGAAAGATATCGACGATCCAAAAATCACAAACACGAGCAGAACTGAAACAAAAGGAAACGAATAATCCAAAATATTCACTCCGAACACGAGAGAGGAAACGAATAGGACCTCGGATCCGGTGCTAACGTGACTGATGTCAGCGGCGACACCGGTCGTCCCTGCGATATCGTAGAGAGCAATTCTGGAGACCAGCGGATTCAACTTCATCATAAGAGATATCGGCTGTCCGATGCCACCGGCGGCACCTAGAACTGCGACCTTCCGTCCCTGCGACGGCGCCGATGCGAAGCCGCGTCTAGAAAAGGACAACAACGCCGTAGCAGAGCTGCCGCGCCTACGCAGAACAGATCTCAACATCGCGATCGCAATTTTTTAGCTCGAATGTGATCAGTTCGGAGTGGAAGCAGTAGAATGCGTGTTGAGAGCAGAAGAGAAATTTACGAGGTGAAATAAAAACGGAAGGCGCGAATATTTAGGATCAATTGTTTCGTTTTGCTCCACTATTTTATTATTAATTTTTATTTTTAATAATTAATTATGACATGACATCTTTCATTAGGGTGGAAAAAAAACAACTCGTTTAAACCTACAAATTAGGGGTGCTCGTGGTTTGGCCGAAATCGATCAAATCAGTTAAATTGGATTAATTTGATCGGTTTAAAATTTAATTTTCAAACTGAGTATTTAAAAATTTTGAAACCGCTCAAATTTGATTTGGTTACAATTTGGTTGCTTAAACCGGTCGTATTTATAGCTAATTTATTATAATTAATAAATATAATTTATAGTTTATTTGGTTGGTTTCTATTTTTTAATACAATTAACTCATGTTTAAATTTCTTGTCAACATAGTCTAGTTTTAGTTTGAATTTTTTTTCCGTCAAAAATCAATTAATAAGTATTAACATCAAATATTATTATTTTATATAATTTCTTTAGGTAAATTAAGTATAAACATCGGTATTATAATTTTACATGTCTCTCGATTTTATATTTGAATTTTAAGGTTATAATTTTAATACAATTGACCCATGTGTTTCTTTTGGTTTTACATTAAATTATAAATATAAGATTTTAAAAATTAAAAGTACATTATAATCAGTAATAACAAATAATAGAAATAAACTAATTTGCATTTATCCTTAGTATTCTACAAATTATAGTAGATTGTTGAAAGTCGAAATATTTTTCATTTCAAACCGTCAAACCGGCTGAACCAAATTATTTATGTACGTTTTGGCCGATTTGGTTTGAAAAAATCTCAAAACATACCTATTAGTTTGGCCGAGATTTTGCTTCCAAATCGGCCAAACCGGACCACGAACACCCCTACTACAAACCCAGGTTTCACCACTGCAAAGCGTTAATATTAATGAAATGAATGAAAATTTTAAAGAGATAAGGGTCATATTAAACCCTCGACTATTCTAACAGGAACACATTAGATCATGTTAGGAAATTTGTTAGAAATTTCCTTATCTTTTGTTTTAGTGGGGCAAAATGTAAAAGTCATCTTAGCAAATCTCTAGAATAAGTTCTGGTTTGGTCTTAAAATGTAAAGTCATATAAGGTCTTATTTATCGAATTGTAAGCTGGAGCTTAATCAAAGACAAACTGATGAATCAGTCGGGATGCGCAAGAAGACTAAAACAGATCATAGCTCAGTATGGAACTGACTAGTTTGGGTCTTAGATAAACTGACGAGTTTGGAAATACAAAGTGGATTTGACCAGTCTCAGACTGACTAGTCTATGACTCACCAGTCCAAGATACTAAACTTACCAGTCTGGGGACCAAACTTATACTGAATGATGACGTTAGCCAGCATGGACTTGCAAGTATGACGACATCATCATGAAGAATTGGTCTGGGGAATGGTACTGACTGAGATCAAACTTTAAGGATTGGAGATTCCTTAAAGTCTGCGAACTTAGACTTCAGTTTAAGATTACTCGGACTGGCCAGTCTGGATTCCTCGGATTGACCAAATACTGATGTTCTGACAAAAAGTGAACAGTCGCGGTTTGTACCTCCTTGGAAAAATACTTACCTATCCGCCGATCACTATAGTGAACAGAGACTTTCGATTGGACGACATCCAATTTGTCTAACGACTCTAAAGATTCAAACTTTTGAATTTCTCACTTACAAATATCGAAGGATTTCAACGGGAAAAAAATCGAACAAATACCAAACTTGCGATTTTCAAAGAGCCAAAACTCTGTCAAATTCACTACTCAATCGTTTAAGGCATTCATGCTTTCCGTGTGTCACTGCTGTGAGTACGAGATTCAGAACAACTTTTCTTGAGTTACTTCTTTGGTAATCTTTCTCTCCAAGAATACCAAGTTTATCAGTCTAGGATACCAAACCTACCTATCTTGGGACCAAGCGTATATTGATTGATGACATCACCAAGCATGGACTTACAAGCATGGTGATATCAGTATAAAATCTTAGTTCCAGTCTAGATGCAAAGAGGTAAGAAGAATGTCCAGAGGAACGTACTGACATGTACATACTTTAAGGATTGAAGATTCCTTAAAGCCTGCAAGCCCAGGACTTCAGTCTTGATACCTCAGACTTACCAGTCCAGGATTCCTCGAACTGACATATTACCATTTCTGATGAAAAGGTGAATAATCGTTATCCATGTCAGAAAAAAAGCGTAGCAGGTGCAGGATCTCTGAAAAAAACACCACCTACCTACCGATTACTTCAGTCAACAAAGACTTCCGATTGGACAAGATCAAATTTGTCTCTAATGGATTCAAATTTGAAGATCTGAGCCTATAAATAGTCGAAGACTTCCAAAAATCTATACCAACCGAACTTGCTACTAACAAATTGTAGGGATTTGCCGGTGAACCGAATCACCAAATCCATATAAACTGGATCGTTTTTTGGATGTTGAGAGCAATAAACATACGATAATCCTAACATGCTCCTATGAATTTAATGCAGTGGTTTTAAAGTTTTACCTTAACTCCGTCATCTCAGATCCGATCTTTCGCGTTTGAATATCCACTTCAATTCAACCACGCGATTCGATTAAATCTGCGGAAACAAAAATTAGCAAAACCAATTTCTAGATTCAATCGAATAAAAGAAAAAACAGAAAGGAAGAAATCATGTTCTCCAAATCAGGTCTTCAGATCTGTATCCCAATGTTGTTCAGATCTGCTACTGGTGAGGATTCCACATATCTGTGATGTGTAGGCCAGAGTCGAAATTCTCTTCCCTCTACACACAGTGTGCGCCGCCCCCTCTCTCTCTACCCTAGGGTTTCAACTGATTTGAATTGTGATAAGGTAGCTAGGGTTTCTGTGAGGGAGATGTCTATTTATAGACCTAGGATTTTAACCCTAATGGGCTACTGGGCTCCATTCAGCATGTTTAATTGGGCCAGACCTGGAACCTAATGCAAATAATAAAGTGGGTCTATGAATTAATTCATTCCCATGTCCACAACCCAAGACACAATTAATTAATTAATATTAATTCTTTTTCACCACATAATTAATACTGACCTACCCCTTTATTACCACGTTATGAGAACGGGCTGCATTTACTTGAGAATCCCCACATTTAAGGTTACCGGACATTCATTAATTAATCGGAGCTTCTGACAAGCTCTATCTACAATTAATTAATATCTTATATTTCTTGAGCAGTACCACTCAAACCTTATCACTCGTGCTTGAACTTAATCAGCCTGCAGGACTTTAGCACGATGAATATTATTGATTTCCTCAGGGAATGCTCCCATCCTATTACTCGGATATGGTTGCCTAACTCCAGTCTCAGGTTGTTCTACACGAACTGCTGCTACCCAAGATGCGGGTATACGAGCACGTTACTCAGGCTCTCCAACATGGCAAGTCAAAGCAACAGTCAACCCGTGCATACCCCTGAACCTTCGTTAGGGTTTGGACTCAATCAAGATCGAGATCTTGTATTCGCTGATGTCAGACAGACAAATACATCTCACTGTGGTCCAATCAATACGCACGTATCAGCATATCAAGTAATCAAGACAGATTACTTCTTTTCGACTATGTTGCAACCTATACCGACAGACTTATCCTTGTACGTTGTCTCGGCTTTGATAGTATTTATATCTCACTAGGTCAAGTGATCATACTGTCTTCTGAGATCTACAACACGCCGTATGATCGTCCCTATCGGTGAGATAAGAGGATACCGTTGTTACTCGCATGTAAGTTTGTTAGCAGATAGGAAATACAGTTGAATGTATACTCATTGTAATAAATGCTTTCTCTATACAAAACCCAACAATCTCCCACTTATACTCAAAGCATTACACTCGCTATTACAGAGTATACAGTGCATCTATCTAGTCTAGCTATTACATCAACCACTACCAATAGGCATCCACCTCAGACCAGTCCACGAATATGCCCTTCGTAAACTTTCTGTGGCAAGCACTTTGTGAATGGATCAGCTAGGTTGTCTCTAGTGCCAATCTTCTTGATCTGCACATCGTCCCTCGATACGATTTCTCATATGATATGGTACTTCCTCTCTATGTGTTTGCTCGCATGTGAGTCCGTGGTTCCTTCGAGTTCGCTACTGCACCAGAGTTATCACAATAAATTGTGATGCTCTTAGGAAAACTCGGAATCACATCCAACTCTAAAAGGTAATTCCGGAGCCATACCCCTTCTTTCAAAGCTTCCGAGGCGGCGACATATTCCGCCTCCATGGTGGAGTCAGCAATGCATTTCTGCTTTGCGCTCCTCCAAGATACAGCCCCACCTCCCAAGGTAAACACATAACCTAAGGTCGATTTCTTCTCATCCTGGTCCCCTTGGAAATTCGAATATGTGTAACCCACAGGGCACAAATCCTCACTTTTATAAACCAGACAGTAATTCCTTGTTCTCTTCAAATACTTGAGGATGTGCTTTACCGCAGTCCAATGCGCCTGTCCAGGGTTAGTGTTGGTCCCGGATTATCAGGGTATAACTTGGCAGCGGAAAATGTGTTAAATCGTTTCTTGCGCTCTGCTGGTTACTCAGCTGACTGGGACCTTGTCAGCTGGTAAGTCAACTGGCACTCTGAGTACTCAGCTGACTGGCAACTGGCTCGTCAGCTGGTAGCTCAAGACTTGGAATGTTTTTAGCCTTGTTTGCACAGTTATATCAGTTTTCAGATATACACCAGCACTTGGGTGCTGGGTTTTAAATCAGTATGAAATGCAGAAAGCTGATAAAAGACAAAGGATTTATAGTGGTTCGATCAACTGATCTACGTCCACTCTCCAGTCGTAGCACTGGAAATTTCACTAAGAGTAATCAGGTACAAGCGTCCTACGATCTATCTCTAGCTGGTGAATGCCTCGTCCACCAGTTCACTAGATCAACCGCTCCCGGCCTTGTCCTTCTTCAACTCTGATCAGCTGGTGGAGTGCGAGCACGTCACTTCAACCTCCTTGGCTGACTGCGTGGGTGTTTAGTTCTCCCAAGAACGTGTCTTCTCAATACGGCAAAAAGCCCGTAATAACTCAAGTGCTGGCTGGCACAAGAGCTGCTGTGAACTTCCTCAGAAGAGAAAGAACACCAACGAGATCTGTAACTTACAAGCTGGAAGCTTGAAGTCTCGTGTTTGAATAAATCAACACACGGAAAAGCTTTAAGTAAAGCCTCGAAAGATTTGCTTGCTTGCTTGAGCGTAATAAATTCTGAGTCTTTCGGTAGGTCAAGAGTATTGAATGTTGGGAAGCAAGCGTCTTAAATGTTGGTAGCTCCGACCTATTTATAGACGCAGGATCCCATTCAAATTTCTAGCCGTTTGGACTCATCCGGAAAAGGTCTCTGTCGTCGCATGTCCTTCTGACGGCGGCAGGTAGGAATTTCCGGAAAGCGCCATGCTTTTGTCCACTTTATCTGACATTGATCTCTTTATGTCAGAACGGCACTATTCGTCAGTACGAGGAATCGGAACTGGTGTCTTGAACTGATAGACTTTAAGGTATCCTCCCTTAAAGTCATGCTTTGTCAGTTTATTCCTCAGACGAATCTTCTTTTTGTCTCTAAGACTCTGGGAGAGCGAATCTTGAATTCTGCTGGTAACATCCGACTGGTAGAGCATGCTGGTGATCTTTGTACTGGCAAGTCTCTGCTGGTGACTTGCATTGGTACAATCTAAGTCTACCAATTTGTCTGATGTTAACTCTTGGAATCTCCCATGACTGGTGACTTCACCGCTGGTGAACAGTGTCAGTGAGAACACTTATTCTGCTGGTAGGATTTGTCAGCCGCCTGCTGGTGAAATCCTTCCCAACTGGTGAACAGTAGCCAGTCATTAGCTCTTCTCATGCTGATGAACAGTGTCAGCATGAGTCTTGTCAGTCGCTTGCTGGTGAGACTTCTCTCAACTGGTAAGTACATCTCATGCTGGTGAACAGTAGCCAGCATGAGTCTTGATCAGCTGCGACTTACAACTCAAAAGACCTAAACAGGACTTTACATTTGAGA
>JAPKLW010000533.1:179762-190154 GCA_026898455.1 Plectranthus barbatus
AGTTAGACTGATATCTTGCTACCATGCCAACGTCATAACAAATATCAGGCCTGGTACACAGCATTGCATACATGAGGCTACCCACCGTAGATGCGTATGGCACAAGACTCATCTCATCTTTCTCACTCTGTATCACAGGACACTGCCCAGTAGAAAGATGAACGCGAGGTCTGAAAGGTAGCAAGCCTTTCTTGGCGAGTTGCATGCTGAACCGGGCTATCACAGTATCCACATAGGATATCTGGGATAAGCTTAACATCCTTCTCTTACAATCCCGTAAGACCTTAATCCCAAGGATGTACCCAGCTTCTCCCAAATCCTTCATTTAAAACTGTTTGGATAACCAACGTTTAATCTCCGACATCACTCCCTCATTTTTTCCAAATAGGAGTATGGCATCCACGTACAGTGCAAGGAAAACCACGCTCCCACTGACACAAAGTCTATATACACAACTTTTGTTCTCCAACTGTGAAAATCCGTAGGATTTAATCACATCGTTGAAACGTAAGTTCCATGACCTTGAAGTTTGCTTAAGTCCATACAAGGACTTCTTAAGCTTCCAGACAAGATGTTCTTCGCCTTTGCGCATGTATCCCTCAGGTTGCTTGATAACTGCAGTAAAGCGGTTAAGCAAATGATATTTTTACACCCTAAGGTGGTCGATCCCACAGGGACTGTGCAACGAAAAATCCAAAGTACTAGTCATAATTTTTAGAACACAAATGTTTGAGGGTTTTGGAAATGGATTTTGTTTGTGAATTTAAAGATAATAATGCAGAAATTAAAGGGTTTAGGAAAACAATTTAAAGGGGAAACACAGATCCTAGGGCAGATAATCTAATCATCAACATGCAATATCAATCAACTCAGCAATAGGGAAAACATAGATTTTGATGGATTAAATTCCTTGGTCCGGCAATTTAAATCCTAGATTATTAATTAGTGATTATCTCCTCTCGATCTCAAGAACACCAAATTAATCAATCTCATAATTATCTAATTATCCCTATGTAGGTTTCTTCTTGGTTGGATAGAAAACAGACACAATTAATTCTCTCTTCCTGTTAATAATTTTCATCTCTCGATCCATCAATTATTAACTATAAACCTAGATCTCAATTCACCTCTCGGTCCTTCTTTTAATCTAGATTATAAAATTAAATCAGAGAATTAATCTATGCTTGAAGAGTTGATATCAATTAAACATGCATCAGAAAAGAAATCATAACTCTAGAACCTGTTTAGGGTTCTAGCCACAAAACATGACTAGAAATAAAGCAAACATGTTATTAATAAACTTACAAATGAAGAGGAACCTTCAATGTCTTGAAAAACTCCAAAGCTCTATGTAAAATCCAAGGAAAAAACCAGTCTAATTTTCGTGCCTAAGAGTTCATATGTATAGAGGGGGAAGAAAGACCTAATTAGGTATTGGATTAAAATAGCAAAAACTGCCAAAACAGGCCAAAACATCCTTATTGGACCTCTGTCTCTATCGACAGAAAACATGTCGATCGACACAACCTTCAAATCAAAATCCGGACTGAATTTGTGTCGATTTTGCAACTTTGACCTCTGTCTCGATCGACAGGGAGAATTTCGATCGACAGAAATGCATGTGTCGATCCCCTTATGCGCAGTCTCACGGTTTTGGCCATAACTTTTGGTCCCGAACTCCAATTGACCCGATTCCATTTGCGTTGGAAAGATAATTCAAAGATCTCTCTCTTTCCATGCTCCATTAGCTTGGATTCCACGTGTGGAATAATTCGTGACTGTTTCTTTGAACATCATCTGCTTTCGGTACGGGTTTCCAATGAATTCGGTCTAAAACCTGCAAAAATCACCCATCAAAGGCATAACACCCTCCAAAATAGACTCATGCACAATAATAACTAAAAACATACAATAAAGCACTTGAAACAATGGAGAAAAATATAGATAAGTGAGTAATAATATGAGCTTATCATTGCTGCATATAGATGTCCCTACCTTCTTCAAGGTAACCGTTTAGAAAAGCGGTTTTGACATCCATTTGCCAAATCTCGAGGTCCAGATGCGCTGCTATGGCAAGGAGTATCCGG
This sequence comes from Plectranthus barbatus, assembly GCA_026898455.1. NCBI lineage: Eukaryota > Viridiplantae > Streptophyta > Magnoliopsida > Lamiales > Lamiaceae > Plectranthus > Plectranthus barbatus. The sequence continues at coordinate 181,850 of JAPKLW010000533.1, forward strand.
ATGGACTTGAGCATGGCTACCGATAAAAAGGTTTCATCATAGTCTATGCCCTCTTTCTGACTATAACCCTTTGCCACCAGCCTGGCTTTGAAAGCCGTAATTTCTCCATCCGCTCCCTTCTTTCTCTTGTATACCCACTTGCACCCTATGGCTCTAAAGCTATCAGGCAACACAGCTTTCTGGTATACATCCATAGCGGTTATGGATTCAATCTCAGAATCCATGGCGATGCGCCATTTCGCAACATCATTGTCCTACACTGCCTCTTCGTAAGTCAGTCGGTAAGAGTCCTCATGTCCATCTTCAGGGCCCAAGTCCAAAGACTCACCCATGAACATGTACCTTTCTGGCTGTAAAATGACTCTCACACTGCGACGAGGCATCGGTGCCGTGTCAGCAGTTGGTGCAGCAACTTGTGGTTCTGCACCTTGCACACAAGAACGCGCCTGTGGTGTTGTACCTCTCACATGTGCACCCATGTTCGCACGTTCCCCTTCATTTGGAATCGCATTCTCATCTTCAATTTCTTGAAGAACTATATCACTCCTTGTCTTGTGGTTTCTCACATACTCGTCCTCCAAGAATCTAGCGTTAGTGCTAACAACAATTCTCTGACTCTCAGGACAGTAAAAGAAACCACCTTTCATTTGCCTGGGATACCCTATAAACAACATTGCCTTGGACCTATTTTCTAACTTATCAGGTTCCTTCATCAGCACGTGTGCCGGACAATCTCATACTCTGAACTTGCACAAACTAGGTTTGCGTCCAAGGAAGAGTTCACAGGGTGTTTTAGGAACCGATTTAGAAGGCAGCAAGTTTAAGATGTAAGCCGCTGTCTCCAATGCGTATCCCAAAATGAAATGGGTAAGCTTGCATAGCTCATCATTGATCTCATCATCTCCAAAAGAGTTCTATTTCTTCTTTCGGCTACACCATTTTGCTGGGGAGTACCCGGTTTAGTCCACTGGGATGTAATCCCATGTTCTGACAAATATTGTAGGAACTCGTTCCCGAGGTATTTGCCACTGCGGTCAGATCACAGTGACTTGATAGTTTTCCCGACCTTCTTTTCTACCTCAGCCTTGAAGTCTTTGAATTTCTCAAAGCATTCAGACTTGTAGCGAAGCAGGTAAACGTATTCGTATCTCAAGTAGTCGTAAATGAAAGTGACGAAGTACTCATACCCTCCACGAGCTTGTGTGGACATAGGCCCACATAAGTCAAAATGGATCAATTCCAACGCATTCTCTGCTCGAGACTGACTAGCCTTAAAAGACCTAGAAAACATCTTTCCCTCGATGCAGGATTCGCAGAGTTGATAAGGTACAGGCCGGACTAAGTCCAATGTACCATCATCTACAAGTTGCTTAATCCGCTTCAAGTTGATGTGACCCAGTCTCAAGTGCCAGAGATATGTAAGATCCTCATCAGAATAACTAAGCTTTCTCTCTTTAGGATTATCAATTTCAGATGAGTTACATGCAGCATACACAGAAGTATTATGATGACAGTTAACGACATTGAGAGAGTTATTCAGCATTTCACGACAGATAACTATGTTATTACCAATGATAGAAACACCACTTTCAAAAATAACTGAATATCCATCAACATAAAGTTTAGAAACTGAAATAAGGTTCCGGCGAAAATCCAGCACATATAAAACATCTCTCAAAGTCAAAACAGAATCATCAAAGTACAAGGTGACATCTCCAATGACAGCTGCACTCACTCGTGTTGCGTTCCCCATTGAGATGGTGATCTCGTCATTCTTTAGCACCATCCTCGGTGTGAACCCCTACAAAGTGTAACAAACATGATCAGTAGCTCCAGTATCCACTACCCACGAATGAGTAAAAACCGATGCTAAACATGTTTCCGTTGCAAATGCAAATGACGTACATTGTCTTTTGGCATTCGTACAATTCACCTTTCCGCACCCAGCACACCTGTCCTTCCTGGGGTGACCTTCACTCTTTTCATCCTCCTTGATTTGCTTTCACTGCCCACTTTCCTGAACTTGCTTTCAGCACCATCCTCTCCAACCTTCGAGGTTGTCGAACCAGTACTGGAAACTGTCAGAGCAGGTTTCCGTCCACGCATCGAAGATTGCTCCTCTACAAGGTCCTCGAGTAGCTCATACAGAGGATACTCTCTCCTTGCAGCAGCAACCTTCTTAAAATCATGGAATGATTCAGGAAGAGAATTCAGAATAATATCAATCTCGCCTTGAGCACTGATATCACCTCCCCGCACAGTGAACTGTCTCATGAGCTTAATCATAGACATCATGTGCGCTATCACCGAACTATCTTCAACCATTTTCTTGCACACGATATCATGTACAAGTCTATAGTTAATAGTCCGCTCCACATTGCCATATGCCGTCAAGAGATCATTCCAGATCTCTCCAGCCCTATTGAAGTTCTCATACTTGTGCTTCAGTTCTCTAGAAAGGCCAGCCGTGATAAGCCAATAGGTGAAATCATCGGCTTCCTCCCATCTCTTATAAAACTTAAGCTCAAGATCGCAAACCCCATCATAGCCAGGCACAAGTGGATCCATATAAAGAACATGTACTTGATTTTTTAGATATAGAATGTGTTTGATGCAGAAACTCCATTCATGAAAGTTTGGACGAGTTAAAGAATTGAGAGCAAGAATATGATCAACAGTAGACATAGACATATCTGAAACAAATAAATAATCTTAATAAGAACATACATGCAGAACATTCGAAAACAAATGCATTGAAAATCTCTTGATAAATCAAATACAAATGTTTTCCACTAATAGCCCAAGAGTTCCCACCACAAGCTACACTCGTAGACATTTACGATGTCACCCTCAACCAGACTGCGGGTTTTAAGCCCCAATCCTTTAATTTCATACCATGTCAGGAATCCTTAGACATATGAAATTAATTATTAGTGTAAAACCTTAGACCAAGCCATCTCTCAAGAACAGGGAAGCAGCAACTGCATTATATTCTAAGATGCTTCTAAGCCCTTAACCACAAATTTAACTCCAGCCAAAAGAGACAGTTTGCCATGGCACATAGCCATACCGCACGACCCTTAAAGCCTTTGTTATCTATAATTTAAATCAATCCTAGAATACTTATGAGAGAGAATTACGCAAGCTACACTCGTAGACGTTTACGCAAAACCCTCCCACTATTCACATGATTTAAATTGTTTGTCTAGAAACCCCAACAACCGCAACCCATGTACCTCCGGGAACTAGCAAGCTACACTCCTACACTCGTAGACGTTTACTAGGACGAGAGATACACTTACAGCCTAGGATCCCATTGTGAAGGTCTATTGATTTTTAAAAAATCCCTTAGTATTTTTGTTTCAAAAGGTTTCTTAAATGCGCACATAAATAATTTATTGTCATTATATTTTTCCAAATTTTTGCATGTAATTAAAAAAGACCAAAATTCTAAATATAATCCAGACAAGAAATTAATCACATAAGCATGCTTATAAAACTGTAAATAATAAAGCAGTAAAAACATGCTTTCCTATTATCTACACATGCTTATTGCGCAATTAATAAATCACATATCATATGAGGCAATTAAGACAAACAAAAAATTTCTCGTGGCCCCACGAAATAGAAAAATAAAATAATTCTATCTATTAAAAAATTTGAAATTTGAATTTCAAAATTTGGATAACTCCAAATCTTCTTAAAATCTCCACAAATCTTCCAGGGCCTTGATATTCTCAACCACCAAATCTTTTTGGATCTAGGGTTTTGAGATTTGAAAATTAGTTCCACAATCCAACTGCAAACCCTAGGTTTACATCGAATTGCACCAACCGTCAAACCTCGAACCCTACCACCGCAGTAGCAGCCGCCGGCTGACAGCCACCGCAGCCGCCAAGCCAGCCTGCGCGGATTTGGATCCTCTGCAGTGACCGGAGAAAACACAGCACCATGTGCTGTGCTTAAAACCACGATGTTTTGTACCCTTTTTTTTCTTTTTTAATTTGTTTACTCTACTTTCCCTCTCCCTTGCGCACACGGAATCACACACAGAGATCTCCCTCACCCGATACATACATAAGCATAATAGCCTTCTCGACGGTGTCGACTATGTCAATAGAATTGCAGAGGAACAAATAAGGCGGTGGACATTGTTTTACTTTTTTCAATTTTACCTTAAATCGTTGCTCCTTGTTCTACTTTCTTCAATTTTATGTATCAATTTCCTTGTTCTACTTTCTTCCAACACCTCCGCCGCCGAACCCTCTGTCAATAAAGATCTCCATGCTTTTTCGGTCATTTGTAGAGACAGTGTTGATAAGTGGAATTAATGTTAATCATGTGAGTCGCCGGAATGACGAGCCGCAGAAGATGAAGGCGACGGTTGCAGAGATTGTGAGGGAGTAAATTATTAAAAGTAATAAAAAGAGGGGAAAAAAAGGGATAAAAATGTCGTCGTTTTATACACAGCACATGGTGTTGTGTTTACTCCCACTGCAGAGGATCCAAATCCAGCCTGCGCATCGCGCGGCCGCAGGCCCTAGGCCCGCACGGCTGCGCCGCCACTGCCGGCATCGCCCGCAGCCGCACGTCGCGGTGGGCCGCCTGCCCGCCGCCGCAGCTGCACATCACGCGCGGCCTCCTGCCGCCGCCGTGCACCGTCGTCGCCTCGCCCGGTTTTCGTCTTCGTTTTTCGACCCGTACAATTTTAGATTTAAAAAAATTACAATATCTAATCTATTACAAATTTTCCTATCAAATCTAATCACGGATTTTCTCATAATTTACAAAACACGATTTAATCCAAACACGGATAAACCACCGCGGATTAAATCGTACGGGTTGCCACGAGGAATAAAAACCAAACACCACAGTAATTTAAAATTTCAAACATGCACAATCGAAAATTGCTCATCCAACAGAGCCACAAAAACAAACCTCGGCTCTGATACCAATTGTAAAGATTTGCCGGTGAACCGAATCACCAAATCCAAATAAACCGGATCATTTTGTGGATGTTAAGAGCAATAAACATACAATAATCCTAGCATGATCCTATGAATTTAATGCAGTGGTTTAATAGTTTTACCTTAACTCCGTCGTCTCAGATCCGATCTTTCGCGTTTGAATATCCACTTCAATTCAACCACGCGATTCGATTAAATCTGCGAAAACAGAAATTAGCAAACCAATTTCTAGATTCAATCGAATAAAAGAAAAAACAGAAAGGAAGAAATCTTGTTCTCCAGATCAGGTCTTCAGATCTGTATCCCAATGTTGTTCAGATCTGCTACTGGTGAGGTTTCCACATATCTGTGATGTGTAGGCCAGAGTCAAAATTCTCCTCCCTCTACATACAGTGTGCGCCGCCCCCTCTCTCTCTACCCTAGGGTTTCAACTGATTTGAATTGTGATAAGGTAGCTAGGGTTTCTGTGAGGGAGATGTCTATTTATAGACCTAGGGTTTTAACCCTAATGGGCTACTGGGCTCCATTCAGCATGTTTAATTGGGTCAGACCTGGGACCTAATGCAAATAATAAAGTGGGCCTATGAATTAATTAATTCTCATGTCCACAACCCAAGACAATTAATTAATTAATATTAATTCTTTTTCACCACATAATTAATACTGACATACCCCTTTATTACCATGTTATGAGAACGGGTTGTATTTACTTAAGAATCCCCACATTTAAGGTTACCGGACATTCATTAATTAATCGGAGCTTCTGACAAGCTCTATCTACAATTAATTAATATCTTATATTTCCTGAGCAGTACCACTCAAACCTTATCACTCGTGCTTGAACTTAATCAGCCTGCAGGACTTTAGCACGATGAATATTATTGAGGTCCTCAAGGAATGTCCCCATCCTATTACTCGGATATGGTTGCCTAACTCCAGTCTCAGGCTGTTCTACACGAACTGCTGCTACCCAAGATGTGGGTATACGAGCATGTTACTCAGACTCTCCACCATGACAAGTCAAAGCAACAATCAACCCGTGCATACCCCTGAACCTTCATTAGGGTTTGGACTCAATCAAGATCGAGATCTTGTATTCGCTGATGTCAGATAGACAAATACATCTCACTGTGGTCCAATCAATTCGCAACCACACGTATCAGCATATCAAGTAATCAAGACAGATTACTTCTTTCTGACTATGTTGCAGCCTATACCGACAGACTTATCCTCGTACGCTGTCTCGGCTGTGATAGTATTTATATCTCACTAGGTCAAGTGATCATACTGTCTTCTGCGATCTACAACACGCCATATGATCATCCCTATCGGTGAGATAAGAGGATACCGTTGTTACTCGCATGTAAGTTTGTTAACAGATAGGAAATACAGTTGAATGTATACTCATTGTAATAAATGCTTTCTGTATACAAAACCCAACACAAACAAGATGAAACGCTGCTAAAATTTTTACTCATCGTTTGAGGCTGCTAAAGCTTTCCGTGTGTCACTCTAGTGAGCACGAGACTCGGAACTCCTGAGTTCTTGAGTTATCTTGATAATCTTTCTCTCCAAGAAAAATTATAACTGTCAAGTACGCTCTGTACTTTGACTTTTACTGGCTTATTACCGCCAAGCTGATAGTTTCGGGTAAACTCTAAACACTCCATTCCGGTGACAAAGAGGTTGCGCGGTGTGCCCACATTCCAAGAAACTGTGAAGAGAAGGTTGGGCAAAGACCAGGTGAGTGAGCTTGTGGATCGGTGGATGAGGCATTCACCGACAAACGATAGATCGTAGGAGCATGTGCGTAATCCTAATCTTAGTGGATTTCCAGACTTCGAGTCTGAGAGTGGACTATAACCTTCATCTTATTTATTGCTTTCAGTATTTTATCAACTTACTTATCTTTAAAACTCAACACTCAAATGTTGCAGTATATAAGCTGAAGCTGACTCTAAGCATACTTGGACTTAATTACTGAACTAAAACTTGACAAACCAAACTTACACGTCACCATTAGTTTAGATAAGTGCAAGCTTATTGTAAATCAATTATTTCCACTATGCAACTTTCAATTACTCTGAAAAACTGGGACCAACAGGCTCTCCACCATGGCAAGTCAAAGTGACACAGGTGTGCATACTTCTTAACCTTTGTTAGATTCAGACTTAACAAAGTTATGAAATTTGGTTCTTCTGATATCAGACAAAAGAACACATCTCACTGTCGTCCTATCAATACGCAATCACACGTATCAACACAACAAGTAATCAAGACAAATCACTTACAACCAACTAAGACAATCTCAACTATGATATTTAGAACATTTGAATATGTTGTTGGATATGAGATCTCTGGTACAGGACTAAAAACTCTGCAACAAATAATGTCTAGTAATACAAGTTTTTACAAGTAGGACTGCAAGTACTGCTAATACGTAAATAAAAAAAATTAAATAAAACAACAAAACAGCCGAGTCAAGGAATCCCTCTTCCTGCAAGACGAATTTGCCAATGTAGTGCTTATTAACCGGCGATCGTCCCCAAAGGTAAAATAACTTTGTCCTTTACGAGATAGCACCGCAATCTGAAAGGCTCCGATGAATTGAACGAAGGTGAATCTGAGTTGCTTAAAAGCAAGGAAAAAAGATGCAGCAATATGAGAATAAAGATGTTGTATCTGGCTATGGAAACTTGTCTCGTGTCGGATGTCTAGGGGACTGGAGACAATTCCTATTGATGCGGCTAAAAGTTCAATCGAATTAAACTCTCAACTACACAAAGAATAAAGTATCAAATCCAGGTTCTTCTCCGCTTCGCCTGCTAGAGTACTAGGATACTACGGCAAAGTTCTTATAGCTAGGCAAAATCAATCGTTGAGTAGTTTTTTATCAACCAGGCAAGTAATGTAAACCTATGCTAACAATGTATGACTAACATGAATCAAACAATCAATCGACATTCACTTAATCAATTCCTTTCACAATTTGATAAACCAAAACACACAAATGCTCAAATTAGGAAGATAGGATGTTGAGATGAGTGTAGATGCAATCAAATTAGGTCAATGATCACTGTTATTTCTAACATATTAATTATAGAACAGTGGCAAATAAATTTGTAAACCCGAAGGCTATCGAACCCACAGGGAAGAAATAACGAAAAACCCTGAAATACTAAACCATTAGTTCTTGAAATTACTGGTTAGGAAAATCAAATAAAGGTTTTGGTATTTTAAAATCGGAATTCTTTGAAAACGTAAAATAAACAGAAAATTAAATTGCTTTTGAAATCAAATATAAGAAACACAGATCCTAGGGAATTCTTCCTATCAAG
>JAPKLW010000533.1:190164-209864 GCA_026898455.1 Plectranthus barbatus
CGTATCACCTATGCATGCCTATTTATAGACATGTACCACCTGGGGGGAGCCAGTCTGTTACGGTCACAACCATCAAGACCGAGCCGTTATAGGCGGGAGACACGACTGTAATCGACGTGCCAATCACGGAGGCGCAGGTGTGCATTGACCCACGTGAAGAATGTGTTGTAATCGTTCGACACACAATTGCAACACGTGACTGACTCATCAACCATGTCACATACTACGTGTGCACCACGTCGACAGTCCACATGTTGAGCCTGTAGGCTGACATCAAGTGCCCAAAAAAATAAGGTAGAAGCGCACCAAGCCAAGACCAAGGACCCAAGGGCCTAAAGACCAATTGCCAAGAACCGAGAGCCGAGACCGACATTGGGGTCGGGGCTCGGGGCACGGGTCGCAGGACATGGGCGCGGGCGCTCGGCCAGCGGCCTCGCTGAGGTCAAAGGCCGAGGCAGGGCGAGGCGAGCGGCGACGGCGGTGCGCGAGGATGCCACCGGGTGCCACATATACTGCACACCTTGTTATTACACACTTCAACCATTAAGGTTTAATTAATTATTGTAATTAACTAATATGAGACTTCATTTATTACATACTCCACTTATGTAATAAACTCACCAACCGTGTTACTTTGTGGACTCATTTCTCACTCACCGAAATTCGGTTTTGAGAAAATAAATATATCACAATCATCTACTCATCGCGTAGATTAAGATGGTAATGTTTAATTTCGACAAAATTAAATATTTCACATCGAATTTATAACGAAATACCCGAATTACCAATATATATATATATATGCATGATCGCTGTATAGCTCGATGTAGGAGACCTTTAATGAACTATATTAGCGGAATGAGAATATTTGTTTTTTTCTTAGATTAATCTTTCATATATTAACTGGGTTAATTCTACATAATTATTATTATTTTTTAAATCTGCTTTATGATAGTTTATAATTCCTTTCTTAATATTTTACAACTGAAAATAATTATTTCATGACTCAAATATATGATTTTTTAATTCAACTATTTATTGATGAAATATTAATTATAATTTATAATATAACACTTAGTTTGTATTTCCGCACATATCATTGTTAAGATATACAAATTTTAATAATGGAACGTGAACTATACTAATAAGTTTGGGAATACCATTATAGCCTCCTTTCATTGGTTTGGCGAGCAGCGAGTTATCTAATTTGCCCTTTTCCAATCGAGAGCGAGAACCCTTGGCTTCTTCCCTCATTCAATTCTTTCTCCTCCCTCCAGTTCATTCATCTCGCAATTATTGCATCTCCAATCCTCCAAATTCGTGTGATTCCTTGTAAGAAGTAAGATCATCGAACAATTCATTCGATCTGCCGATATGGCGGGCACCGGAATCCACCCTTACCACCAGCAGTGGCCGCCCGTTCCGGCCCCTCCTCCGGCCTCCGCCGCCGCCCCGCCTCCTCCACCTCCCCACTCCCTCCCTCACCCTCACCCTATCCCTCACCCTCATCCAGTTCCTCTAGACAGCCCCGCCTCCCGCACACTAAACGACGAGGTAACGGCTCATAATTTTAGCTTCCCTCAAGCTTATTCATTTTTGATGGTGGGTGGATCTCTCTGTGAAATTTTGTATCTTATAGGTGCGTACGATATTTATTTCGGGTTTGCCGGAAGATGTGAAGGAGAGGGAGCTGCAGAATTTGCTGCGTTGGCTGCCGGGTTACGAGGCGTCGCAGGTGAACTTCAAAGGCGAGCATCCGATGGGTTTTGCGTTATTCGCTAACGGGCAGTACGCTATTGCTGCCAAGGATGCGCTTCAGGTCATTGCAATTCTTTTCAGTGATTTTGGCTTGTATATTCTACGATTGCCAATAATTTGAATGCTTTGTTGATTAGGATATGGTTTTTGATGCGGAGTCCAAGTCTGTGTTGCACACTGAGATGGCTAAGAAGAATCTTTTTGTGAAAAGGGGTGAGCTTATTAGTTTTTAAAAATATTTCAATCAATATTTTATTTGGCTATCTTGAAGGTGATACATGTGTGGTATGCCTTAAGTAATTTATATTATGACCTCTAGATTGATTACATTGTGCTTTTTAAATGTGATTTATGACATCAAACTATGGAATCGATGCTATACAATATCATTGGCAAGAAAGCTTTGCATGTAGGTAAACTGTTAACTCTGAAATTTGATATCTTATTTCCTTTTTCCCTCAATATTTTGTTTGAGTTTGGTTTTCATGAGCCGATATCACTTCATTTAGCCTCAGAAATGTGTAGTTTGTTAAACCCCATGAGGTGATACAAAATGTTCTCTAATTAATTGTTGTTGGAAAGCTACACTAATTTCCGCGGTTGGATCAAACATTTTCTGATATGAATATAATCCTTGGGGGTGGCTCTTCAACCTTCTTGCAGGACTGGATTGGTATTTTGTGTGCTCAGTTATTTTTTCATATGCACATACATAGTCGATTAGGAAAATTTGGAGTGGTGGGAGTTGGGATTGAATATTATATTTGCAGGATACAGGTTAGATTTTGTGCTCTCCTTCTCTAATTCTCTCTTCTTCTGGTAACTTTGGTGGTATGTAGGCATAGTTACTGATTCCAATGCTTATGATCAGAGCAAGCGCATGCGAATAGGTGGTGATTATACGCAAACTGCTTATTCAACATCTCCTTTCCATCCTCCCCCTGCAGCTGTTTGGGGACCTCATGGGTATGTGTATGGAACCAATCCTTCTGCTCACTAAGGGGTGTTTTATAATTGAAGAAATACACCATTATCTTAGAGATCCATCGCTAGATGTTGAACAAGTTGGTGCTTTAGTAAATTTTACTAATATCAGGTGATGATTCATATCAGGTATATGTCCCCAGCTCCACCCCATTATGATCCATATGCAGGTTATGCTGTTCCTCCCGTGCCAATGCCTGCTCCAGCTCCTGTACCTGCACCCAGCAGTTATGTACCAGTCCAGGTGAAACAATATTTAATGCTTTCTACTCGTCTATGTACTTAAATTAATTTTGTTGCTTTGAGGAAGTCTATGTGAATGTTTTGTGATAGTTTGATAAAAAAAAAAACTATCCACATTACTTTGGACATGATTATGGCCTCCCATGGTATTTTTCTAATGCGCTCATCAACTACCATCTTGTTAGGCGGGAATGTGGATAGTGAATTTATTAAGCATATCAGTTCTTACATTTCTCTATAGTATGCTCTCTGCTGATTGTTTACAGTGTTATCCTAGTTTCAATTTTGTCATTGTTATTCATTTGATTTGCTTATTTTTCTTTTACATCAATCATTTCATTTGCATTTACGTGTTTCTTTGACTGCCTCCTATATCACTGTCTTGTAGAATAACAAAGACAACCCTCCTTGCAATACCCTTTTCATTGGCAACCTCGGTGAGAATATTAATGAAGAGGAGCTCAGGAGCCTCTTTAGCGTGTACGTTGTGAATATGATGCTGCAACATACCCAATTGATCGTTACAGATATTTTCAGATTCATCACATTATTGCATTTTTTTTCCCATGCAGCCAACCTGGTTATAAGCAGATGAAAGTATTACGGCAAGAAAGGCATACTGTTTGCTTCATTGAATTTGAAGTAAGACTCTTGCTTCATCAGATTTTCTTGTGCTGATTGTTTTGTGTAAGTAACCTGTATTTTTGCTTCATGGTACTTATAGAATAAAACTGCATTGTGCAGGATGTGAACAGTGCCAGTAATGTGCACCACAACTTGCAGGGTGCTGTTATACCCAGTTCTGGTTCTGTTGGCATGCGTATTCAATATCCTTCTAATTTTGTGGGTTTTCTTTATTTCTCTTTTTAGTTTTTTCCACTCTGCTCCTCCACAATCCTTGATGCACTTCCACTCACTCAAGTATGCATTTTTCATAGAGTAATATGAAGGAAGCTATTCTAATAACAACCATCCATTTTATGCTTTTTATGTTTTTTTCCTTGACCTTGAGATACATATTCAAAAAATCCGTTCGGGAAAAGGAAGGACAACCTCTACCAAGCTACTCCCCCAAGTGCGAGCGGAGCACCTGCAATGCCCTACCAGTAGCTTGACGGGGATGTATCTTGTTTTTTACGCCCTGAAAAATGCAATCACTACACGATAGGATGCATCATGCAGCTGTTGCATGCATCCCATTCATCATCTAGTCATCAACATCAGCATCAGCATCTTCTCATAACTATGTGAATGCACTCCGTTTAATACATTTTGCTGGTCCATTTATAGTTTAGATACACAGGACATGCATTTGTGGCTGTGCTATCTCTTAATTATGTTGACCTATTGTGATCTGATACATTCTGTATTGCATGGTTTTGTAGTTGTGTAAAATCTATGTGCTTTTGTCTGACATTTGATGCATTTCTAATCCATTGAAACAAAGTGGTGTTCAGGTATGATGAACAAGCTGCACTTTTCGACAACTACATCATTTCATTATCATCTTTGTTAATCATTCGATCTTCCAGAAAACCTCACATAATCATACATACTACATATCTCCATTCAACTTAGTAAAAATCATCACCATCATATTCGTCATCAGGCATCCATCATCTGGAATTTGAACCTGTAGCACCCAGGAGCCTCGACATCCATAATGATCAAATGACATAACGATTGCCGCTCTTGGAAGATCTAATTGTATTATGCAGGTTTATCTATGAGTTGAGGATGGCTGTGTTCCCGATCTGCTGAACAGATCATGTTGAGCATCATCAAGGTTCAGAATTGCCTTTTAGATAGCTTCTTGACTGGTATTTTTTTCTAATGAATTCTTTATTAACCGAATGAGGCTGCTTTAATACCTACATTATTTTGTGCGATCCTTCATTCTTTTGTTATGGAGGCAGCTCCATTGTGAAAATCAAGAACCATTTGTTTTCATGTAAGTGGTTTCTGATTTATGTTCGTTTATCTTTTTCGTTCTTGAAAAGCATTGTGATCAGGCTAGTTCAGAGGTTATGTTACAAGGCTGTCTCAATTTGTAGCTTGGTTCTCTGTTTGATTTAGATTTATGGTATTTCTTTCACGTCATTGATAATGACATTCAATGTAATTTGAGAAGTAAAATCAATCTCTATCCCATTCGTGACATTGAATAAGCATTATAAAGACTGTACTTTTTCCTACATTAAAGGAATGGTATTATGACAATTTATGTAATTAATATTATTCGGATCATCTTTGCATGACAAATGTAGTAAAACTCTTTTAAACCCTGTAGCTGCTTCTTGAGATTCAAGAGTTGAGGTCACTGGTTTCTTTCTTATTTTGGCCGTGATTTAGTTCATGTTTTTGCAATAATGTTTTCGCTCTTCATTCAACTCTAATCGCCATTGGAAATAGTATCTAACAAATCGTATCTAATAAGAAGCAACATGGTATATACTAGTACACTATTAAGACGGACAATTACCAATAATCATAAATCCTGATAGGGGTGTAAATAAATCAAACTTTTCGTGAGCTACTCGGATCTCGATTCGATAAAAGTTCGTTCGAGTTCATTTAGTAAAGCTCGTTTATTAAATGAACCAAACTTGAGCATCATAATATTCGACTCGTGAGCTCGTGAGCAGGCTCGTTAGCTAAAATTAGTAAGAAATATCCAATAATAATTTTTATAAAAATATTATTTTTATGATTTAAGAATAACAATAATGATAAATCTATCTAATAATGAAAAAAATTTAGAATTTGAGCATGAATATGATATTATTTTTGGAATAAATAACATTTTCTTCAAAATAATAATGAAAATCTTAAATATATTCTAAATTTATAAAGTTTGTTTAAGCTCGATAAAGTTCGTGAATATCAAAATATTCGATAAAAAATTTCAAAGCTCGACTCGAAACTAAACGAGTCAAACTTGAGCACGACACTACTCGACTCAACTCGGTTCGATATACTACTATCAAGTTTAAAGATGACTCCAATTTCAACTAAACTTTATTTTCGATTGAGTTGTGTTGGGGCCCAAATTTGATTAGACTAAATTAGTCCAAGCCCATTGTAGTCAATCAAGTTCTAAATACGAAAAGCTCAATATTCAAAGCCTCCGGCTTAAATGTCAAGCGACTTGTGAAGGACCACCTACAAGACCACGAACCTCAGTCTAGGTCTCAGGTCATGAGCTGCAAGTAAGGTCAAGGTCCCAAAAAGCACGACCTGGAGCTAAAGACCCACAGTCCACGACCCACCTGAAGATAAAGGAGGTAAGGCTATACCCATTGGTGCCTTAAAGAGTAGATCACAAATAAAAAAATAATAAAAATGCAAAAAAAAAAAAAAAAAAAAGAAAAACAGTGAAATTTTTGTGACTTAGATTGCCTGCAGATCTTTGACGACTCAGCAGCCACTTTCTCTCTCATGTGCAGAACATCATGTGACAGTCATTGATTGGTGCTATTAATTTTTAAACTGCAATTTAGACTTTATATATATATATATATATAGAGAGAGAGAGAGAGAGAGAGAAATGATATGCTGCCCACCTTATGGTGAGCTTCTGTGATCTACAACATATATTTTTATATTTTTTTAATAAAATTTTATTTTGTTAATCATTTATTTTTTATAATTTTAATTTATTATAGCTTTAATTAACTTTATAAATTCAACCGTAGGGTTCATACACCCAATTAGGGTATATTATATTCTTATAGCTCACAGAAGCTCACCATAAGGTGGGCAGCATATCATTACTATATATATATATATATATATATATAGGGAAGAGATCAAATGCTAAAAAGTAAAAAGATGTTAAATAGGAATAAATCCTAGACCATTGATTTGGATGGATGAATGGTCAAGATTGAATTTTTTAGATTGGAAGTTATTTATTTTGATGTGGGTGGTTATGAAATTCAATGATGCATAATATAATAACTAAACAAGCATAAAACACTAACTAATCAAGCATCATTAGCATTTTAGCACAAACAACATTTTAGCATAGGATCCACTCCCTATATATATATATATATATATATATATAGAGAGAGAGAGAGAGAGTAATGATATAATATACCCTAATTGGGTGTATGAACCCTACGGTTGAATTTATAAATTTAATTAAAGCTATAATAAATTAAAATTATAAAAAATAAATGATTAACAAAATAAAATTTTATTAAAAAAATATAAAAATATATGCTGTAGCTCACGAAAGCTCACCATAAAGTGGGCAGCGTATATATATATATATACCAAACACACAAACAAAAATTCTCTAAAATTATTATAGATTCGGCACTAATAATTGAATAAATAATTAATAGTTTATATATTTATAATTTAATATTTTATTTGTTTTATTCATGTTTTGTCAATTTATTTTGTATTATTTGTAGTAATTCTTATTTGTCAATTAAATTGTGAATGTTCAGTTCATAACAAGCCATTTATTAAATTTACTATTTAAAAATGTAAAATGCTAAAATACTATTTTATATTATATTATATGAGATAGAAATAAAAATTTTAATTAGAAAGTTAAGGTTGAGTTGGGTTATGAATGGGGAAGGTAAATAATATTGGATTATAGGTTGAGTTGTGGATGAAAGAGAAATGAGTATTTTATTAAATGGTTGGGTTGATACGGGTCATTGATGAGGATAGTCTAAGGTCCCAATCCGCGCAAGGCCAGAAGATCATTGGTAATCCGAATCCATCTACCCCGCGAAAATCGAAACTTCCCCCAATTACTTCGCGTTGCCAGTAGGGGAGACATTCGATCAAATAGAGATTCCGTTGCAAACAATTTGAAAGATCATTGAGGAACCCAAGCTGAACGACCTCCGAAAAAGACGCAGCCGTCGTCATTCGCAACAACCGCCGAGAAAGCTGGAACCAACTCCAACAATTTTTAAGGTTGTAACAGCTCTTCTTGAGTTATAAAAGAAGAGATTCTAGGTCATTTTAACCATGACTTTTCACCTTATTAGCACGAGCGCTTGTAATTCGACGGTTATCTTGTTTTTACGGAATCAAATCGCTTTTTTTTATCGTTCTTCAATCATTTTATTATTGTTCTTGTGTGAGTTCTAAGGATCCCGATACAATTACAAATCAAACCTCAACAAGTTGTACAAAGTATAATTATAAAGGCCGATCTTAAATTTTTTTAGTTAACTATTTTTTAAAAAAAAATGGGTGCAAGAAGAGAATCTCTCGGGAGGTTATATATTCTAGTATTCCTCAGTCAGTCGGATTAGTCTCGTTTACTTTAGTTTTGGCACAACAATTAAGGATATAGAAATAAAAGAAATTAATAGTTCATTGATGAGTGAGAATAAATTATCATTTTGGAAAATGAAACTAATTTAATAGAACAAACGAAAACAAAAAAGGAGACTAATCTAACAAAACAATAATTTACTCCCTCCGTCCCATTAGATTAATCCAGTTTTCGGCACAAAAGTCATTGTTTGTGAGTGTAGTGAAATTAATATTTTATTGGTGTGAGGAGATTTTTTTACATTTTAGGAAAGTTGACTAATTTAGTGGGACAGACGAAAATGAAAATATGAATTAATCTGGCGGGACATAGGAGTACTATTTTGTCACCAACAGACTTCATTTTGGAGTATTGATGGGACCTAGTGTATTAATTAATACAGATATGATTGCACCCAAATCGATATTGAACGTCTTGTTTTAAAAAGTTTTGTAGTAGAGAGACATGTCCACAAATAGAGTTGACAACTTGTGTTTTAAAACAAATGGTGGGCGTGTTTGACTGTTTAGACTCGAACAAATTGGGGGAATGTCTGTATCCGCACAAAATCCCACTTCTTGAATAAAAAAAAATTCAAAAGGAAAAAGATGTGAAAAGGCGTTGAATGAAGTCTCGCGCTGAGCACAAAACGGATATTTAATAGTTTCGTCGACTGCCACAACCACTCTCATAACATTTATTTTTTTCTTTTCGCGGCAGCGTTCATCTTTTTTCAAATCGCGTGTCAGCGTTCACACCCAATTCCAATCCATATCGTTAAAAAGTTAAGTTAGTGTAAATATTTTTGGTTATCTAGTTTCATTTTTTTTTGTCCTCTTTTGTATAAGCCCTTCTCCCCTGGAAGATTTTTGGTTATTTTACGACCGGAATTCCTGTTTTTTCCCCTTCCTGGCTTCAGTTTTTGACCAAAGATTTGAGTTTTGAGAGGAAATTGACACACCCATTGCCTTACTGTTTTGTTTTTAAAAATCTCTCGTGAGAATCTCTTGTGGGATTTTAGTTATTAGTCGAGAATTTACGACTGATTTTCAGGAAGGGAAAGTTTTTGTAGCTTCTATTGAACATGAAAAGTTCATGGAGCTGGCTTTTGCTGATTTTCTTGTTGTCTGCTGCAACATTTGGCGTGAAGGGTGTGAATTTAGAAGGTACGAGTCTTCTATCTCTGATTAGGCACTGGAAAGTTGTACCTTCATCCATCAAGTTCAGCTGGAATGCTTCCGATTCCACTCCCTGTTCCTGGCTTGGTGTGCATTGCAATCACCGCAACGCTGTCGGTCAGTTGAACTTGACTAGTTTGGCGATTTCTGGCCAACTAGGGCCAGAAATCGCCTATTTAAAGCATTTGGAATTGATTGATTTAAGCTATAACGATATTTATGGTACAATTCCATCAGTTTTGGGCAATTGTAGTTCCCTTGAGTCTTTGGATCTGTCCAATAACAACTTTCATGGAGAAATCCCAGAAAGTCTTGGATATTTGAAGAGATTGCGTTATTTAAGCTTGTGGTCTAATAATCTTGGTGGCAATGTTCCTGATTCTATATTCAGAATTCCATTATTGAGCTTAGTTTACCTCTATAACAACAAGCTTACCGGTTCAATTCCTTGGAATTTCGGAAACACGAGTGCGCTTCAAAGTATTTATTTGAACAACAATCTGTTGTCAGGAACTATTCCTTCGACTATAGGCAACTGCAGCTTGCTGCAAGAATTTTATGTAAACGATAACTTGCTGCATGGTGCATTGCCTGATAGCTTGAACAATCTAGAGGATCTTCTGTATTTGGATGTTTCCAACAACAATCTTGAGGGCAGGATTCCTAGTTTTGAGTATTGCCAGAAATTAGCGATCCTAGTTTTGTCAGTGAACACTTTCACTGGAGGGATTCCATCAGGATTAGGGAACTGCAGTAGCTTGACCAGTTTAGCTGCTTTTAGCTGTGGGTTGAGTGGTTCCATCCCTTCTTCTTTAGGTAATCTCTCTCAGCTGACTCTGCTTTACCTGTCTGAAAATAGATTGTCCGGATCGATCCCGCCTGAGTTGGGAAATTGCAAGGCCTTAACTGATTTGCAGCTGTATGATAACAAGCTGGATGGTGCTATTCCGAGTGAACTAGGTGAGCTTGATCAGCTGCAGACTCTCATGCTTTTTACCAACAATTTGAGTGGAGAGATTCCAATGACCATTTGGAAGATTCAGAGTCTTCAAGATCTCAATGTTTATGAGAATAATCTTGTTGGTGAGATACCGAAGGAAATCACAGAGCTGAAGCAGTTGAGTACCATTACATTATTCGACAATCAGTTCTCCGGTGTCTTACCTCAAGGCTTGGGGATCAATAGTAGCCTGACGCAAGTCGACTTCTCTAGAAACAAGTTCACTGGCCCTATACCACCCAATCTTTGCTTTGGAAAGAAGTTGACAAAACTTATTATGGGTCAGAATAACTTTCAAGGAAGCATTTCTTCGGATATTGGAAGTTGCATTAGTTTGATGAGGCTGATTATAAAGCAGAATAATCTCACAGGTGCACTTCCAGATTTTGTGAAGCATTCAAATCTTCAATACATGGATCTTAGTAGTAATAACTTTAGTGGATTGCTTCCCTCTAGTTTAGGCAATCTTGCTAATGCTACTTCTGTAGACTTATCTCACAATAATCTCACTGGTCATGTACCTCCTGAGCTGGGAAGCCTTGTGCATCTTGAGTACTTGAATCTCTCTCACAATCGCCTACAAGGCGTGCTTCCATCGCAGTTGTCGAACTGCCACAAGTTGTTGAAGCTTGATTTGAGAAACAATCTGTTGAATGGTACCATTCCTTCCAGCTTTATAAGCTTGAGAGAATTATCAATTTTGGATCTAAGTGAGAATCGTTTTGAAGGAGGCATTCCTACATCCTTGTTTCAACTAGGGAAGCTTTCATCTTTGCAGCTTGGTGCAAATCAATTAGGAGGGCCTATTCCTCCTTCTATAGGACTTGAAGTCGAAGCTCAGAGCTTAAGATCGTTGAATCTCAGCAGCAATGGGTTGATAGGCCGTCTGCCACAGGAACTCGGGAAGCTGAAAATGCTGGAGCAATTGGATATCTGCTGCAACAATCTCTCTGGCAGCTTAGAAATAGTTGGTGAACTCCATGCCTTAATTGAGGTCAATGTTTCTTACAATTATTTCTCTGGTCCTGTTCTGCCTGCACTGGTTAAGTTTCTGATTTCATCGCCCTCATCATTCATTGGCAATCAAGATTTATGCGTTGATTGTCAACCAGAGGGTGGAGCAAGCTGTGAGGGTAGTGTTACCTTCAAATCTTGTCGTCCCCAGTCAAGCGAAAAGGGGCTAACTCGTGCTGGTATTGCAATGATTGTCTCTGGATCATCCCTTTTTGTTGTTATTATCGTTCTTGGAGTTTCTTACGCAGTTTTAAGGCACATGGGCCGCAAAGGGGACCTTATAGCTGATGCGGAGGAAGGTGCATCTTCCCTGCTCAATCAAGTAATTGAAGCTACTGAGAATCTGAACTCTAAATACATTGTCGGGAGAGGAGCGCATGGAACGGTGTACAAGGTGACATTGGCTCCGGGCAAAGTGTATGCTTTGAAAAAGCTATCTTTTGCTGGATCCAAGGGAGGAAACAAGAGCATGGTTCGTGAAATACAGACCATTGGCAAGGTCAGGCACCGCAACCTAGTTAGGCTCGAAGATTTCTGGCTGAGGAAGGACTACGGCCTGATCTTGTACAATTACATGGTATATGGCAGCCTGCATGATGTTCTGCACGAAACTCTTCCCCGAGCACCCCTGAAATGGAGAGTCCGTTTCAGAATAGCTCTTGGAGCTGCTCAAGGTCTGCTGTACCTCCATTATGACTGCGATCCTCCTATCATACATCGCGACATCAAGCCAACGAACATCTTGCTCGACTCAGAAATGGAGCCCCACATCTCCGATTTTGGCATAGCCAAGCTCTTAGATGAATCAGCTTCTTCATCACAGTCTGCAGTTCAGGGCACCATAGGCTACATTGCTCCAGGTTGGTATGTATTATTCTAGTTCCGAAACTCTAGATCTAAACATGCGCGTGTATTTTTCTTGACAGAGAATGCATTGAGCACAAGGAGCAGTAGGGAGTCTGATGTATACGCGTATGGAGTGGTTCTGCTGGAGCTGGTTGCCAGAAAGAAAGTTGTGGACGCGTCGTTCGGCGAGGGAGTGGACATCGTGGGGTGGGCGAGAGGGGAGTGGAATGCAGGTGAAGAGGGTGGGAGAATTGTTGATCCAGATATGGTGGATGAGCTCCTGGATTCAAGCATGAGAGAGGAGGTGGAAGATGTGATATTGTTAGCTTTGAGGTGTAGTGATATGGATGCTAGAAGAAGGCCTTCCATGAGAGATGTTGTGAAGGAATTGATGATGGTGGAGAGTAGAAGTAGAAGTAGAAGTAGAAGTAGAAGCATAAATAGATAGGTTGCAGTTGATGATGATTGCAACATCCACCCTCCATGAATGTTTGAATATGTGATCGTAAATTTAAACAATTTTTTTTTTTAATTCATAATTTCAACTATATTTTGGGCAAAGTCAAAGAAGCTCGAGGTAGGATTTGGGTAGAGTAGTATCTCTTGTTGTCGGAATAAATAAGTAAATTTATATATGACTATAAATATACTAGTGTGAAATTCCTTTCTTTAAATTCATTTATTATATTAAATTACATTGTGAAGGACATATATTTATAGGGATGTTAATTAGCCCGAAACTCGTTGGTTGGCACGATTAACCCGAGCTAAAATGCGGGTTAGGGTAGAGATATTTTGGCCTGAAAAAAATTTAGCCCGATTAACCCGGGATCGAATAACCCGAGGCCCGATAGGATTGAGCCCAAAACTCGACGGGTTGACTCGATTAACCCGATTATTATTTTTATTAATAAATTGTTAATAATTATTGTGTTAAAATCTACTTCTAATATTGAAGATGATATTTATAATAACGTTTTAAGTTATATAATTGTATTTATTTCAATAAGTATTCAATACATAGTTAAATTTAGTTATTTATGAAGTTAAAACATATTCAAATATTGCTAAAATAAA
Organism: Plectranthus barbatus; assembly: GCA_026898455.1. Taxonomy (NCBI): domain Eukaryota; kingdom Viridiplantae; phylum Streptophyta; class Magnoliopsida; order Lamiales; family Lamiaceae; genus Plectranthus; species Plectranthus barbatus. Next base: position 203,555 of record JAPKLW010000533.1, read on the forward strand.
AAAATAATATATATTTAATGGTTAAATTTATCATTATATAAAAATTTGTGTTGTGTTTTATATTTTTATAAGAGATAAATAATATTTTGTTTATTTTTCAACATTTAAAATATTAAAAGAGTGAAAATATATTAAAAATAAAAAATAATTAATATATCGATTGGTCCGACGGATTAGCCTGAAAATCGATGGGTTAGGTAGCCCGAAAAAATTTCAATCCAATTTAACCCAGGTCGATTAGCCTGCAGCCCGAAACCCAACGGGATGACCCGATTGATATTCCTATATATTTAGAAGTGAGAGGCACATTTAAGTTAGGCTACAATCTTAATATAAAACTCACTATTAAAAAAGAAGAAGAAATTAAGTTATAATATTAAAGTAAGAGAGATAAAAGTTCGACATTAGGTCCTCACATCCAAAACGAGACTCCGTTAAATTATAATATCTTTGATATAAAACTCTCACTTTTTTCAAATAGAAATAAATTAAATTAAACTAGCACATATAAATATTTCAAAGAAAACTCAAAATCATGATTTTTCGATCATAAATAAAATAAGAGCAAAGACATGAGATCGTGTACATGTACTAAACAATTCCTATAAAAATATCTATGACTATGATATTTCATTCCCTGTGATTTGTATTTACAACATTATCTCGGAATTTGGAATGTAAAAATAGAAGAGAACAAGTTCATTATTTTTTGTTTTGATCTAATTTGGAGCTTAAATTCCATGGAGGATAACACATGAGTACTTTTTTATATTAAAATAATACTAATTATAAAAAAGAAGGATGGGTTTTGAATAATTCTTATTCGAGTATTTTTCACAAATCAAAACATGCATGTAATGAAATAGGCAAAAGTTAGGATAAACGTAAGAATATAAAATAGAGAAAGGAGCACAATAAAAAACAATGCCATCTTAAAATTAAGCAAACAACATTTAATACAAACCCTATGAATACCATAAACACGACGAACATTCTTTCTACTTCTAGAAAGTTTAGAATAAAATATTTATCATTTTCGTGTGAAGCTCGTCAAATCTTACGTATGGAATAAGAATAGAAAGTTACAGGTGTTGTAGGACACCACAAAATATATAAGTATATATTTTTTTCCTTTTCACACAATAACAAGATATGTAAACTTCAAACTCAACCATAGTTTCATAAAATCCTTGCTTCAACATTAAAATGGAAGAAAAAAAAAATCATTATTATACTTTTTAAAGACATAATATAACCGTCGAATCGGGCACCCCTTAGTCCTAGGGTGGCACCCCCTTGCATGTAATATATACATATTCCATTGTACGTATATATCGGTAGTGGGCTTATATAACAAAAAGATATAAAATTGACTAAAATTGAAGAAAGTTTTATGTCCATCCGTTTTTTCAGAGCCTTCAACCAATATTTTTTCTTATTTTTCAGTCCATTTTCTTACTCACAACTTAAAATGAAGGAAATTATCTATAAAAATATCTAATCATTATACAATTAAAATCGAAAAAATTTCGAATTAAGGGAGATGGAGTCCCCCTTTGGTCCATGTAGATCTGCTAGTGTATACTGGATTCTACACTTGGAATTAAACTCCTGGGGAATTCATTTGAATCAATTAGCTAGTTACAGTTTTTCTTTATCGTAAAATATTGATTATGAATTAGATGCATTATTTGCGTAAAAGAGAATAGGTATTTCATCATCTGGCATCTATGTATAAATCAAGATTGTATTACAGTTAAATTGTTTCGAGAAAGAAAACATCACATTTAATTTCCTATTGTATTAATACAATTTATAGTTCACATACATTTATTTTTTTTAGAAATATTTCATTTGTTGAGGCATGGATTGAATTATTGAATAAATGGTAAACCGAGAGAATTCGAATAAAATTGAGTAATAGAATTGGATATTTATCGAAAAAGAATTCGGGAAATTCGCAAGTCAATCCGCCTTGAATTCCTTATACCCTATTCTACTGACACTATGACCATTTTTTTTTTCTTTTTCTGTTTTTTAAAGAATCATCTAAAATTATGAATGGATTATTACAAGATCCATCATAGTAAATAATTTTATCATCGCATATAACAGAAAAATATTGCATTGATTATTTTATTTAAAATATTAAAGTTTAGACGCATTATCTGCAATGCATCCAATATATTGTGAGCTACTTTAACATAAATAGGGATGATACTCTCATTTATATAAAAATACTTTAATGTATTATTGTGAGTTAAAAATATTTAATATTTTCTTTTGTGTATGAATTACACTAAAATGAGTTAACACCGTTAATTATTGATGATTCATATTTAAATATCACTTGATATTCCACGTGACAAATTATAACATGATTCAGTAGTTAAACGCCACTCGACATTCCTTGTGACAAATCAAAACGATGCCATTTTATTGTTCTTTCTCTACGACTCTTCGAACAAGTGGTTAAAAAATCAACTTAACATTAATATTTGTGAATTTGCTAGCATTTTTTAATATGATGATAAAAGGAAATTGTTTTGATTTATCTAGTGGAATGTCAAGTGACGTTTAACTGCTGAATCATTAATAATTAACAGGGTTAACTTGTTTTTGTACAATTCATACACGAAAATAAAAATTGAGGCATTTTAACTGATAATAATATATTGAGTATTTTCCGAGATCTAAAATAATTTAGAATATTATTATCCTAAACTTCATTACATGTATATATTAACAAAAAAACTTGGTTGTTATAATTAATTAATCATGTTGTTTATTTCCATTAATAAATTCGTAGTAAAAAGAATAAGTTCACTGTTCACATACAACAAGTGGCACTATTATACGGGTGCACCATAGCCTTCCCCGGCGTCGTTTACCTTTTATTCCCTCTCTCTCTAGTCAGCATTATTTACAACCATTTAATTGTTGAAAAATTTCTACCATTCCCCAATTAATATTTCTCTGTAAACGAAACGGCTGATTCCATCTTTTGAAGATGCAGGAGAGTTCTCGTGTGCTCTCCAGCTATTCCACCAACTCTGAACTCGCCGCCCGCGAGCTGGCCTCTGTGGAAGATGAGTTTAACTTTTACTTCGATCCGCCATCGGAGGAAGGAGGAGGTTCCGAGAGAGACAAGGAAAAAAGCGTTGAGGATGCCGAAGCGGAATTCGAGTTCGCTTTCGTGACGAAAGATTCCGTGTTTCCTTCTCCGATTTCCGCCGACGAGATCTTCCACAACGGCCAGATTCGACCGGTTTTCAACAGAGGTTTGTTTGAGGTTCGGCGCCAAAATGTGGAGGAAAAAAGCGACTCAATCACGGTTCCAACGGTTCGTCTCCCGTTGAGAAAACTGTTTAATAAGGAAAGGGAATCCACGATGACGACGATGTCGTCGTCCTCATCGGACGCTGACGAGCTGGACGGAATTCCGGAGGAATCGTACTGCGTGTGGCGGCCGAAGGAGGCGGATGGGCGGTGCAAAAAGAGCAGCTCCAAGAGATGGAGTTTTAGGGACCTGCTGAATAGGAGCCTCAGCAAGGGCAGTTTCGTCGTTTTCAGTCCGAGCAACAGCGGCAGAAATAAACAGAATGAAAACAGAGGCAAAGTGGCGCCGGTGAGCTCTGGTAATGTTAAGCATGCGGCGGCGAACCAGGATGGTCGGCGCTCGTATTTGCCGTATAGACGGGATTTAGTCGGTTTTTTCAGTAATGTTAATGGAGCCAGTTAGAATTTGCAGCCATTTTGATTTTTTTTTTTCAATTTTCGTGTTAATTAAATTTTTATTTATTGATATGAAAGTATACCTTTTTTCTTCTAAATATACCTAGTGCGAAAATGGTTTCATCTTCATTTTATTTTTTTACTTTAATTTCCCGTCTTATATAAGAAATAATACATAACCTACCCAACTAAAAACTATAAAATAAAAATTTGGTGTAATTATATTTTTGCTTTCTTAAATTAAAAAAAACATATTGTTCAAGGTTCTTTTTATAATTTATAACAATTTTGTGTTGCAACTAGCCTATACTTTTCTCAAGTAAATCAAAGATTTAAGATCGAACTCTCGTATATTCGAGTGTTTTTCTTTTTTACATGCTTGTAAGGAGGTTCGCCTTGTATATTTTTGAATGATAATAGAAATATTGTTCCCTAATAACATTTAATATATATTATGCTCAATTGTGATGTGTATTATACTTGTAGAATAATTCTTGCTTTTCAATTTTTAATGGTTTTTATAAACTCAAACATTGATTCAATCCAAGTTAGGGCTAAATGCACTATGATGTGAAAAAAAGTATAGAAATTCGTATTTAGTTAGTTCAATGTCACTGTAAGCTATGACTTATTATAAATTTATACATAAAGGAATGAAAATTTAGGTGTGATTATTGTATAATTATTGTCATAAAAAAAAATGTATTCATTCAAAGGTGTGTGACATTCAAAAGCAAATATTTATTATCTATAAAGTTCTCATTTATGATTTACTCATGAATCGCAGAATGCCGTATTTACGCATTTTGTAGCAAAATACAATGCCATAATCTTGGAATTATTGCGTCGTTTGGTTTTTCTTTTCCTTATAATTATATAATGTTGAAGCATTATTTCTCCAAAAATAATTATTGGGAAAGAAGATATTATGTGACCTCGAATATTTCTCTCTTTCTCTCTCTCCTTTTATTTTTCGTAAAGAGATATTATATTAATATATTACTTATTTGATTCACTTGTCAATACAATAATAATAATAAATCCCAACCTAATAATAAATAAATAAATACAAGATCACTACGGATGAAAATAAAATAAAATTCTGGTCTCACTCAACTTTTCGCAGTGCAAAGCTAAAAATAAAATAAAAAATACAAAACTCCAATTAACGGTTTCAATGGATGAATCATGAATGGGACCTATCAAGTACAACGACTATTTCAAGACAGAAGAATGAAATATAAGTTATTTTTGGCGATTTTGTGAGTGAATAGAGCCTAATTTAAAGGACAAACATGTCAAAAGAATATAATTGAATTGTATTGATAAGGTGTGAATGTTGCTTGAAATATAGTAAATGGTTAATGTATGATGCATGAGAGAATGTGAACCCTATTCCATTAACACTAAAACCTATTTATTCAAATTAATATGAAATTGTAATCCTATTACGACGTTGTGGTCCGAGCATTAACGACAACATCTCGCGTGTGGATCTATAACTGCCTCGGAAAAGATGGAGATTGTGAGAACATGTGTCCGAGATGGTTTTAAGATTTCTTCAAAGTACTCAATCGGGTTAATTAAATGCTTTATCGACTTTGATCTTGGAGACAAGTCTCCCTAGTTTAATGTTGGGCCTTGATCGACTAGACTGAGAATGCACTTAATAAGTTAAATTATTCAAACCCACTATACACATGAAATAAAACATTATATTTTTTATAAATTGAAATAAAATAAAAACTATTTTTTATTGTTGAATGTTTAAATTAGAATTGTAATGAGAAAGCAACAAAATCATGTGGAAAAAGTAAATGAGATGACATTAGATATATAGTTGTCACAAAACTTTAATCACATTGGAATTGTTAATTAATAAGCATTCAAAAAGTCTAATCTCAAGCTTATCACAAATTATTATTGGTATCCAAAATATCTCACCTCGAATCATTTTCATATTTCACAATTTCAATTCCATCCACAATTTCCTGTGCTATGCACACATGTAGTATTTATTAAAAGAAACACAAAATTTCAATAGAAGGGGAAATTCTTGATTTTGTTTGGAAATTACAATGAGCTGAGCTTTACAAATTTAAGTCAATAAAGATAATAGATTAGGTAGAACACTATCTGAACTGAACTACTCCCACCTGGATAAAATTTAATAATCCGGAAAATAGTTTTCCTCTTCATCTAAGGTGCTAGTCCTTTTTAATATATATATATATATATATATATATAGATCCACTCAAGTGCTAAAATTAAAGTTTGTGCTAAATAAGAATGAATCTCAGCCATTGGATTGATAGCATCAATGGTTGAGATTAAAACATAAAGATTAAAAAATTAAGCATAATTTTTGTTCGTCTTTAATTGCTTTATAAATCGTGCTTAATTCGATTAAGCATGATTTATAAAGCAAAAAAGTATAAAATCTGGGAAAATATTTTAATCTCAACCATTGATTTTTTTAGATGAATGATGTAGATTCATTCCTATTTAGCACAAACTAATTTTTAGTATGTGATCCACTCTCTCTCTATATATATATATATATATATATATATAT